>CM055112.1:41756544-42291175 GCA_029204225.1 Diphasiastrum complanatum
TTTCGATAGCATTGCAAATCTTAACGTAAAGTGTACCTATATTAATTTTTCAAGGTCACTACATAGACTGTTCAAAAAAAGATGTAACTCCAGTTGTTTAATTTTTTCGGAAAGAGGCGGTTGCATTTGGAAATGTCTTAACTGCTGAATCAAACGGAACATTTTTTTTCAAAGAAGTTGGTACGAATAAAAGTGTGCTCCTAATTTCAAAGGTATTTAAAATGGATTGTCCCTTGCCATACTCTCACGGTGAATTTGATCGCTTAGGAGAAGTTCACAACTATATTTCTATCGATCCCATTTCAAAAAAAATCTTGTGGAATAATGCAGATATTGTTGACATGAATGAACTCGTTCTTACCAACTGTCCATTATACAACATTGATGACGTTGTTGATTGTACGGATTTTCAAGGGGTAGTAGTTTGCATTGCTAAATTCAAAGGCTATTCTGGTGAAAAAAACGTGCTTGTCATCGTGAAGTTGACTTCAATTACAACAGAAGGAAATATTGCAAATGCCATGGCAGATGACGGAGACCCTTCCTACAAACAAAACCAAACAATGATTTGGTGTTTGTCAAAACTGTCTTTGCACTCTAAAAAGAGAAAACATGTATTGTTTACTGAACCATTAAGTGAGTGATTTACATATTATTCTAATGGTTCAAAAAGGAGCAACATCAATAAAGTGTTGGCCCGCCAGCCTAGCGGTTCAAAAAGGGGTAGCATCCAAAAAATGTCGACAAGATCAATATATAATTCAGATTATGTAAGTGCTGTAGAAGATGTCGAAAACATATCCGTCAACTGCAATCCAACAAGATCATTGACAAGTAACTATTCAAGTTGCTCTGTGATGTTTGGATTGATACCTTGCATGCTCATGATAGCAATCAAGTTGCCACATCAATAATGCGAGCAATAAGAAAGGTACAAGCATCACATGGTAACTTGCCTCTGATCTTACATATTCAAGCTGACAATTGTTGAAGGGAGAACAAGAACAAATTTATTTTTGGTCTTTGTTGTATGTTAGTGGCACATAACATCTTCCAAAAGGTAGAAATGGGATTTCTTTTGGTTGGCCACACACATGAAGACATAGATCAGATTTTCAGTGTCATATCCAGGGCTTTGAAGTCCAAATCGGTTCACACAATGCTAGATATGCTAGTACGAATTGGTGAAAAGATAGGTGGCGGTCGTATCGAAAGCACTAAAGTAAAATATTGGAACGAATGGTAGACTGGAAACAGTTTATAGATCCTTGGATTGCTCAAGGAAATGATGGCTTAGAAGGACACACCAATCCTCACTATTTTTGTTTTCAAATGATGAATAGTGAGTCAACCACGCAATGGAAATACTATTCTAATGATGGAGACAACGCATGGAGTGAACCTTTCAAACTGTTGCAGCGTGTACCTTCAAAAGATGAAGCCATCTTTCTAGCATCCACGATGAATCTGGATCCAAATGAAATGAAAGGAATAATGTCCTTTATTGATTATTTGCGGTTCATGAGCCAGAAGTTTCCAGAATACAAGGACCACACTGATGCATGTGTGTTGGAAACCACAAAACTTGTCAAATATCTATCCAAAGAAAAAATGTTATCAGGATCAATGTATAGCCAAGAGGCTTTTTGGCCACAATCCTTGCCAACCACTTTCGATTCATTTGTATCAACTTCGATCAATGAGGTCAAAATGGATGTAGAGGTATTACCCCGGAGGTATTGTGGGCGAAAAGCTGATGCACCGCTGGTTGAATTCATCACATGTAGAGAAGTTGTGTTGGACAAGTTTGTTGCAATGTGGCCTCCAGATGATGTTGTGGAGGGCTCCAAACCTATTTGGGTGGCAAAAGTTGTCAAGTAAAGAAAAACACAGAAGGCTTGGCCCCAAAGTTTAAAGCATTATGGTATGAACCAAAATCTAATCAACGACATAGAAACCAGAGACAAGTTGACAACTCAGAGCTGTACAAAAATTGCTTAGAGAAAGAATAGATTCCGAACAACGACGGACTACAATATATGGATGTAGATACAGTTGTTCATGCATGGAGATCAAAGGCGAAAAAAAGAATTAAAGCACACGGCTATACTGTGGAAAAATCAATATCTATTCCAGAAATATCAGTGGCACACATCAAAGAATACCTGTCCAAATTATCTAATGAATGTGCAGCTGATATTGATGAGTAGAGTTCATGATCATTGTAGTTGTAGAGTCCTGGTTACAATCTTTGTCGCCATAATTATTGGACTTGCAATGTATTCAATTTAGTGAGTGTTGGCAGATTCCGAATCTGCAAGAAGGCCAAATTTGGCTCCAAAAGATGTGTAATTCCTTCTGTAAATTCAGTTGTAGATCCAGCTTGAGAATTTTGTAGAAAGCCGACTTTTTGTATGCTAGGGTGTGGGCATGTCACCCTATTATAAGTAAATCATATTCCATGGCATGTGTATTGTAAGACCATGAGGAATAATGATGTAGAAAGTTTAACGGCTTTTCGAAATTCTAAAGGTTGAAAATAGTTTCTAATTCTCAACCTTTAGAATATTGAAATAGCAAATCACTAGTCTAAAAGGTTAAACTTCTACAAATTTGTCTAGAATTGCACAAAAGTTGTGCATCTTTTGTAATAGTCTCTTGACTAATGTAGGGCTTCGCCCAAGACCATTAATTATAAATATGAACCACTTTTAGTGGCAAGTGACACATTGTGATTAAATTTCTATGAGAGTTCTTATAATGCAGCTTGTTCAAAGTAGTTCAGTGATGTTTATGTTTCTTTTAAATATCAAATTATGTTTATGTTTCTTTTGAAATTCTATATCAATGTTTATGTTTAAAAGTTGTGTATGTTATTCAGATCGACACTGATTTTGGACATGATTATATCTGATTTCCCAAAAACATCCACCATAACCCCTTGATCTAACAATTGGAATGATTTACAATTATATTAGGTGCTCATAGCTATTGGACAAAAGCATCAATATATTTTAGAAACTAAATTGTGACTTGTTGTTCAAATTTGTCTTTTTTGGCTTATAGTTGTATTGAAATGAGATTCAAACTTGAGAAAAGAATTAGTAAGTTTTTATCGTTTTTCTTATCTGGCTCTTTTGGTACCATATGTAGAAAATAGTCCTAAATAAATTAAAATGTCTAAAATTAATTGAGACAGTGTTAGTCGTTGAAGTCCACCAATTCCAACTGTTCCTTCATAGCGGAACGTGCGGCTTGTGCATCTGCTACGGCCTCATCCCTTTCTACTTTGATGTTATCGATGGTATTCTGCATGTTGGACACCTTCAGTTGGAGCTAGTTCTGGAGGTGGAGGAGCATCTGCTGCTGTTGTTGATTATAAGTGGTGAGATTTTGGATCTGTAGCTGTTGTTGCTTGTTTTTCACTTCCAGCCTTGCTTTTTCTTTCTGAAGGTCCGCCATAGCACCATCGTCGAATTGCCACATGGTATATTGTCTCCCTAGGATGCCGAATAGATTATATTTGAGTTCATTTACCAGCCATACCACTTTTTGGGCTGCAAGGGGTAACTGCTCCCAAGGGCCAATGTTAGGGAGGGTGCGTGTATAGTTAGGATATGGCATTGGGTTAAAGGGTAGAAAATCATGAACAAAGATAGATGGAGATGAATGAAAGGCAGGTGGAAGTGACTGAGGGATGATAGGTGAAAGGGGTGGGGATATACTACGTGGCGGAGATGTGTGCAGTGGGTGAGTGGTGACGGTGGTTGCTAGAATTCATGCTAGTAATTGTAAGGCAAAATCATCTACATTGACTGTAGAGTCAAGTAGGGTGGATATTTGTATAGATGAGGGCTTTTGTGAAAGTGTGGAATCGAAATCTGAGCTGAGAGTGAGTGACGGTGTGGAGGTAGTAGTAAATGGTGGAGGTGGTGGTGGAAGTGTGAGAGCAAGTGAGGGAGTTGGGGTTGTGGAAGGTGCCGGTGTGGACAGAACCACGCCCATAGGATCAAAATCGTAAGTGTCTGTCTCAATTGAGCTGTCTGCCGCTGCCACTACTACTTGTCTATGTTGTTGGGCCTGTGAAGTAACTAGGCCTCCTGCTGTGCTAGGACCTCTTTTGGGACCTGAGAGGATTTAAGGCTCCCTCCGGATTTAGCATACTCAGTCCCGATGTCATTGGATAAAATGTCGTGAGGGACATCGGGCTTCTGTGCTGATCGCCTTCTCTTTCTGCTTCTTAGTTGGTGGTGCTGGTGAAACTGGTTCTACTATCGGTTGGGGAGTGGCTCACTTCTTAGTGTTCGGAGAGATATCATCAAGCTCTTTGATGGCAGCAGCCGCCTGAGTTCCCAACTGTTTGGTGACCAACATGTGGAGAGATATCCACACTTGGTAGTTGGTTTCTTGGCTTTCAAGGCCCCCCACAACTTTTCTGCTACCTTCTCAGCCCACTTGTAGTTTTGAGTGGGATCGTCCATGGTGATGTTCAAAGAGAAGAGATCGCTCGGGGGTATGCAATCCATCTTGGCAGTATGCACCTCGACCATGGTGATGAGGATTTTTGACGCAACCCGGAGATGGAAATCTATGAGGAGGCGGATGGCGATCCCGTCGTTGGTTTGGGAAATAGTTTTGCCATCCTTTGTCAAAAACTTTGTAAAATACTTGGCATCATAACTGGTGCCCTTGCCATGGATCGTCTCTCCGAGATTAGGAAAGCCAATGCTCTGTATATGCTCAGGAGAGATGTTGATGATTGTGTAACTACCACTCTTAGATGTAATCTTAAAGGTCTGGAATTCATCCGAATAGGTTGAGTAGGCCCCTCGGATCAGGCTCTCGCTTTGCTAGTCACGAAAGTGAGTCAGATCAAATCCAAGGTTTGTGTTGATATCCTTGGCCAAGATCAGCTACTTCATAAAATTGTCCCTGGAATAAGGCCTAGGGGGTTTACGACGATGCAGAGAGAGTGAGGAGTCACGAGAGGCCATAGTAGCAGTGATTTTAAATTGCTCTGTCAAGTTTGAAAATTCTAAAAATTTTTGGCATGAACTCGAGAGCAAGAATCTAAAATGAATTTGTGGAAAGAAGGGTGGAGGTCTATATATAGACTTTTTTGGTCAGGAAATCGCAACTCCACCCACAAATTGTCCTCAGTGTCCATAATTTTGTAATGATGGTCGTGAATTTTGAGGCGGTGTTCTGAGGGCCGACGAATTCTTGTAAGTGATTTTTGTGTCTCAAAATAGAAAAAAATGACTGACAGTACAAAAATGTGATTGATCAGAATTCGCGGAGGTGACAAAGAAATTGTAGGAAATTTTCTAACCTTTAGCAAATTGTCTACGATTTTTGGAAGTTACTATCTGATGCAAAAAACTAACTTTTTTTTATTTTTAGAAAGTTTGTCTCTAAGACAGAATTCATGGAGGATAAAAATGAATCGTGCACTGTAAAAAAGAGTCTGACGAATTCTATCTAAGATGTTGTGAGACAAATCTTCTAAAAATAATGACTTTTGTGGTTTTCTCAAAGAAAGACTATTTGTATGCTTGATCTGATAGTATCTTGATGGTGTGAACAAGAAAGCACAACAAAAAATTTGTCGAAATGGTAGGCAGACAGTAAAGAAAAGTAAAGAAGAACAGTAGGAAAGGAAATAACTAATACATATCAAGATAAAAACAGGGTTCATTGCACTTTCTCGGTCTGTTTCCATTGACCACAGTGTCGAGGATATCGCCTTGAAGGGTTTGGAGTTGTACATATCTCGAGGGAGGAAAAGATTTTTTTAATGACGTAAGGACCTTGGCCAAAAAAATTCAGTTTGTCTTTAAAGGCTTTGGCCTAGTATAGCATAACCTTATTTCAAACCTGAAAGTCTCTAAGTTTCAATGATCGATCATGCCATGCTTTTTGTCGACGTTTGGGAACTTGTTGAGCATGGATGCTGATCCGTCGTGTTTCGCATAGTTGTTCCAGATGGAATAACCTGTTTGCTAGAGTTTGTTGATTATCGAGCTCAAGATTATAGGCCACTCAAAGAGAGGGGATATGGAATTCTACAAGCATAACGACTTCTTGGCCATATACTAGCTGGAAAGGGATTAAGCTTGTAGCTCTCTTCAGGGTGGTGTGATAAGCCTAGAGAGCAGCATGAAGTTTGAGTTCCCAATCAGATCGGTTGGATTCGATGGTTTTGGTGAGAATTCCACATAGGATTTTATTGGTGGATTCTGCCTGGCCATTGCATCTTCGAAGGCCTTTGATCAACGCACAAAAGCGTTGACAGCCATTGGATCTCGATTCATACAGATCGACGATGGTTATTTAACAACAGGTGGGTCGTTGGATCTAAAGGATCTGTTGGATTGAAGTAAAAAGTCTGAAGGGGTCTGAAGTGCAAAGTGCATTGCAACTTCATTAAAAATCTTCAAACTGAAAAAATTGCTGGGTCCCAAGTCTTTGAAGGGTGAAGTTTCTTCACACTGAAGAAACAGTTCAAAAACCCAAATTGCCCTTATTTTCACCTCCTTTAGCCTATTTTGGCCAAGCGAAAGGCTATGGCCTGCAAACGAAGGGCACCCTAACTATACCTGCAAGTACGGTACACCAAAACAGAGTGATTGCCGTGGAGAAAGTGTTCAAAGTGCGCTAGAAGTGATTTCACCATTCCACTAGGCAGAAAGCTGGGAGTTGGTGACGTGAAGCATTTTGAAAAACGACGCCAGTTTGGCTTTCAATTTGGCAAAAGAGCGGCGGGTGGCCTGGTAAGCTAAAAGTTGCAAGTCATTATTATCGATTTTTGACATCACGGTTGGCTCTAGTATACACTTTATAGCCTACAGGTGAAGTTTTAAGCAGTTTGGAGATGGCAAACATCTTGGGCGATGCAAGTAAACTTGATGGGGCTTCTAACTACAACATTTGGAAATTCAAAATAAAGAGCATTTTGATGGAGAAAGAGTTGTGGAAAATAGTGGTAGGTATTAAAGTCCGGCCAAATACCACTCCAGGTGACATAAGGGCCTTTGATAAAAAGGCGCAGAGAGCATTATCCTTGATCAATCTTTCAGTGAAAGACCATGTGATCACTCACATAAGTGATGCCACGACGGCTAGGGGAGCTTGGGAAGCTCTTAGAATGCAATTTCAAACTTGCAATCCAGTTCGAGCCATGTTCTTGAAGTTGAAATTGAACACAGTAAGGATAGAAGAAAGTGAATCAGTGGGATCATTCTTCACCAGGATAAAGGAGCTGAGAGATCAACTTGTGGCGATTGGAGAACCAATCAAAGATCTTGAATTGGTACATACCACAATGAGCGGTGTCTCAGAAGGGCTACAGATGTTTGTGAGCAGCATTGCTTCAACGTAGAGGTTGCCTACTTTTGAAGACTTCCACAGAATCATGTTGCAAGAAGAACAGCGTCGCGAAGTGGTGAAGTCAAGACAAACCCCACAGGAGGATCAAGCCTTACTTGCTAAAGGCAAACAGAAAGGATGGAAAAGGATTTCTAAGAAATCCAAGGATGATGATGACGAAGGAGAGTCCTCATCAAAAGAGAAAAAGAAGAAGAAAGGAAAATGTTACTATTGCCACAAACTGGGTCATTGGGCACGCGAGTGTTATAAGAAAAAAGCAGACATAAAGGCGGGAAAAATGACTCAACAAAGGAACATTGCCGAAGATGATGGAGAAGATGACGAGACAAGTGTTTTCTCATCGGCATTGGCATCCCAAGTTGATGATGGTGCCATATGGTTCATAGACTCAGGCGCCACAAGGCATATGACGGAAAACGTGATTGGTTTGAAAAATTCTCACCAATCCATGATGGGGATAAGGTCACTCAAGCCAATGGAGAGGAATGCCAGATACAGGGTGTGGGCAATGTACCTGTGCAATTTTTTGATGGCAAAATTAAAAAATATCCCTAATGTACTTTATATTCCTGGACTCAAAAAGAGTTTGCTTTCTATTGGTGTAATGGCAAATCAACATCTTAAAGTTGAATTTGTCAAGGATGGATGCCTTATGAAGGATACGAACCATAACTACAAAGTGGTGGCGAAGGGTTATAGAGATAATAACTATGGCCTTTATAAATTGGATGCTGCAAAACCAGGTGAATATGGTTTGGCTATTTAAACAGCATCTCAATCCGAGTTATGGCACAAAAGACTTGGTCATTTGAGCTATGCGAGCTTGAGATTGATGGCGAAGCTGAAGATGGTAATAGGGAAGACTTTTGAAAAGAACACGACATTAAAAGACAATTCACACAGTCACACATGCCACATAGTAATGGTGTAGCTAAAAGGAAAAACAAAGCTATTATGGAGAGTGCACGCTTTATGATGAAGCAAATGGGCTTGATCGATTCACTTTGGTCGGAAGCGTGCAGTGCGGCAATGTTATTGCAAAACAAGAGCCCTACAGTTGCGGTTCCAAATGTGACTCCTGAAGAAGCATTTACTGGAATAAAGCCAAAAATCGACAAATTTCGTGTCATTGAATGTAAGGCCTATGTACATGTGCCAAAGGAGGAGCGAAAGAAACTTGATGCCAAAGCAATCAAGTGTATCTTTGTTGGTTATGATGAAAGAACGAAAGCTTACAGGTGTTTTGATCCTGTAATGAACAAGATTCACATTAGCAAAGATGTGATCTTTGATGAAACACATAGGTATGAAGATGAAGGCCATGCAAGAGGTGAAAGCATCAAGAGACTTCCCACAATTTTGGAGGAAGAAAACGAAGAAGATGCTCCACAAAATGATGCACGTGAAGACGAAAGTTGAGAGGGCGAATATGAAAGAACACCACCTATTCAAGAGCCTAGGGGGAGGTACTTGCCAATAGGAGCAATGAAAGAAAAACTGGTTGGAAGTAAGAGACATTACTTGGACACTCCTTGGGATACGTACTCTCCATGTAGTGTATCACCTGAATCTAAGATACCAAAATGGTATGAAAAGATCATGAAGGACGCAAAGCTAAATCAAACAGGATCTAGCACACAAAGTGAAGTGAGAAGATCAACACGGGAAAGGAAATCTCCCGATCGTTATCATGTGAACTATGCCCTATTGACTGACATTTTGAAGTGTCGAGAGCCATCAACCTTTGATGAGGCAAAAGATCACAAAGAGTGGCAAAGGGCAATGGAAGAAGAGATAGAATCTATCCAAAGACATGATACATGGGAGTTGGTTGATCTACCACTTGGAAAGAAACCCATTGACAACAAATGGGTGTTTAGAACAAAGTTTCATGCAGATGGCACAATAGCAAAGTATAAGGCACACCTAGTAGTGAAAGGTTATGAGCAAAGCAAAGGAATTGACTATGAAGAGACATTTGCTCCAGTGGCTAAGTGGACTACGCTACGTCTTATCATTGCCTTAGCATCTCATTTTGGGTGGAAGATCCATCAAATGGATGTGAAGTCTACATTTTTGAATGGTGACTTAGAGGAAGAAGTTTACATGGTCCAACCGTAGGGCTTCATGGCAAAAGGGCAAGAACAGAAGGTATGTAAACTACACAAAGCACTTTATGGCCTTAAGCAAGCACCACGCGCATGGTATGGATACATTGACAGTTACTTTCTTTCACATGGATTTGTAAAAACAAATTTAGATTTAAATCTTTATGTTCTTATAAATGATGACAACATTGCCTTGATTGTGCTTTACGTTGATGATATCATTATCACTGGCAATGATGAGGACCTCACTCGTTCTATCAAAGCCAACTTGTGCAAGCAATTTGAGATGACAGATTTAGATCTTATGCACTATTGCTTGGGTGTCGAAGTATGGCAAACTAGTAGTGATATCAGGTTATGTCAAAACAAGTATGTAGGTGAGATATTGGAGAGATTTCACATGATAGAGTGCAAACCTTCCATCACCTCTTGCGAAGCTAGTAAGAAATTATCTCGTATTGATGATAGTGCACATGTTGATGCTACACTATTTCGTCAGCTAGTTGGAAGTTTAATATATCTTATGACTACACATCCGGATATCTGCTATGCTGTAAGTTTGATTAGCCAATTCATGTCATCACCCACTATGGACCATTGGAAAGTTGCAAAAAGGATTTTGAGGTATGTGAAAGGTACACCAAACCTTGGTCTAATCTACAAAAGACAAAGTGTTTTACCTAAGTTGCAAGGTTATGTTGACGCTGATTGGGCTAGAAGTATAGATGATAGAAAGTCAACAACCGGTTATACCTTCAATTTTGGTAGCAGCTGTTTTTTGTGGCCTAGCAAGAAGCAAGATACTATTTCTCTTTCTTCCACACAAGCCAAATATAAAGCGTTGAGTTCTGCTATCCAAGAAGCTATTTGGCTACGTAAGTTGTTATGTGGGATTGGCATGAAGTAGGTAAATCCCACTGTTATTTTCTGTGACAGTCAAAGCGGAATACATTTGGCTAAAAATCAAATCTTTCACGCAAGGACAAAACATATTGAAGTAAAATATCACTTTGTGCATGAAAAATTACAATCTGAAGACATAAGTATTGTACATTGTTCTACGTTGTTACAAGTTGCTGATATATTACAAAAGCTTTAAGTAAAGAAAAGTTTGAAACTTTCAGAGCCAAACTTGGCTTAGACCAGGTCATGTAAAAAAAAAAGCCTTTACTTGTAATGTTATCATGGAGGTATGTTCCATGAATAGAGTATACTCTAAAATAAGAAATGACCTTTATCATTGAGGGAGAGAGTTAAAATAGCAATGATCGACTTATACAGTGCTTTCTTATTTCGACAGCACCACGTGTGCTTAGTTCTAGAGTTATCGGGCCATCTTTCTTTTACGAGCCCTTTGAGTGTTTTTAAGGAACTCATCTTTGTACTTACGAAGTAGTCGAATATACAGTTTGAAGAGAGCAATTCCGGGTTCTTGTTGCACTTGACGTTGTGCTGTGGTGATTGATCCGGTCGGGTGTTTTCAATTGGGTTTTCTTTACTCATACCGATGCATCCAAGTATACCATTGGAGCAGTGCTCATCCAAGCGGGAGAATTCAAAAAGGACTACCCAATCCGTTTTCTCAGTAGAGAATTGATGCCTACTGAAGTCAATTATACCACTACCGAACATGAAGCCTTGGCAATGGTATATGCGGTTCAGAAATTTCGCCATTATCTTCTTAAAAAAGTTTTTGTATTCTTCACTGATCATCAAGCACTATTATATCTCATCAACAAGACTTGCACCACAGGCCATATTACTAGATGGATCCTATTATTGCGAGAATTTGAGTTTAGGATCGTGGTTCATAGGGGAGTTCAATATTTTCTAGCAGATCATCTGTCCCGAATCCCTAACCTTCCCACCCCTGATCAAGGCGTCAACGATGATTTACCAGATGCCATCCTTTTCCAAGTTGATTCTACACCCATATGGGCTAAGAAAATCACAGAATATTTAACTTCAGGGCAGATGAATCCTTCCTTGTCTAAACCGGAACAACGTGCGTTGGTCCTCAAAACCAAACCTTATACGTTAATTGTAGGCCAACTCTACAAGCAAGGGTTAGATGGAATCATCCGACGTTGTCTTACTGAAGGTGAAATACCCTCTGTAATTTCTTTCACTCATGAAGGTATTGGTGCAAGCCATTTCTCTTCTGAAATGATTGTAAAGAAAATCCTTTTGGCCGATTTTTGGTGGCCACTCTTCAAGGATACACACAATTATACCAAGGCCTGTGATGTCTGCCAACACACAAAACGCTTCCAAAAGACTGACTACATGTCTTTACACCCTGTAACCACTAATCAAGCTTTCCAAAAATGGGACATTGATTATGTCGGACCCATTAGCCCCGCTGCTCAGCACACACAATCTCGTTACATCATAGTAGCTACGAACTATTGTACCAAATGGGTTGAAGCAAGAGCTATTCGCAATGTTGACGCTCGTTCTATCGCAAAATTTCTCTATGAACAGATTATAGTTCGTTTCGGCTATCCTCTAGAACTTATCAGTGATAGGAGTACACATTTCTTTAACTTTGCCATAGTAGATCTCCTTTCAAAAAATTTTGTGGAGGTTATCTTCTGCTCCAAACTGCTCTTCAAACGGTATTCGATTGGATTCAAACCAATCACAAACGCCAAGCAACCCTCCAGTTTCAGCTTCAAAATTTGCTTTCTTTCTAATCAACCAACAATTCCCTATCTCTGAATCCTTTTTACAGTTTTGAGCCATTCCACGAATCTCCACAAACTTGGTTTTGTGCTTCCTAGCCAACAAACCGTCGTGAATTTGCAACTCTCTGTTCTTGTCCGGTGATTCCAGCCACCAAGGGCTCTGATTCCAAGTTAAGAAACACAATTGAAAACACCCGACCGAATCAATCACCACAGCACAACGTCAAGTGCAACAAGAACCCAGAATTGCTCTCTTCAAGCTGTATATTCAACTACTTCATAAGTACAAAGATGAGTTTCTTAAAAACACTCAAAGGGCTCGTAAAAGAAAGATGGCCCGATAACTCTAGAACTAAGCACACATGGTGTCGTCGAAATAAGAAAGCACTGTATAAGTCGATCATTACTATTTTAACTGTATGCACATGGAATTGCCTAGAATAATCAGCAGCCCGGAGGATAGGTGCATTGGTAAGGGCTTCTTTGAGTTGATTAAATGTGATGCGTTATTCATCCATCCATTTGGGAACTACAACTACTTTGTAGATTAAGCGTGATTTGTTAGCGAAATAAAAAATAAAGCACCGATAGTAGCTGGCATGGCCAAAGAAAGAGTAAACTTTGTGTATTGTACGCGGTTTCGGTAGATTTTGAATGAAAGG
Source organism: Diphasiastrum complanatum (assembly GCA_029204225.1). Lineage (NCBI taxonomy): Eukaryota > Viridiplantae > Streptophyta > Lycopodiopsida > Lycopodiales > Lycopodiaceae > Diphasiastrum > Diphasiastrum complanatum. The sequence goes on from CM055112.1 coordinate 41,769,391, forward strand.
ATCTTTTCCAATTCTGTGGCAAAAGTGGTTTTATGTTGATCTTCTTCAGCAATTTGGATCATATTGTATCCGCTAGAGCCATCTAAGAAGGAGTAAGCCTCATCTCCTGCTAGATTTTCTAAAATGGATTCTCCGAAAGGTAATGGAAAATGATCACGTTCGGTGACAACATTAAGTTTCTTAAAGTCGACATAGATTCGGAGTTTTCCATTTTTCTTGGGAACGATGAGAATTGGGGAGACCCACTTAGTATGTTCGATTTCATAGATAAATCCCACATCTGAGAGGCATTGTAATTCTTCTTTGATCTTGGCCTTATAGATTGGATTGCATCTGTATGGATGACTAGCAGTTGGCCTCGCACCCGGTTTAAGCGGGATATGATGCACAAATACCTGGGGTGAGACGCGTTTCATGTCTTTATAGGTCCACACAAAGACATGTCTATATTTTCGCACGAGCTTTTCAAGTCGTCTGCATTGTTCGCGATTGAAATGAGTTTCGACGTGGACAATATATTTGTTGGTTTCATTTGGCTCACTCAGAGAAAGTGTGATAGTTCGCGTAGGGCCTTTGTAGGGCCAATTACCCATTAGAGGAGTTTTTGATTCCAAAAGGGCCATATAAGAAATCATGCCTTAGTAAGAGAATTTTAGAGAGAGAATGATAAAATGACCAGAATTTTTTCTCGTTTTCTTAGTTTTTGGTGCTGCTTGTCGTCTAAGTTGTGTGGTTGGCTCATTTTTTGAAGTATATTAACAGTGCGCATGAAACAAAGCACACTGCCAAGAAACAAAGCACACACCACAAGCAGGAGAAAATTCCCTCCAAAATTTCATGTGTAAAGGATTACACAACTCCTAAAGCCCGTGATCAATATTTGTAGATCGAAGTTTCACATAAATAGAACTTCTAGTCTTTTAGATTTCTCCAGTCATGTTGCCACACTAATTTGCATGTTAGCTTGTCAAATACTTGTGAGTCATCCTGAAAATGACTTTGAGGAGCTTTGTGAGGAAGTTTTAGCAATGTGGGCTCCTTTTGTAGTTTCTTATTGATGCTATATGTCTTGTTCTTGTAGGTGTTGATTGCTTTTTGTAGAGTTCAGGTTTATTGTTATTCTACTCTCCCTTAGATTAATAGATAATATTGTTGTAGATAATGTACTGATGTTTCCAGCTTCTTGGTTGAGTAAGATGTTCTCTCTATTATTAGATTAACCACCTCTTTCTGTAGGATTAAAGGTCTGGAAGACAAGGCTTAACCTTGTAGAGGTTCAAATCCTCTTCTCTTGAACTATTAAAATAAGGGAGAACTTGAAGTTGGGTCTGAATTTTGCTTTTATATTTTTTCAAATTTGAAAATGCAAATTAAAAAGAACTCAATTATGAAATGAAAATGCAAGATCTTAACTTTTATAGAATCATAAGCAAAATATAAATATTCCATCATATTCTATGCAAAGAGTAGATCAATTCTTCTTTTGGCCTCATCTGTATCAGAGTTCAGATAAGAAAGTTATGGCAGATAAAGATTTATAGTACAAGATAAGCATTTGATGACGCGACACTTGATTATGTGGAATATCTCCACCACGCGTTAGATCCATCCACATCACCATCAATCATGCTTGAAGACACTTTTGGAATGTTCCCCTCATCAAAGATGACATTTCTACCAACAATCACTTTGTTTGTAGAAGGAATGTAAACCTTGTAGGCTTTACTCATCTCACTATATCCAACAAAAATACCTCTTCTTGAAGATGGATCCTCCTTGGTCCTATCATCAAGAGTAATGTTGACATATCATGTGCATCCAAAGGCTCTTAGAAAGTTGACACTCGGCCTCTTGTTGGCAACTGTGCCAACACAGAGAAAATAAAAAAATAATAAAACTCCGTGGCATGTGTTTTGTAAGACCATGTATGAGTATCTATCAATAAACTTCAAGCCATGGCATGTGTTTTGTAAGTCCATGAGTAGAAGCTTAAATAATAATAAAATAGCTTAAACTTAGATTTAGAACTTAGACTTAGAAAACTTAAGATTAGAAATATTTTATCTTAAGTTGTCCTAAGTAAAGAAATCTGAAGTTCTAAATCCTAAGTTAGAAGTTCTAGAAAGGCTAGGAACAGATTAGTCCCATAAGTTAGTAGACACTTATGGAGGACCCTCCTTGCCATAAAAGGAGAGGTATTTGCATTGTAAATAACACTCTTGAGATTAAGCTATCTTGCTCTCTATTTTGGAGAATTATCACTCTATTTCATTTGTGTTCCCCTTGGAAAGGTGCATAGCTTGAGGGAAGGTGCTTGCGCCTCCTCTTCCCTCCTTTTCATCGGTTTAGTACTAGCCGCAATCTCATTTTACTACCCTTCGGGTGTTAATCTAGGATTAGTCTAGTCACCTTGCTAGTTGGGTAAGCCTTAGCAAGGATTTTTATTGTTGTTACTAATTAGTTTATTTCCGTTTCGGGCACTAGTTGGGTAAGCCTTAGTGCTCTCATTCATGTCCATATTTCTGTTGAAGCTTATTGTAGAAACTTAAAAAGTGGACAAATCTCTACATCCCTATACTACACTCGTAAGTAGATCTAGCCACCGCACTCACTAGAAATACTTCCAACATTGGTGTCGTTGTCACTTTTTAAGTATTTTTCTACCTAGCTTCTTCTCCTTTTTTTCTTTTATTTCTTGTTTCCGTGTTGTATGTTTGCTTGTGTGCTTATCTTTATCTACCAACAAACAGCACGCGTTTCTCTCCAGGTCCTACAAGAGCTGCGGAGCAACTTCTCAAACCGGGGGGAAGCAACAAAAGAGTCAACTTGAACATTTTCTTCAAAAGGAGTGACCCAAGTGACTTTTTTCACAACCAAACAGGTATATCAGAATTTGTCAGTCAGTCTACAGCCCTAACAGACCTTGATCTTTCATTTTAACACCTCCACAAATTCTGACCACAGTCAGATTTTGAGAAAACAGCCTATTATACTGTCAAAATCCCTTATTTCTCATCAAAATCTTTGTCTTAGAATTCGCTGACTTCACTGAGGCTAGATCTCATTAAGATCAGTCCTTCAGCAGCTCCGCGAATTCTATCTCACAGATTTTGCCCGTTTACTGACAAAACATCACATCTTTTTCTATATTCCCTATCTGTGAGTCAAACCTCTCTGTTAGAATTTGTCATCAAGCCTAAGAATTCGCCCTCACAGAGCATGATTTCCCTGTACTATCCGCGAATTTTCAATCGCCAAATTTTTCCAGAAAATCTAAAAAAATCACTATTCTGACATTCAGAATACTTGTTCAGAATTCACGAGTATTACACTTAGATTTATCTACCTCTCAACGATTTCTCAGCCTGTCCGCGAATTCTATAACAATCAGAAAGACAAGTTTTTGTCCTACACTATCTATTCTGCAAGCAAACTGTCCCTTTTGCCAAGTACGATCCTGCCCTGCTCATTTGTATTCTACATCATGTCTCGTGACTGTGCTGAATCTTCTAATCCGACTCCACGAATGGATCGAAGAATTCCACGTATCGATGCACCAAAGTACGCTGGCGAATCTGACCCAGTCCGATTTCTCCAAGACTTTGATAATGCATGCCGTTTTTATGGAGATACCTCTGAAATTGAAAAGCTTCACCTATTTCTCATGGTACTCTATGGCACCGCCAAGGAGTGGTACTTGAATCTCGAAACTCCTGATCTTGTTTCTTGGACCACCCTCAAGGACACTCTCATCAAGCATTTCAAACCATCCAAACTGACTTAGAGCTCGTTCATTCAAATTACTCATATCAACATGCGTCACGAAGAGTCTATTCGAAATTACATTGAGCGTTTTAAACGTCTCAAAGTAGAATGTGTTGATGAAAATATCACTGAACACATGGCCATAAAACTATTTTTAGTTGGATTGCCTAAAAACATCTGCCGTGAACTCAAACCAGTTGACCTTTATGACCAGACCCACCGTTTATCGAGCTTACCACCCCTACTCGCCACAACAACTTGTGCCACGACCAGGAGTTTACCAATCACGACCACCTGCACCAAATCAATATCCATCCCCACGTCAACAGTTTGTTGTTAACCAACATGCCCCACAAAACGCTGTCCGTTATCTTGATCCTAATACCATCGGTCCGGCCACCTACTATGTGGAAGACAGTACTCAACCGCAGTACTCTACTGAAACGGTTGTTTATTATACCTATGATTCTAATGCTCAACCACTGGATCCCAATGCCCAAGCTTATAATCCAAACCAAGCTGTCTTTGCCACACATCAACTACCCGCAATACGAGGATGCTTTATCTGTGCAGGTAAACATCCTAGTATTTGTTGCCCAGATAAACTCTGTTTCCCTCCAGCTTGTGAAAATTGTGGTATTGAACATCACGTGAAGGACTGCCCATCTGTAAAAATTACAACAAATAAGGATCCTAAAACACTTGAAATGATGAGGGAAACAATAGATTATGATTTCATAAGATTAGCACAAGTTGAACCATCAAAATCCATCAAAAATCTATGCTTGAACCTCACTAAATGGCCCAAATCCTTGAAGAAGGCTTCACACGTGTGAAAGTAAGGCCTCCCACAGTCTGAGTACTGTACACCAGACCTTCATTCAATCCTATAATCATTAGTAATCACAAGTACTCAAATAATTATGAACGTAGAGAGCAATTGCACCATTATGAGAGAAAAATCATGAAATTGCTTGATTTATTTTGGTGAGATATCATCACCTATATATAAATGATCCATCACGGTTTTGGGCAGGTATGAGTAGCCCTAAACCTATCCCTAATGCTAATTTTGTTGGATCTTTCATCCCTACCAAGTTAGGGTTGGAATCTTGGAGATCCCTCAACAATGCAAAAATTACCAAAAATAGCTCCTATTTTTTCTCTCTTGTATCTAAGCATAATTTGGACTCATTCCAAAGGTTCTAACACTTAGGTCTACTTGAGAACATCCTTATGAATGGAATCCTATGCTATTTGGCACGTGTGACAAGCCACATCATGACCATCTAACTATTTACAAGTCATATGACCAAAACTATTCAAGTTAGAATTGTGAATTTTTAAAAGGTGTTTTTTGAAGTGGTTTAGTAAGTAGATCAGCTACACATTCATTGCTTGGAACATGCTCCAAAGAAATCTCCTTGGCTTGCACCATTTCTCTCACAAAGTGATGGCATATCTCAATGTGCTTAGATCTTGCATGGAAGATTGGGTTAGATGCAAGGTGTTGGGCTGATATATTGTCATTGTAGATGACTGGTGCCTCCTCTGAATCCATGATCTTTAGCTCCACCAATAATCTCTTGATCCAAAGTACCTCCTTTGTAGTGGTTGTCAAAGCTTTGTACTCGGCCTCGGTTGAAGATAGAGATATAGTTTCTTGCTTTTTTGAAAGCCATAAAACCACACCTTCTCCTATGAAAGTTGAATAGGCACTTGTTGATTTCCTATCCCTCTTGTCCCCTGCAAAATCTGAATCACTAAATGCATGAAGGTTTATCACATCTCCTCTATATAGAATCCCAAAATCCAATGTACCTGAGATGTATCTTAGAATCCTCTTAGCCTTTTTCCAATGGATATTCAATGGCTTTTGCATGGATTGGCTCAACCTACATACACTAAAGCTAAGATCTGGTCTAGTTATAGTGATCCACATTAAGGAACCTATAAGTTGCCTAAAAAAAGTGATGTCCATGAAGGATCTTTCATCATCTTCATTTGGCACTTTTACATCTTGCTCCATTGGTGTGTCAACACTTTTGCATACTTCCATCTTAAACTTCTTCAAAAGACTTTGAGCATAGTTTACTTGACTTATAAAGATAAAATCAGACCCTCTAAGTACTTCTATGCCTAAGATGAAGTGAGACACCCTAGATCTACCATCTTGAACTCTAAGGATAGATCTATCTTGATTTTTTCAATACCATCAACACTATTTCCACTAATGATGATGTCATCTACATAAATGAGTAGAAGTACAATACCAACATCATCAAACTTAACGTAAAGAGTGGGATCATATTCACTTTGAACAAAAGAAATTGAAATAAGATAGCAATGTAGTCTTGAATTCCAAGATCTCAAGGCTTGCTTCAAGCCATAGATGCTTCTTTGAAGATGGCATACTTTGTTCTCCATTCCATGCTTGATGAACCCTTGTGGCTGCTCCATATAGATATCCTCTTCCAAAAAACCATTCAAGAAAGCATTAGAGACATCCATTTGACATAGAATCCATCCAAAATGTGATGCAAGTGCAATGATTAGCCTTATTGTGACCATCTTGGTCACGGGTGCAAAAGTTTCCTCATAGTCTATCCCTCTCTCTTGAGCATAACCTTTTGCAACTAATCTTGCTTTATGTTTGTTAACACTCCCATTTGCATTTAAATTAAGCTTGAAGACCCACTTGCATCCTATTACATTCCTTTCAGGTCTCTCAACAAGCAACCAAGTTTCATTCTCAATCAAGGCATCATACTCATCCAACATAGCTTTATACCATTCTTTGGAGTTCAATGCATCTTCAACATTAGATGGTTCTTCAAAACTAGATAAATCATAAGAAGTGGATGAGATACCCTCAACTTGCTATCCTTTGCCTTGATACATGAGCCTTGATGGCTCCACTTTTGCCCTTGAAGATCTCCTTGGTGTGATAGGTGGGTTTGGTGCTTGCTCCTCCATGAGCTCCTCCTCAAAACCAAGATCTTGCTCCTCGGCCATCTTCTTCTTGACTGTTGGAGCACTTGAGCCTTCTTCAAGCATATGCATATGATGTTCATCAAAGATGACATCCCTTGAAACAACAAATTTGTTCAAGGATGGGAGATAGACTTTGTAGCCCTTGCTTGAGCTTGCATATCCAAGCATGATCCCTCTTGTGGAAGATGGATCCTCCTTGGTTCTTGTTTCCAACGGCACATGCACATAACATATACACCCAAAAACTTTCAAGTGATTAAGATTGGGTTTCTTTCCATACAGGATCTCATAAGGAGTTTTGCCTTCAATTGCTTTGCAAGACACCCTATTCATCAAGTAGTTTGCACATACAAGAGACTCACCCCAAAAGGATTTGGACAAACAAGCATCTAATCTTAAAGCCTTAGAACATTCACATAATGTTCTATTCCTTCTTTCAGCAACTCCATTTTGTTGAGGAGTGTAAGGACAAGAAGTCTCTTTCTTGATCCCTTCCTCCTCACAAAAGGCCTTGAACTCATTGGAGATGAATTCTCCACCATTGTCACTTCTAAGAATCTTGATGCTATGATTATGATGCTTTTCCACAAACAACTTGAACTTTACAAAAGTATCAAATACTTGAGACTTGAAGGAAAGTAAGAACACCCAACAATATCTTGAGTAGTCATCAATGAAGGTTAAAAACATGGATGAACCTCCATTAGATTTGGTGCTATCAATGTGCATCCGAGTGTATGAGTTCAAGAGGATGAGATGACTTTGTGATGGAGTTAGGAAACACCTTCTTATGTGCCTTGTATTGTAGGAATGTACAAAACACTTACTAGTCATGTGTGAACTAGCACCCGAGTCAATCCACCAAGGATCTTCTCCTTTGAAGCTTGTTGAAGAAAATATGGACATCATGAGAGAGTCCTCATGTGAACTCTCCTCCTCCTCCTCTTTGATCATGTTGGCTTGGCTTTGATCTTGCTTCCTCTTGAAGCATTCCGAGGCATAATGCCCCATCTTGCTACAATAGTAGCACTTTACCTTTGATTTGTCCTTCTTGACTTTGGTGGTTGATGGAGATGCCTTTGAGGGTCCTTCTTGATCCTCAAGCTTTGTAGACTTCTTTAATGTTGATCCTTTGCCTTTGGACTTGTCTTTTCCTTTGGTGAAGAGAGCTTGGTCATCTCCACCTTGGATGGAAAGCCTATCCATCCTCTCTTGCATTTGGCTCCTTCTTGATTCCTCGGCCATGAGTGTGCCTTGGAGTTCTTCAAGTATGGGTAGCTTACCCATAATTGCATATCCCTGAACCAAATTGTCAAATTCAAAGCTTAGTCCATTCAATATGAGTTGAACAAGCTCTTCATCCTTGATAGGATCACCTATGAAGGCTAGCTCTTTGTTCAATTTCTTTACTCTTAGGACAAAAGTATGTGCACTCTCTCCTTTCTTTTGATAGCTTCTATAGATTTGATTCTTCAAAGCTAACATTCTAGTTTGGTTCTTGGATTCATAGACATTTTGCAAAGTCTCCCAAGCATCTTGAGCCGAAGTGCAATCTCCTACCTCTCTTAAGAGTTCATTTGCAACATTCAACTTTATGCAATGTAGTGCAACATTGCACCTCTTGATGTATTTGGCTTTTTCTTGAGGATGAATAGGTTCACCCTCCTTACCATTTACAATTTCCATCAGATCTTGCATGATCATGATGGATTCTATTCTAACTTTCCATATGGAATAGTTAGTTTTGTTGAGCCTTTCATTAGTATCCAAAAGATATGCATTTATAGATGCCATCTAGTCTCCTAATCAAGGACTTGACACAAATGAAGGTTATTTCTATTGATTTGATTGAAGATCTACCTTATCCCACTTCTTAGGGACTTGAAAAGATCAGTAATAGACTTCCTATAAAGATCTAAGAATGATCTCTAACAAAATCAAATCATAGAATACTAGAAACAATGCACTTGCTTGATTGAAGTAGACAATACTAGTAGAATTGCCCCTCTTTCTATAAAGAACATTAAAGCTTCCAAATGATCTGATCAAGAGTGAATTTCAGCAACCTAATATACTTCCAAAATCACTTGTAAAAGATCTAAATGGAACGCAATGAGGATGCAACACAATCTACTATCCAATCACAAGCAAAAATGATTAAAATTGATGAAAAATTGATCTAATTTGGTGCATAAGTCAAGAAATGGTTGGACTGAACCTAAATCACTTTAGGAGGTGTCCACTACACCTTAGAACAGCCTTGAAGAGTCCCCAAAACTTTGATCTTCCCTCTCCTTGAATGCTAGAAAGCCTCCTCTATGAAATCACCTCCAAAACTCTTAGAAATCAATGCTTGGAGCAAGCAAAACTTGCTATCTTGGTATGTGAATTGAATTCAACTTTGCCTCTGGTTTTAGACACCTAAACACCTGCAAATGAAGTCACACAACACCAATATCCAATGTATTTGACTCACTTTGAGTTCTAGAATCAATACTAGATGCTAAGATCCAATTTACACAAGATTTAGATCAAAAATTGTGATTAAATTGAATGAAATCCAAGGATTTAGCTCATTTCAGCCTTTAGGCTCTGATACCATGTAAAAATTACAGCAAATAAGGATCCTAAAACACTTAAAATGATGAGGAAAACAATAGATTATGATTTCATAAGATTAGCACAAGTTGAACTATCAAAATCCATCAAAAATCTAGGCTTGAACCTCACTAAATGGCCCAAATCCTTTGAAGAAGGCTTCACACGTGTAAAAGTATAGCCTCCCACAATCTGAGTACTGTACACCAGACCTTCATTCAATCCTATAATCATTAGTAATCACAAGTACTCAAACAATTATGAACATAGAGAGCAATTGCACCATTATGAGAGAAAAATCATGAAATTGCTTGATTTATTTTGGTGAGATATCATCACCTATATATACATGATCCATTACGGTTTTGGGCAGGTATGAGTAGCCCTAAACCTATCCCTAATTCTAATTTTGGTGGATCTTTCATCCCTACCAAGTTAGGGTTGGAATCTTGGAGATTCCTCAACAATGCAAAAACTACCAAAAATAGCTCCTATTTTTTCTCTCTTGTATCTAAGCATAATTTGGACTCATTCCAAAGGTTCTAACACTTAGGTCTACTTGAGAACATCCTTATGAATGGAATCCTATGCTATTTGGCACCTGTGACAAGCCACATCATGACCATCTAACTATTTACAAGTCATATGACCAAAACTAGTCAAGCTAGAATTGTGAATTTTTAACACCATCCCGATCCAAACCTGCTACTCCAGTCTGTTCAGTGCAAGTAGAAACTTTACCAGTTGAAACTCATCCTGCTTGGGTCTTGACTTGGGCACAAACCCAACGCCAAGCCCCTACACTTGCACCCAGCAAAACTCAATCATAGGTTGTTCTTCCAAGTGATGATTCAACCCCGATAGTTTATCCTCACCCATCTGAATAAATTCGGCTGCATCATGAGTATCGCCAGCAAATCCGTAATGTCGACCAACAATCTTTCTCTTCCCATAAAGTACCTCACAAGCCCTTTGAAAGCAAAACCCTTGAAGGTATCAAAGTTTGGAGATATTTACTACAAGCCAATGTCACTCTTCCCTTCCATGTCCTCTGGAAGCATGCTGGCCAGTGGAAACAACAGATCCAATCCAATACCACCACCACTATTGATGAGTTGTCTGAAATGCTCTTACATCTAACCAATCCACTCAGCGAATGAGGCAACATCAAAATCCCAGCTACCCATCATCAATTCCGTGAATTTTTAGTAGTACTCGATGGAGGTTCTAGGGTTAATATCATTTCCACATCCCTCATGATGGAATGGAATCTGAAAGACAAGCTAGCCAAACCTACTTGTTAGCTTCGAATGGATGATCAAAGTGTGGTCCGACCTACTGGTTTCCTTCCGCACATGCTGATCAAACTAGGAGGTCTCAAATTTTCTGTTGACCTTGTAGTACTTGATATTCCCAATAATGCCTATTCCTATGAATTACTACTTGGTCGTCCATGGCTCACCAATGCACGAGTCATTCATGACTGGAGCAAAGGCCGAGTCACTTTTGGTAATTGTGACAATTCAATCACAATTGACTCAATGGGTAAACTCAAACCTGCACGCATACATGACGAGGGATCCTCAACCACCATCATGTAATCCTCAACCACCAACTCAGTATTTGAGCCATACCAGTCCAGCCACAAAAAAAGTCATTATGTTAAATCTACTGATATCATAAACTGGAGTCACAGTCTAGCTACCATTGATTGTGTGAATGCCAATTACTGTGCTCAACATCAGGATAATTGTACCTCTCCACACCCGATTGATCACGACCAATCACCTGATCTGGATACACCCATCATCAATATCAATTTTGTTGATATTCTTCCACACCATGATGAGCTACTAAATGTTGCATGGCTACCTACTAGTGAATCAGATGATTTATTCATTGATGATGAGAACGTCTTACGAATGCAGAATTTCCCAGAAGATATGGACATTTCTGATATTCAGATCCTCAACTATATGGAAGAACTTCCCCTGAAGACCTATCCACAACATGCTTCCAAGGTGGAATCAGTTGCCAAGGTTGCAAGTGAAAAACCTGAGACAAAATTCTACCATCCCAAATGCCCACACTATCCATGGGATCTCTGCGAGGAGGAGACTATCTTTCAAATTGATGACGAGATCCTCCATGACATACCAATTGTCTCTCCACCACCAAAACCTCAACTACGTGGTCATACTATGAAAGAGAAAATGAAAAAACAACTTCAAATTCAACCGCCGAGTGACCTCACAACAATCCAAGAAGTTCCTGAGATTGCCTCTAGCCCTACACCCATCCCCGAAAAAGCCCCATCTTGGCAAGATAAAGGTAGGGCCCCCCTCGAATCTCCAGCCCATGATGTTCCTGCATACTTTAAGGACTATACGATTGAGGATGTCACAATCAAATTACGTCAAGCTCAACATGAGCCCACTGGTAATTCACCCTATGAAGGCCCTGCACAAACCATAACCCTTTCCCTGAGTGAGCCAAATGAAACCAACAAAGATCTTGTCCACATCGGAGCTCATCTCAATCGCGAACAACGAAGACGGCTTGAAAAGCTCCTACAAAAATATCGACATATCTTTGCTTAGGCCTATAAAGACATGAAAGGCGTCTCACCCCAAGTAGTTGTGCATTGTATCCCACTTAAACCGGGTGCGAGGCCCACTGTGAGTCGTCCATACAGATGCAATCCCATCTATAAGGCCAAGATCAAAGAAGAATTACAACGCCTTTTAGATGCAGGATTTACATATGAAATTGAACACCGTCACTGAACGTGATCATTTTTCGTTACCTTTCGGAGAATCCATCTTAGAAAATCTAGCAGGCGATGAGGCTTACTCCTTCTTAGATGGCTTTAGCGGATATAATATGATCCAAATCGTTGAAGAAGATCAAAACAAAACCGCCTTTGCCACAGAATGTGGAACCTTCTCCTGGAAAGTCATGCCTTTTGGGCTCTACAATGCTCCTAGCACCTTCCAACGTGTTATGCAAGCGACCTTTTCTCAGCAAATGGGCGATACCTTAGAAGTTTACTTGGACGATTTAGGAGCACATTCCAAAGAAATACGTCATCTGTCTGTGCTCGAAATTTTTTTTATCCAATGTCAACGCTTCGGTATCTCTCTTAATCTTGAAAAATGCCAGATTGGGGTAACCCATGGTATTGTGTTAGGACGTATTATCTCACATTGCCACTGACCCTGAAAAGATCCTTATCAGTCAAAATCTACCGGAACCGCGTACGATACATGAAGTTTACTCCTTCCTTGGCCACGCCAACTACGATCGGTGCTTTGTTTTCGATTTCGCTAACAAAGCCCGCTTAATCTACAAAGTAGTTGTAATTCCCAAATGGACGGATGAACAACGCGTCATCTTCAATCAACTCAAAGAAGCCCTTACCAAAGCACCCATCCTCCGGGCTCCTGATTATTCTAAAGAATTCCATGTGAATACCGATGCATCCAAGTATGCCATTGGAACAGTGCTCACCCAACTGGGAGAATTCAAAAAAAATTATCCAATTTGTTTTCTTAGTCGACAAGTGATACCTGCTGAAGTCAATTATACCACTACCGAACGCGAAGCCTTGGCAATGGTATATGCGGTTCAGAAGTTTTGCCATTATCTTCTAGGAAAAATCTTTGCGTTCTTCACTGATCATCAAGCACTGTTGTATCTCATCAACAAAACTTGCACCATAGGTTGTATTACTAGATGGATCCTATTATTGAGAGAATTTGAGATTAGGATTGTGGTTCGTAAGGGAGTTCAGCATTTTTTAGTAGATCATCTATCCCGAATTCCTAACCTTCCTACCCCTGATCAAGGCGTCAACGATGATTTACCAGATGCAGTCCTTTTCCAGGTTGACTCTACACCTGTATGGGCTAAGGAAATTACCGAATATTTAACTTCAGGACAGATGGATCCTTCCTTCTCTAAACCCGAACAACGAGTGTTGGTCCTCAAAACTAAACCTTATACGTTAATTGCAGGACAACTCTACAAGCAAGGGTTAGATGGAATTATTCGACGATGTCTTACTGAAGGAGAAATCCCCTCTGTAATTTCCCTCAGTCATGAAGGTATTGGTGCCGGCCATTTCTCTTCTGAAACAACTGCTAAGAAAATCCTCTTGGCCGATTTCTGGTGGCCAACACTCTTCAAGGATACCACAATTACAGTAAGGCTTGTGATGTCTGCCAACACACAAAACGCTTTCAAAAAACAGACCACATGTCTTTACACCCTGTAACCACTTATCAAGCTTTCCAGAAATGGGAAATCGATTATGTCGGACCTATTAGTCCTGCTGCTCGACACACACAATCTCGTTATATCATAGTAGCTATGGACTACTAGACCAAATGGGCTAAAGCAAGAGCTATTCGCAATGCTCACGCTCGTTCCACCGCCAAATTTCTCTATGAACAAGTTATAGTTAGGTTCAGATGTCCTATAGAGCTTATTAGTGATAGGGAAACACATTTTCGTAACTCTATCATAGCAGATCTTCTTTCCAAATTTTTTGTGGTACATCGCAAAAGTTCCCCATACTATCCACGCTGCAATGGACAGGCAGAATCCACCAATAAAATTTTATGTGGCATTCTCACCAAAACCGTCGAATCCAGCCGATCTGATTGGGAACTCAAACTCCATGCTGCTCTGTGGGCTTATCGCACTACCCCGAAGCGAGCTACAAGCTTAACCCCCTTCCAGCTCACATATGGTCAAGAAGCCGTTATGCTTGTGGAATTCCATATTTCCTCCCTTCGAGTAGCCTACAACCTTGAGCTCGATACTCCTCAAAATCTAGCAAATAGGTTATTCCATCTGGAGCAATTCTGTGAAACATGACGGATCAGCATCCATGCTCAACAAGTCCACAAACGATGACAAAAAACATGGCATGATCGATCATTGAAACTTAGAGATTTCCAGGTGGGCGATAAGGTCCTGCTATACCAGGCCAAAGCCTTCAAAGGCAAACTGAAATTTTCAGGCCAAGGACCTTACGCCATAAAAAAGATCTTTGCCTCTAGATATGTTCAACTCCAAACCCTTTAAGGCGATGTCCTCGACACTGTGGTCAATGGGAGTCGATTGCGGAACCTTGCTTTCATCTTGATATGTATTAGTTGCTTTTTCTCTACTGTTTATTTTTTTCTTCTCTCTTTTTATTATTTGTATGCCATTTTGACAACATTTTTTGCTGTGATTTGTTGTTCCACCCATCAAGATACTATCTGATCAGGTATACCAACAGTCTTCTCTGAGAAAACCACAAAAGTCATTAGTTTCAGACAAAATATTTTCACATCATCTCAGATAGAATTCGCCTGACCTCTTTCTTACAGAGAACGATTCATTTTTGGCCTCCGCGAATTCTGTCTCAGAAGCAAAATGTCAAAAAATCAAAAAAATGGAGTTTTCTTCATTAGATATCCATGTTCAGAATTCGCCGACAATTCGCAGGAGCTCAAATTGATCCTCACAATTTCTCTATTCCCTCCGCGAATTCTGATCAGATACATTTTTGCACTATCAGACATTTTCTCTCTTTTGGCAAACACAAATCACTTACAGACATTCGTGGGCAAATTACGCGAAAACCTGTACAATCCCCGGGAATGGGCTTATATAGGGGAGAAAAATTGGCACGTGTGAATACCAGCGACACGTGGCCCAGTCAGTAGCTGACATGTGGAACCACATGTCTATATACACACATGTGAAACTACACATCTGGATCAACACATGTGGGATCCCACGTGGGGACACATGGTCGAATGGATCAGTGACATGTGTTCTTGCACATATAGGCTCGCATGTGTGGTCACGTGGCCCAATCAATACCTGACGTGTGGGACCTACACCTCTGTATCCGCACGTGTGAAACTTGCATGTGTGATGCCTCAAAATTTGCGATCATCATTACCAAATCGTGGACACTGAGGACGATTTCTAGGTGAAGTTGTGAATTCCTGCCCAAAAAAGTCTATATATAGGTCTCCACCCTCTCTCCATGAGTTTATTCTAGATTGGTGCTCTCGAGTTCATGCCAAATTTTTTCAAAATTTTCAAAATTCTCAGAGCAATCTAAAATCACTACTGCCATGGCTTCCCATGATTCCTCACTGAGCTTGCATTGCCGTAAACCCCCTCATCCTTATTCAGGGGATATAATCATGATCTCTCTTAAGAATTACACCAAGCAGCTCACACTGGCCAAGGATATCCTCACCAATCTTGGCTTTGATCTAACACTTTTCCAGGACCAACAGAACGAGAGCCTCATCTGAGCAGCCTACTTGACCTATTCGGATGAGTTCCAAACTTTTCGGCTTACAACCAAGATTGGCAGTTATTCTATTATCAACGTCTCTCCGAGGGATCTTCAGAGTGTCAGCTTTCCTAATCTCGGAGAGACAGTCCATGGCAAGGGCACCAGCTATGATGCCAAGTACTTCACCAAGTTTCTGACAGACGACGACAAAACCATTGCCCAAACCAACGATGGGATCGTTATCCGACTCATCACGGATCCCCATCCACGGGCCGCCTCAGAGATCATCGTCACCATGGCTGCAGTACATACCACCAAGATGGATCGCATCCCACCAAGTGATCTCTTCTCTCTAGCCCTCCCCATGGACGACCCCACTCAAAATTATAAGTGGGCTGAGAAGGTAGCGGAAAAGCTATGCGGAGCCCTGAAAGTCTGCAAATCAACTACCAAATGTGGGTATCTCCTCCACATGTTGGTCACCAAGCAATTGGGGTCTAAGGTAGCTGCTGCCATCAAGGAGCTGGATGCTATTTATCCAAGCACAAAAAAGTGAGCCACCCCCCAACCGATAGTAGAACCAGTCTCACCAGCCCCACCTACTAAGAACCAGAAAGAGAAGATAGTCAGCACCGAAGCATATGTCCCACATGACATTCTATCCAGCGACATCGGGGTAGAATATGCTGAATCCAGAGGGAGCCTTAAACCATCTCAGGTCCCAAAGGAGGTCCTAGAGCAGCAGGCAGCCTTACTTCACCAGGCCCAACAACGCCGACAAGCAGTAGCAGCAGTAGCAAGCAGCTCCAAAACGGCAAGCACTTCTGGCTCTGATCCTATGGGCGTGATTCTGTCCACACAAGCAATCTCCTCTCCATCACTTGCTCTCACAATCCCACCACCACTTCCACCATTTACCGTCACCTCCACACCCTAACTAACTCTCAACATGGGCTTCCCTTCCACACTTCGACAAAAGCCCTCGACTATACAAATCTCCACCCTACTTGACTCCACAGTCAATGTAGATGATTTTGCCTTACAATTACTAACTGCACTCCCATCAACCACTGTGACCACTAACCCAATCCCACAATCTCTGCCACGTAGTCTCTCCCCACCCCTTAATCCACAATCACCCCTCCCTGACTTTCCTACACCTCCGTCTAGCCCTGCTCTTGATTTTCTACCATTTAACCCCATGCCGTATCCTAACTACACACGCAACCTCCCTGACATTGGTCCTTGGGAGCAGCTACCCCTTACAGCCCAAAAAGCGGTATGGTTGGTGAATGAGCTCCAATACAATATCTTCGGCACCCTAGGGGGACAACACACTATGCGACAATTCGACGATGGTGCTATGGCGGGCCTTCAGAAAGAAAAAACAAGGCTAGAGGAGGAAACCAAACAATAGCAGCTGCAGATCCAGAACCTCACAAATTACAATCAACAACAGCAGCAGATGCTAATCCATCTCCAGAACCAGCTCCAACTGAAGGTATCCAACGTGCAGCAAACCATCGATACCCTCAAAGCCGAGAAGGATGAGGCTGTAGCATATTCACAAGCAGCACGTTCCACTATGAAGGAACAATTAGAAGTGGTGGACTTCAACGACTTCACACCACCAGCTATCCCTGAGAGAACTGCCGTTCGAGTGGTGGCCTATCAAACGCTGGCCCAAAAGTTGAAAGCCACGACAGAGCAACACGCAAAATTACAACAATCATACATTCCTTACGTCGAGGCCGTAAACCAGCACATAGCCACTCTGGAAGAACGCTTAAAGGCTGCTTTCCCGTCGACACCGTTGGTTCATGCAGAGCACGCCCAGTTTCATGATTTGGGACACCACTTTGATGGACCCAATGGTGGAGATGGCGCAGGATTTCAACAGCCTCCTCCTGCAACTCAAGGCTCCGCATTTCAAAGCCAACCCCTGGGGCAAGAAGCTCAAACACCAACCAATCCATCGAGCTCTGGGGGTACCAGCTCCCAACATTTTCTTTTCCCTTCCATCGTGTCTAACCCCCTCGACACCACTAACCCCACCTTCATTCCACGACACTTTTCCCCTGAATCACAACGAATTGCAGAAGCTAACCCCTCACCTCCTCTATCTCCTGATCCCGATCCACAAACCAAACACGAGATTGCCTCTGAAGCCCCTACCATCCGGCACAGAATCACGCCCACAGAACCAAGCAAGGAGCTGCGCATCTCTCAGGAGTTTGCAAAGAAGTACCTAACAACAAAAGAGCGAGGTGACTACATACTGCCTCAAGATTCATAGTGCTTGGAGATGGATCTAGACATCAAGTGAGCAGTATTGGTTCATTGTGGCTCAACACCAATGGCAGAGACAGACGACTCGAAGACATTCTGTTCGTGCCTACTCTACAATAAGACTTGCTTTCTGTAGCAAGAATAGCAGATGCAGGGATGCGTATGACATTTTTTGATGAAGCATGCAACGTGATTGACGCCAGTACTAGTACATTGATCGCTCAAGGTAGAAGGAAAGGAAACCTATATCATCTGAAGGTACGCCTACCTGTAGATTAGGTGCATCAGATTCATGATGACTCGCCAGACATTCTGTGGCACAGAAGACTCCGCCACATAAACTCAATGGCACTTTACCAAGCAAGCCATCATGGAGCGATAACAGGGGTCAGCATCTCAAATGCAACCAGTTCGACCACTTGTGATGCATGTTTGAAGGGCAAGATGTCATGCACTCCATTCATCAAAGACTCATACAGAACGACTAAGATTCTAGAGTTAGTGTATTCTGACATTTGGACCATTCAATGTGATCTCAGTAGGAGGTCCAAAGTATTATATAACCTTCACTGATGACTATAGTAAATTTGCCAGAGTGTATTTTATTCAGAATAAATTTGAAGCACTTGATAAATTCACTAAATATGTGAATTGGGCTGAAAGATGTACAGGTAGCAAAGTGATGCAGATAAGGACAGATTGAGGTGTCAAATACATCTCGAATCACTTCACTGACTTCTACAATGATCGTGGTATCATTCACAGAAGGACTGTAGCCTACATGCCATAGCACAATGGTGTTGCTGAATGAAAGAACAGAACCCTGATGAAAGCAGCCAAATGCATGATGGCCTACTCAAAAGCTCCAAGGGTACTGTGGGCTGAAGCAGTAGCTACAGCCGCATACATCTAGAATAGAACAGGTAAGTCTGGTGTCTCTCACACGACACCACACAAGCTATGGTGGGATAGAAAGCCCAATCTGTCTCACGTCAAAATCTTTGGCTGTGCAGCTTATGCACATATTCCTAATAAGCTTCAAAAGAAGCTTGATGAGAAAGCCGAGCAGGGATTTTTGGTAGGTTATGACAACAACTCGTCATACTATAGAGTCTACATGCCAGACACGAACGCTGTGAAAATAGTGAGAGATGTCAGATTTGATGAGAGTAGGACAATGGTCAATGACGATCTTGTCAACTATGAAGTTTTGGAGACACAGTACTATGACCTATTGCAAGTGACAAAGGGAGCAGAGGACGAACACAAAAACAAAGATTTTCAAGTCCTTTCCCATTCGAGTGATGAATCTGAAGAAGAAAGATTCGAGAGGCAGCCTGCTACTACAATTCCTGTAAACCAAGATGGTTCCGGACCTAGTAGAGCAGACAAAGAAAAAGGCATTGTTGTCCCAGGAGGATCTCCTAGAAGGTCGACAAGACCACGAAGAGCACCAGCAAGATATACGCCAGGTAGTTCAGCTTCCACATTAGAAGAGTTATGTGGATTCAGTGGCGAACCACAAACTTTTAAGGAAGCGATTGAATGTCCTAAGAAAGACAGATCGATCCAAGCCATGAACAAAGAGATGGAGTCCATGAGGAAGAACCAGGTATGGACGTTGCAGCCATCACCACATAAGCGCAAGACTGTCAAATACAAATGGGTTTTCAAGCTCAAATACGGACCAGATGGGAATGTGACGAAATACAAGACAAGATTGGTAGCAAAGGGATTCTCTCAGAGATATGGTTTTGACTACTCTGAAACCTTTTCTCCTATCGTCAAACATTCGTACCTACGATTGTTATTTGCATATGCAGTAGCTTATGACCTCAGGATCTACATTGTGGATGGCCTTCTTGCATGGAGAGCTAGACGAAGAGGTCTATATGGATCAACCCCCAGGATATGTCTCGAATTCACTTCTTGACTATGCATGAAGAATGCATAGAAGCATCTACAGTTTGAAACAATGAACCCAACAATGGTACAAGAAGAAAGATCAAGCCCTGAAATCATTAGGATTCATGCCTCTATTGGCTGATTCCAATGTATATGTCAGAGTTACTGATGGGCAGATCATCATTGTGGCTGTGTACGTGGATGACACTCTGATACTTTGCAGGAGTAGCTGATTGCTGAAGTGAAGACAAACATCTTGAAACATTTCGAGATCGTGGATTTGGGTGAAGCCAGGTGTTACCTAGGCTTGAAAATTGAAAGAGACTATGAGGGAGGTGAACTATACCTTCACTAGTCTAGATACACCCAGAAGATCCTAGAGGACTTTGGGATGCTGAACTGCAAAGGAACGAATACTCCAATGCTCGCAAGGATAGTGCCGACAAGCGATGACTGTCCAAAGACTGAGGAAGAGAGAGAACAGATGCAGCTCACACCTTACAAGAAGCTGATAGGATCACTGATGTACCTTGCTGACAACACACGTCCTGAAATTGCTTATGCAGTATTCAGGATGAGCCAGTTCTACACGAATCCAGGCTCAACACATTGAAAGATTGCAAAACATATTTTGCAATATCTTCAATTAGCAAGGGATTATGGCCTGTGTTATTGTCGTGATGCAGGTTTCAGGATGCTTTCCTACAATGATGCTAGTTGGGCATCTCTCAAGGACGACTATAAAAGCATCTCAGGAGGATGCACCATCGCATCAGGAGTAGCAGTTCTCTGGGTCAGCAAGAAGCAGAGCGTTGTAGCCCAGTCATCCTGCGAAGCAGAGTATGTTGCAGCAGCAAAGATGGCCAACGAGATAATCTAGCTAAGGCAATTCTTGGACGAATTGGGCGAAACAAGAAATGAGCCTATGGTTTTGCAGATGGATAACACCTTTGCAATACATCTGAGGAAAGATCTTGTGTTCCACTAGAGAACAAACCACATTGTGATCACTTGGTCAGGGATCTAATTGAAAAGAAGATGCTGCAGACCACCTTCATCAGAACGAAAGACATGGTTGCTGACATCTTCACCAAAGCCCTAGACAAAGGACTTTTTGAGAGACAGAGGAGCAATCTTGTGATCGTAAAGCTATCATGCTTTGAGAGGGAGCTGAAGAAATAAAACATTTCTATTTACAAAGCTTTGCTAGCTTTCAGCCCTCTACTTGACAAAAGTGTTCACAAACACGAAAGTCAAAAGACACGATGCAAGAAAGTTATACGAACACCTGACGGGAACACACGAACACAAAAGATTCGCAAACAAGAATATTTTGCGGTCGAACACGAGAAAGTCAGACGAAGGAAATGAAACCAACGACGCGACACAGAAAACATCGCGAAACCTTTACTGCCCTCATGCTCCAAAGAGCACTAGTAAGATCATACAAGTACCCAAAAGTACAGATGTTTGATCTGATGGCATGGCATCAGCAGATACACTCTAGGTCGTGGCCAATCTACCATTCTTGTAATTTTCTGATTAGTTGTAGACGCTTAATCACTCTAATCTTAAAGTTACATAGAGCGATTATATACTTACTGGATGATACTTGACATATACAGAACATACATAGAGATGTATGAAGTAGTCTGATGCTAGTAAGCAATCAAGACGATATACAGGCAAAAGGTCCGCCTGCGTGCGAGACAAGTTCTGTGAGCAGGATCCATAGTGATCCGCGAGTCCGCTTGTAAGCGAGACATCCACTCGCGAGAGAACTGTATTTATCTCATGCCAACGCACTGTGTGGATCTGCATGCAGTGCTTGAAGAATCAAAGAAAAATCAATAGATGATCTTGTATCCATTGTGCGCATGTCAATTTATGATGTATGCTCTTGAATGTGAATGTGTTTGTTTTTATTCGTGTGGCTGATTTTCCCATTCATTTCAATTCCGCACATTGGTTGAATTTGTTGAATGCTGCATTAATTCATAAACGTAGGTCAATAGTGCCTGACTACATTCTGGAGGACTGTAGGAGCGATTCAGCTGGCAATGTCCAGCGATCACATCTGAACTCCATCTGAATCGCATTGAATCATGGTTGCTTTGCTTTCGCGACTGTTTCGCAACCGCGAATTCTCATCAGATATTATTATATATGATAAAAAAGAAATAGATGTCCTTTTCTATATAGAGGAAGGCAATATTATAGCAGAGAGGCATAGAAGTCCTTTGCAAAACAGAGGAAGGCGAGGTTATAGAAGAGGGAACTGTTCCCTCATCAATTCTTAATACTAATACTGAAAATATAAAAAAATTTACTGAATAGAGATCCATTTGTAAATAGAGATACATCAAAAAAAAAAAAGATATAATCATTTTACATGTAAGCAACCTGTTTATGGGGTTTTTATTGATATCAATATAGATTCTTACAATCAAGTTGTGTCCATAGTGTAATATTGGAATGCAATTTTTTATATTGATAAAAAGACATGATGATTGGCATGTATTTGCTGATAGTGAATCTCAGTGTTCTTTCATAAGTTGGATTGTTTCGCCAATATCTTTCCTGCATAAAACTAATAGAAAGTGAGTTACAATTAGTACAAAGATTGTATTAGAAAGTTTTGATTGAAACTATTCATGAAGAATCGAGTGTTTACAGTTACTTACGAGTTTACCATTGAAAATGAATCTGAAGTCTGAAAGTACATCATCTTGTAGGAGCAATAGTTCCCGCCTGATGTAATTTAGACTCCAATCTTCTTCCACCTCAATACATGTGAAAATGGCATCATTGTATATAATTTCAATATTTTTTTGTTATGAATGTCCACTGGCTTCCCAGTCTTGATCGAGTGGCACCCATTTACCGTTATTTTTTTTTCATCTTTGATAATGGAAGCATAAGCTCAACATTTGTTTTTCAATTTGATAATGGAAGCACATGGAAGACATTTTAATTCTGCATTTTATTTATCCATCTGATCTTTTGTCCCAGCCTTCATCCATAAGTTCAGATAATAAACTATCTGATAGATTTTTGCATACAAACATCGTTGGAGTTTTGTGTACATTGACACTTGAAAAGAAATCCACAAATATATTCAAGGAAATAAACCAACTAAATCTGACTATTTTTGATCCCGTGCTTATCTTTAATATATTTTTACATCATTATATATCTTGCAACGAAACAATTCTGAAACTACAACATCTGGTGCAATCCATTCATTACTTTCAAAACTAGGTAATGGAATTGGGACTATTTGTCCAAAATCTCCTTTTGTATCAGGAATGTACATTGATTCATTAAAAAAGATCCCACTATCAGCTAGATCTTTTGCAGTTCTACCTCGATATTGCAACTTTCCAATATCAGTGTGAATAACATCTAACACATCTACTAGAGAATGTTTGATCACATTCTATTAGAGTTTGCATCTCATTTTGTGTGTAGATGCTGACTTTTCTACATTGGCAAGATTGGTGAAGTAGCTTCTTTGGTAACCAAATATCTTTAGATGATTTGGATCTAAATTGGTCCCAAATCTTTCACATGGTATCAAAGCTTGTGTTTGAGGTTACGAAGGAGGAAATCATATCTATCAATGATTTGGTGAAGGTATCAAGATTAGAGCATGCTAGAGAGGATTCTACACCAAAATCGAATTTGTTGCATTTGTGTGAAAGTATTGTGCTTTAGGACCATAAATGGATCTACAAAAGATCCACAAGAGTGATTGGATGCTTGCTTAACAATCTATCAAAAAACTGGACACAAAAAAATTCATCTAGATTGGCAATTTGACAAACAACAAGCATTAACAATCAAAAGCATTGATCAACATTGAAATCCGAATCCACACGTGTGTACTACAGGCTATAGTACGGCCTTCTACATGAGAAACAAGTAGAAATTGATTTGGTTTCATTTGGATCACAAAAACTTAATGTACATAGTGAACTAGCTTGAGATTGCCAATGAGCTCCAAAAATTTCTATCTTCTCACTATGGGAGCTTGGAATACATAGCAAATTCGACTTCCTTCTTGAAGTTAGGTGGATTTCCAACATGTAATAAGGAAGTTGACTCACTCTTCTTGCCCTAAAATGAAACCCTAGCCTAGATCCTAGAGTTATGCTTGGTAGGTAGCTATTTGAGGCTACATACTTGCTTATGGATATAAGTGTCCTTCAAGGATGTTTCACTTATTCTCATAAGAAGTCTACAATTTGTCTCTCAAAAAAAAAAACACATTTTTCAAAACAATGAGTGATTAACTCATTCTTGCTCTTCCAAAATCCGAGAGCACTCATTTGATCAAACAACCAATTTACTCTTGATTGGTTCATAACAATTTTAAGATCACTAAGACATAAAAACTTGTTCTCAAATGAGTCATTATACATCTTATCTTCAACTTCCTTCTTGATGAAGCCCTCAAGTTGCCTCATGTAGTTCTCATAGCATACCTCGGTTTGTCTCATGTAGATCTCATAGCAAAATGGTTCATCAATCATTGAAGTAAGAAAAGTGTTGAAAGTGAATGGTTGAGAATCTTCGAAGCCCTTGATTACCTTTGCCAAGATAAGTGAGCCTTGAAGGCTCGACCCTGGCCTTTGTCGATCTTCTTGGAGAACTTGATCTTTGAGGTGGATCCTCAAGATCTCCATCACTTTCTTGCTCCTCCTCAATCCTTGCAAGTTTATTGACACCAAGGTTGTTGATTTCACTTTCATTCACACAAGATACTAGATGGATCCAATCTCTCTTGTATAAACATCTATGAATGTTTCATGCATCTTATCTTCACTACTTGGTACATGAGAAAAAGAGTGTACATTTGAATGAATGATTTCCTCTTTTGCCATAGCAATTTTAGCATCCAACTTAAGCAAACTACTTGTTTAACACCATTTGCTATGCAAATATCATTCTTCATGATGGAACAAACTCCATGCTTGAAGTGAACATCTAAACCATCATCCATTAGTTTTCCAACACTAAACAAGCTCTTGGTAATTGATGGTACAAAAAGGACATTGTCTAGATCCATCCTTTTGCTAGATCCTAGACTTAATGAGATGGTACCAATACCATATATCTTACATTCTTGATCATTTGCTAAAGAAACAAATTTATTAGCACCATTGAAAGAGTGTAAGGTTGAGAATTTGTCCTTTTGGAAAGTCATGTGGGAGCTAGCCCCACTACCATTGCTCTTAGCCTCTTGTAGCATTCAGATGCATAATGCGCCTTCTTTCCACAAAAGAAGCATTTTTACTTTGACTTGTCCTTTGAGCTTGATGCAACATCCTCTTATTTGGCCTCCTTTGGATGTTTCTCCTTTCCATTGGTCTTCTATTTGCCCTTGAATGAGAAATTGGCTTTCTCATCACCATCCTACAAAGACAAGGAACTCATCCTAGATTTTGCATGGAGCATCCTACACTCTTCAGCCACTAATACACTGTGAAGTTTTTCTATATTTGGCAAAGTGTCTTGGATGGCAAAACTTTGGACCAAATTTGCAAAGTCATCTCCTAGACCATTAAGGATAATTTGTACAAGCTCAGCCAACTTTCTATTTAGATACTTGATTCTGAATACATAATCCTGTGCACTTTCCTCACTTCTCCTCATGCTTTGCAAAATCTGATTTCTAAGCATAAGAACTCTAGAAGTGTTGCTAGATTCATAGATTGATTTAAAAGACTCCCAAGCCTCTTTAGCACTAGTACATGCTGATACTTCTCTCAACAAATCATTTCTCACATTCATCTTCACACAATGAAGTGAAAGCCTAGATCTCTTCTTGTATCTAGCTAACTCATGTGCACCTAGTGATTCATCTTCATCTTCAATCAAAAACTCATAAAGGTCTTGGGAGCACCAAGAGTGACTCCATCCTAACCTTCCAAATAGCATAATTTGTGAAATTCAATCTCTCACTAGCTTCTAGAAGGTATGCTCCAGCAGATCCCATCTTACGAGTGACTTCAATAGATTTGATTGACTTGAAACTCACAAATGTCTCACACTTGCAGTGTTTCACTCAAATTTGATTTCTAATCCAACAAACGGACTTATAATCATAGTTCTATCACTCCCTCACAAAGCTGGAATGAAGATAAGATGAAGTGAAAACTACTTTCAAACAAATCTTGCCAAGAAATGGATTTGATTGTCTCTAGAAACTCATTGAGGTCTCTCTCTTGTAGTGTTTCACTCAAATTAGATTTCTAATCAAATAAATGGAGTTATAATCTCAGTTCTAGCACTCCCTCACAAAGTCGGAATGAAGATAAGATGATGTGAAATCTACTTACAATCAAATCTTGCCAATTTTGGCTATTTTTGGACAGTAACATGACTAAATCTCCCTCACACTTTTTGATGTACTTTCAAGACCTGTAAAACAAGTTTAGAAGACCTGATTTTAGCCTAGATTAATTAGATCTCATGACCGTAAGTCAAATCTAATCAATGGCACTCAATCTTGGTAGCTTATCCTAAGATTTCCACCAAAAATTACATCAAAATCTCACAAATTGAATTTCTTTGGATCAAATGAATACCATGCATTAAATGCAGGTTTAGAGGTGCCCACACATGTGGATAGTACAGATTTGGACCCCTACCAAGTTTGGGATCAAATCTCCTTACCAAAATCAAGATTCTAGCTTGCCCTTTCAAGCATTAACAATCAAAAGCATTGACCAACATTGAAATCCAAACCCACACGTGTGTACTACAGGCTGTAGTACGTCCTTCAACCTGAGAAACAAGTAGAAATTGATTTGGTTTCATTTGGGTCACACAAACTCAATGTACATAGTGAACTAGCTTGAGATTGCCAATGAGCTCCAAAAATTTCTATCTTCTCACTATGGGAGCTTGGAATACATAGCAAATTTGACTTCCTTCTTGAAGTTAGGTGGATTTCCAGCATGTAATAAGGAAGTTAACTCACTCTTCTTGCCCTGAAATGAAACCCTAGATCCTAGAGTTATGCTTGGTAGGTAGCTAGTTGGTCAAATTTTCACCTTAAACTTAGGTGTAGGTCCTATAAAGTAGGAATGACCACGAAATAGACATGACCAGCTTTCTTGACTTGACCTAACCTACATTAGGAGTGGGTTTCCATGTGGCATATTGGCCTTCCATGTGTGGAAGCCAATCATACACAATATTTACAAAGTTCTACATGGCTAGATTTGCCAGAATAGGCTATTTTTCACAATTTGTAGATTGGATTTTTTGTAGATCAAAACCCTATATAGGTTTATAAGCTTGATCAATTCCGATTTTGGAATTCACATACTGGATTTGGCTGATTTTTGGATCATTGGATCAGCCTAAGTGGTGGCTAATAGATTGCATATCAAATTTTCAACATTTGCATGTAGATTTGGAATAATCTATTTTTTTGTGATTTTGTCAAAACTCTAATTTTGATTGGATATCTAATAGTGAGGTTGTTGTACTTCATTTGAGTGTGTTTCAATCTTAGGGAGTGGCAAGAGTCATTCGATTGAGGATAGATCATAAGTTGATCAAGATTTCATGATTCTTTGTGTTGATTTTCTTGGTATAAGTGCTAGAAGAGGATTTTTGAGATAGTTTCAAATCTTTGTGATTTCTCTTAAAAACATTTGTTGTTGTCCAAAGGAGTGTTGTGTGCATTGAAATAGGTTGAAAAAGAAGATCAGGTCATTGCTACATGGTAACATCAAGTGGAGTCATGTTGGAAGTCAATGATAGGCTTACCTCAAGTAACTATTCATTGTGGAAAGTGAGGATGGAATCACTTCTTGAGATGAATGATGTTTTGGATATTGTTGTAGGTTTGGAGGAGAGACCAGCAACACAACAAGATCAAATGAGGTATGATAAGAGGGCCAAAAGGGCTCTACACATTATTAAGATGAATGTTACCAATGAGCTTCTCAAGGAAGTTGGAGTTATCGATAGCAATTCTATGAATAGAGGATCCTTTCACACGTGTGGAAGACTTTTCAAAATAAACTAAGTCCCAACAAGCTCCTCTCCTCAGGTAGAGAGAGAAAATACCACTTTTGGGCTCATTTAGAGAGAGAAAACATTACAATCAAAATTGGCAAATCTCCAAATTGACTCAAAAGCTCATAGATCTCTCATACATTAGTGAAGGGAATGACATTACATATAGAAACTCATGGGGATCCCTGCTTGATTCTTATTGGACCCCTTAAACATAGCCTCTCTAATGCTATTGGATGTGTGATGCAACATCCCTCACTTTTGATTGGACCCTTACAATACATCTCTATCTTATGTGTGGACCCTTTGACTTTTGCCACCACATAGGGTTCATCACTCATCAAACCTAAAACTGACATGTGCAACTGATCTAGCTTGAGTTACATCACAATTGAATTTTGGCCTAATCATGACAAACCATGTGTACTTGACCTATCACCTAGTGACACCAAGATGCTTGACTAGCAATCTTTATGATACCCCTAAAGTCAACATTATAAACTAATTCTAACTATTTTACACATGTGGGAACATGCTCCACACATGTGAAATGTACTCACAAACATAAAATCATAAAACAACCAAGATAGATTTTTGACAATTTTTCTCACACATTGTGTTATTCATTGTGTTTGTCTTTTAAGCAGGATCTTGAGGAGCTTCCCTTATAGTTTCACTGGACACAATGGCACTTGCATGCTTCTACATGACTAGGTTTTGCCTACTTTCACATTCCTTCGCAAAACAAGCTATTCTAAGACATGAATTGGCTAATGCAAATAGGCCTACTACTCACACATGGGAACATGCTCCACACATGTGTGATTTACATATGTACATCAAAATGTAAAATCATCAAGCTAAATTTTGAATATTCTTCACACTACTACTCAAAATATAGCTTGATAAGTGTGCTAGTTCTCTCCAAATCTTAGGTAGCCAGAAATAACTAAGGTAAGATATCTAATGTGGCATCTAAATGGGTAGCATTAACTATAGCCATGATTGAATAGTGTAATTTTGAGCAAATCCATGCTTTTCAGAACATCAAATTCAACCCATGGCATATGGGACTTTATAATAGATAGGTTATAGTTTGTAAAAAGTTTTTTTCTGGTTTTTTCTCATCCAATCTCATTGAGAATGACTACTTGAAATTTCCAATGCTGAATAAGCCATTTCTAGTGGAAGAACTCTAAGAGCAGATTAAAATTCACTTGAATTCCATTCAATTGCTTACTGGTTCATCAAGAAACTTGTCAATTTCCCTTACTCGCTTCTAAGCAACCAATTCACATGACTCAATTACAGATCATCTTTTTAAATTGCTGATTAAAAAGCTAAATTGATAGTCGCTCCATCAACCTATCCAGTTCTCAGAATTCATCCAGAAATTGGCTTTAGTGTCCCAGAAACAGCCCCTCAACAAGGCTTTGATATTGTGTTAAGTATAAGAAAAAATTGCATACTACAAAGTAATTTAGCTGCTAATTAGAGAGCTTAGAGAAACTGTACACAAATTGTACACACAAAACTACAAGACTCTAATTAGCTTGACAAACCAAAGAAAGTACATATATACATTTTGATTTTTGGGGGGCAATTGCACAATTATTCTAATTACGGGGCATTTTTCTCAACTCAATCTATCTATGTGTAGTTATTGTGGCACTAACACCAACTGATGAATAAATAAACGAAAAATTGCTAACTATGACGATGCATGTCCAACATGTGATAACATAGGCTTATAATATCTAACAATATAGAGCATGTGAATAGGGTTTTTGAGACATGTGTGATTAGTGGTAGCTCCTAGCCCCTAGTTTTGCTCCATGGAGATACATTGAGTCTTGTGGGATGTGATTTTAGCACCATTAATGGGCCCCATGTTTCATTTTTCTTTCTTGCCTAACATTGTCATGAAAGGGAGTCCACGTTGCTAATGTTGAGTGCAATCGTTTAGGTCAAAGATCTTGTTGTGCTTGTTTCTCACATCTTTCACATTGGGGAGGCAATATTGTGTAGAAAACAACAAAGGTTTGCATGCTTCAAAATTGTCTAGCTTGGTAGGGATGTTTGGAAATTAATGTGGGGTTCAGGCGTTATCTTGTACAATTTGTCACTTCAATTTCAATCGATTATTTGAGATGGAATGAATTGAATTGATTATTCATTTGTGCATATTACAATTCATCCTTTCAACTTTAGATGATTATTCCAAATAGATTTTGGAATAGGTGGAAGAATAGCTTTTCTTATTGTCTATTGATTTGTTCAATTGATTATTCCATCAAAAGTTTGGATAAGGTTGAATAGTTTTGCAAATGCCTATTGTTTATTGATTTGTACAACCAATGATTCCATCTAGATTTTAGATTAGCTTGAATCACTTTGCATATTGTTTATTGATTTGTGGAGTTAATTATTCCATCTAGATTCTAAATTAGGTTGGATCACTGTACCTTTTGTTTATTGATTTGTACAATCAAATATTCCATCTGGATTTTGGATTAAGTTGAATAAGTTTGCCTATTTTTTTATTGATTTGTACAGTCTAGTATTCCATCTAGATTCTAGTTAGGTTGAATCACTTTCAATTGTCCCTTGTTTATTGATTTGTAAATATTACAGTTTAGTTTATTATTCAATTTGGAAGAGGTTTAATCCTTTTGCTTATGAATAATATCAATGCTCATGAAAAACCTATTCTCCATAGTAAGAAACCTACTCAATTTGATATGACATTCACCAATTGAAAACATTTTAGTGGGTTTTGAAAACCTACTGATTTTGGCCCTTTATAGGTTTTGATCCTATCCACTCTAAATCTCTAGGTTTTCTTTAGTATACACATTTTTGAATCTATAGTGTCTTTAGTTACTTTATTTATAAATTTTTTACTCTATATCTCATTATTAGGATAGTACTCTACATAGACTCGAACGTGTCTTGGTAACACTTGAGATTCAAAGGCCGTACTGTACTTTTCAATCAAGGGTACTCATGTTATGCAAAATTGCCCAAAAGATCAATCAAGAGGTTCTAGACCGGTTCAAATTAGTAGTCATAGGCTTACCGTAATTGTGATGGATGTTTGTTTGAATTCTTTTTTCTTGTGAGCACTGCACTGCAGGCTATTATATATATGTATTGAATCGCTGCATGGCACATACATAGAATAGCCAAACATTCAAGTATTCAATTTTCAAAGAAGTCCTCAAGTGATCGTCATAAACATGTCTTCTACAGTTGTGGATCCTGCTGTAAAGGTAGGAAGTCGAGTCTCGAGTACTCTCCTGCTCTGACTATCAGATAACTGCAGATCATGAATCTATTCTCTTGCAAGTAACTAGTTTCTTAGCTACAGCTAGTTGACTGATATGCTTTTTGTGAGACAAACTTAATGTTTTTCTTTTTGGCATCAGGATGGATCGGAATCGGTCGCGGATCCGGAGCTGCGGGCATACAACCAGTGGGTAGCCTTCGAAATAGCCTACCTGACTTCTAGTTCAGAATCTTTGGAAATCCGAGACGCGCGACTGGCCTGGGGCAAATGGTACCAGTATCCCGATAAGAACAAGGAAATACCTGCTCCCAACGGTACAATTATAAATCCTGGATCACCTGTGACAATCGCCTCCTGTGGCAGACAAAATGCTTCCTCGGGAACAGAGGGAAGTTTTAATCTCTATGCAAAGCCCTCGGACCGAAAAATTGCGACAGTGAGCTGGGATTGCCCGTGGTCGGGTTCCAACGTACTCAATGTAACTTCTTTAACCAACGACTATCTCGTCCAAAACTCTTCCTATACTCCTTCTGGTGAGATTGGACATATCCATATCAAGGTGGCCAAGATCGGATAGACTCTTGTAAGTAGTCTTTCTCTCTCCCTCTGTCTCTCTCTCAAGAACATTACTTATAAAGGCTTGGGATTGAACATGTTCTCAAACATGGATCGGATTTGTTTTGAAGCACTTCCCAGAACGTTACGCATGAACAGGAGAATGGACAGTGTCTAACAATCAACTATTGAATGTTTCAGGTCTTGAGCGCGATGATGAGTGAAAGCCTTATGTGTGGAAATAAAGTTGCGTGCCTATAATAGGCCAACTCCCAGCTCACTTCTCCTAGTCAATGCAATAATACCATCCTGTGTCTTTAGAATCTCGCTTATTATACTTCACTTTCTCAATCCTCTGCTGTTTGTGTAAGTCTTTATTGAAATAACATGTATGTGCTTCATATATTTCCAAACGTGCAATCTTTCAACAATCCCGCTACAATGTCATTTTACTCATATTTTATAAATACTTTACAATAGATAAATTATCGTCTTTGGATCTTTGGCTAGTAGCACCACAGCCCAACTTCATGCAATCAAAACCAATTTAGACTCAAATGTTAATGTAGGCGTGCATCAATGTCTTGTAAGGTGCTTTAGACAATGTGTTTGCAATCATATTGTCATTAATCAAGGCTCACATTTTTGCTATGAGAAGGACAATCATTTAGAATCTAAGATGCATCATGCAAAATAGCCACATCACACAAACTCATTTCAATTGTTGAGTCACCCAATTTTTCAATCTATCATGAAAAATTTATGTGCAATTATCACGAATAAAATGTATGTCTTACTTTAGCCACTAGAATTAAAACTAATCACCAAGAACTAGATATATTGATTTCTACTAAGAAATAAATAAATCTGTGAACTTTTCAATCCATTTACATTAAAAAAAAATTTGAATCCATAATAATTTCTTCTCAGTTTGTCTTTTTCCAAGCTCTAAACTTGCAACATTTTAATAAAAATCATAGTGCACTCCTAGTGTCACTTTGGATGATCTATGGTGTGATCTATTGTGAATAAATTGTGAAAGATTCAACTAGTTTCATCACATGTTGCAATATCTTCATATTTGGCATATTGAAGCCAAAACTTGTTTTAGACTTAGAGGTTGACTTTTCAAAGTTCATTAGTCTAAATTTTATTTGAATAAACACTTTTTGAAAGTGTGGGAAAGTTAGAATGCGAGTTTGAGTAGATTCAACTTGAATAGTTGGGTACATTGAATGTAGACCCAAAATTAGTAGGGTTAGCATTTTGGTGGGAAAGCCAAGTGGCCAAATAGGGTTTGGACCTGCTATAAAAGAATGTAACTCGTGGAGAGAGTAATCTTCTCTCTTCTCTATCTCATTTCATGCTTATACATGGTTCTCTTGGGTTCTACTATCCATTGGTGCACTATCTTGGTGATTGCTTGCAATTCTATGTGTAGAATGGTCTATATTTGTTATTTTTGGATCCACACGTGTGAAATACAGTAGCTTGCTGGTTTTGTACGGACAGCAACTGTACATAATCATTTCATTCAAGTTTGATCAAGTTCTATTGGTGTTTGCATCTCAATTTGTGTGTAGATGCTGATTTTTCTACATTGGGGAGATTGGTAGTGTAATTTCTCTTTCTAACCAAAGATCATTCAAGTAGATTGGATCTTAAGGATCTGAAATCTTTCACATGGTATCAAAGCTTTTGTTTCAAGTTATGAAGGAGGAAATCATATCTATCAATGATTTGGTGAAAATATCAAGTTTAGAGCATGCTAGAGAGGATTCTACATCAAAATCGAGTTTTTTGCTTATGTAGATTGGATCTTTTGTAGATCAAAACACTAAATAGGTCAATATACTTGTTCAATTCCGATTTTTTGAATTCACACACTGGATTTGGCCAATTTTTGGATCATTGGATCAACCTAAGTGGTGGCTTATAAATTGCATATGAAATTTTCAGCATTTGCATGTAGATTTGGAATAGTCAATTTTTTGTGATTTTGTCAAAACCCTAATTTTGATTGGATCTCTAGATAGTGAGGTTGCTGGACTTCATTTGAGTGTGTTTCAATTTTAGGAAGTGGCAAAAGTCATTAGATTGAGGATAGATCATAGGTTGATCAAGATTCCATGATTCTATGTGTTGATTTGCTTGGATAAGTGCTAGAAGAGAATTTGTGAGATAGTTTCAAATCTTGGTGATTTCTTTTGAAAGCATTTATTATTGTTCAAAGGAGTGCTTTGTGCATTGAAGCAGGTTGAAAAAGAAGATCAGGTCATTGCTACATGGCACCCTCAATTGGAATC
Organism: Diphasiastrum complanatum; assembly: GCA_029204225.1. Taxonomy (NCBI): domain Eukaryota; kingdom Viridiplantae; phylum Streptophyta; class Lycopodiopsida; order Lycopodiales; family Lycopodiaceae; genus Diphasiastrum; species Diphasiastrum complanatum. Next base: position 41,803,439 of record CM055112.1, read on the forward strand.
ATGTTGGAAGCCAATGATAGGCTTACCTCAAGTAACTATTCATTAAGGGCTAACGACTAAGGGCCTTAGGGCTAGCACTAAGAGTTACGGGGTAAGGACCACCGCCAATGGCCAAGGACCAAGAGCCATCGGCCAAGGGACAAGGGCCAAGGGCCTAGACAAGAGCTAGGGGCTAGGGCCGAAGGCCGAGGGCCGAGGGTTAAGGCTAAGGTTAAGAGCCAAGGGATAAGCGCCTAGTGCTAAGGTTGATGCTCAAGGGTAAGGGCTGATGCACGAGGGCTAAGAGCTAAGGGCTAAGAGCTAAGGGTTAAGGGCCAAGTGCTAATGCTAAGGGCAAAGGGCTAAGGGCCTAGGGACAAGGGAAAGGGCTATGGGCTAAGGGCTACGGGCTAAGAGCCACCGGCTAAAGGACAAGTTCTAAGGGCTACCGTTTCATGATTTTGTTACAGTTTTATGATAATTTTGCTAATTTTACTTTCAATAGCTATTTGGCACTATTTATTACAGTTTCATAATATTGCTAGTTATACTTTTAATAACATTGCAAATTCTAACATAAAGTGTACCTATATTATTTTATCAGGGTCACTACATGGACTGCTCAAGAAAAGATATTCCAGTTGTTTTATTTCTTCAGAAAGAGACGGTTGCATTTGGAAATGTCCTAACTGCTGAATCAAATGGAACATGTTTTTTCAAAGAAGTTGGTATGAATAAAAGTGTGGTCCGAATTTCAAAGGTGTTTAAAATGGATTGTCCCTTGCCATACCCTCACGGTGAATTTGATCGCCTAGGAGAAGTTCACAACTATATTTCCATCGATTCCATTGCAAAAAAAATCTTGTGGGATAATGTAGATGTTGTTGACATGAATGAACTCATTTTTGCCAACTGTCCATTATACAACAATGATGACGTTGTTGATTTATGGATTTTCATGGGGTAGTAGTTTGCACTGCTAAATTCAAAGGCTATTATCCTAGTGAAACAAACTTGCTTGTTATTGTGAAGTTGACTTCAATTACAACATAAAAAAATATTGTGAATGCCATGGCTGATGACGGAGATCCTTTCTACAAACAAAACCAAACAATGATTTGGTGTTTGTCAAAACTGTTTTTGCACTCTAGAAAGAGAAAACATGTATCATTTATTGAACCATTAAGTGAGTGCTTTACATATCATTCTAATGGTTCAAAAAAGAGCAACATCAAGAAAATGTTGGAACGCCAGCTTGGTGGTTCAAAAAGGGATAGCATCCAAAAAACGTCGACAAGATCAGTATATAATTCAAATTATGTAAGTGGTGTAGAAGATGTCAAAAATGATCCGCCGACTGCAATCCAACAAGATCATTGACAAGTAACTATAACTCGGATATCTTCCCAGGAATTGAAGATATTTCTCATAGTCGTAATATGTCAAGTTTAGTGTATAACTAAGATATCTTAACAAATGTCGAGGATGTGGTTACTCGTAATACATCTGCATCAGCATACAACTCGGATATTCTTACGAGTGTGGAGGATGTTGGAGAGGTTGTTGATAACAACAAAAATAAAAGACATCATTTTCAAATCGACATTCAAACAAAACGTACACCGAATTCGTCAATTTTGGCAAGTGCAAATGCATCCACTCGTCGTAATTCAGATTTTTCAAAATTCGATTTCGATGAACATGATTACACAAGCAACATATTACATGATGCTAATATGACAAACGATCCTACAAGATTAAGATGGTCACAAGCAATGAAGTTTTTGAAGACCTACAAAGAGAGCCTCAAGTATGTCCAACATCCTTTGGAACTCTTCAGAGTTTCAAAAGAAAGCATGTGCTTGTTTATGTTGCACCAAAAACAACAAAAATATGTTTTATCATCAGAAAATATAAGGGAAACGTTGATGCAACCACGTTGTAGTAAGTTGTGCATTCGACAAATCACCTACAAAGAATGTGAAGACTTGCAACTAGGTGTGTGGTAAAAACGAGGAGCTGACAAGCATAACCAGTTATTGCAGATGTTCAAATGTTTTTTTCATAGACGAGAAATGTCAAACACAATGTTTGATATTTTGAAGGAACCCAAATTGCGCTTCAAACCTACATTGGGTGGTAAAGCTGTATGAATAAAAGCATATCAAATTCTGTTGGGAATCTCTCATGGAATGTTGAGGCACGTTATTCCATTGTGTACAAGTTTCATGGAAACACCGACACATTCAAGAAACGTGGACACTCTTCAAAAGGGCTGGCCCTAATGCGTGGGATTTTGGAAAAGCACACATTGCCTCAACCACATCTTCAACATAAATCAAAAGATGACGTTGTTATTTGCGAACATCATCTCCCACTCGGCATGCATAAACGTGATTTCGAAACTATAAACACACATCATAAATATACGTGTATTCCTGAAGTTTCAAGATCCACACTCTACAAGATGTGGAGACAAGAGTTTGGACATGTCAAGACTCCAACAAGACAAAGAATGTCCAAATGCAAAATATGTGACGACCTTAAAAATGCAACAGAGACAACTCCTGACGCTAGGATGTGTGATCGCTATATTGCATTGAGAGGTCGTCATCTACATCATGTTTTCGATTTCAGAAAATTGTATGCATATTGGAAAGAAGAGTCCAGATCCCATCCTGAGCAGTCTTTGTGTCTTATCATCGATGAAATGGATCAAAATACAACAGCATTATCCCGTTTCAATAAGACTCCTCCCAGATTAGAGGGGAATCGACTTTTGAAAACACATGTTTGTGGGGTATTGATTCATGGATTCAGGTTGCTCTGTGATATTTGGATTGATACCTTGTATGCTCATGATAGCAATCAAGTTTCCACATCAATAATGCGAGCAATAAGAAAGGTACAAGCATCATGTGGTAACTTACCTCTGATCTTACGTATTCAAGCTGACAATTGTTGGAGGGAGAACAAGAACAAATTTATTTTTGGTCTTTGTTGTATGTTAGTGGCACATAATATCTTCCAAAAGGTAGAAATGGGATTTTTTTTGGTTGGCCACACACATGAAGACATAGATCAGGTTTTCAGTGTCATATTCTGGGCTTTGAAGTCCAAATCAGTTCACACAATGTCAGATATGCTAGCATGAATTGGTGAAAAGATAGGTGGCGGTCGTATCGAAAGCACTGAAGTAGAAATACTGGAACGAATGGTAGACTGGAAAGAATTTATAGATCCTTGTATTTCCCAAGGAAATGACGGCTTGGAAGGACACACCAATCCTCACTATTTTTGTTTTCAAATGATGAATGGTGAGCCAACTATGCAATGGAAATACTATTTTAACGATGGAGACAACACATGGAGTGAACCTTTCAAACTGTTGCAGCGTGTACCTTCAAAAGATAAAGCATTTATTCTTTTGATTTCCATAATTTGAACACTATTACCTCGGTCATTGAAGAATTACTTTGGCACTATATACTGGGTCACATTAACTATAAGAGTATTGAACAAATTTCTACGTGTACAATCTATGTATTTGATTTAGATTTTATATAGTAATGCTCATCATCCTACCTGTGAAAGCTGTATTTTAGAAAAATATGCTAGAAAACCATTTACGATTGATCATGTATATACTTCTAAAGACCTATCTGACATTATACATAGTGACATTCAAGGTCTAATGCATACTCCATCCTTAGGAAGAGCAGAGTACTTTCTTACATTTATAGATGATTATTCGAGAAGGTGTGTGCTTTATTTCTTATAACAAAAATCAAAAGCTTTCAAGTTTTTCCTAATGTTCAAAGCAAGGTTAGAGACTTAAACTGGATGAAAGCTAAAGCTTTTTCAATCGGATGGTGGGAGAGAGTATATCGCCAATGAGTTTTCATGACTATTGTCAAAACAATAGTATTATGAAGCTATTCCTCACAAAGTTCATTGGATTCCTGAATCTTTTGCTCTTGACAAATAGAGTGTGTAAAAGAGGCCCTAGGGAAAAAAATTTCCTTGTGTTCGCCTTGATGGCCTCCTTAGCCGCTACGATAAGTATCGCATGCCAATTGTAGTATGCAATCTTGTTGGTCTCAAACTCATTGGGAATTCAATGGTTTTGTGTACTAATGAAGGAAAGATTTTCTCTTTTCACAAACTACTGACCACCAAATAATTATTGAGTAGGTTGGTCACTACTTTTTTGATTGGATTTGTGAAGTGATCAATTATATACCCATTACTCATGGAACTTTCGTATCCACAAATGGTGTGGTAGGCATCTATCTACCTATGGTTCTTGACTAGAAGATCACCTCACACAATCTTGATATTTGGTAGTGCCATTGATGAAACATGTATATGATATATCCTACCTTGATGTTTAATAAAACAATCGACTAATGGATTCATCCCAGGTGCCAAATTCCATGAAGACTAAATCTAAGTTCAACCCAACTGTAAATAAAAGTGGCATAAACTCTCATGGCCTTCAAGAATGTTGTATTCTTCAAGAAATGGATCCATGTTCTCTTGGACCAATCATCTATAAATGTCATGAAATAGTAAGTTGAGTCCCGACAACATGTTCTTCATTGGGCTACTCAAGTAACTATGAATCAGCTCAAGTTCCTCTTAAACTCTTGTCATTCCACCCTTTTTGAATTTCTCCCTGTGTGGTGCTTTTCCATGAGTGTTGTCCATTCTATAAGCATGGTAATCCACTCAACTTTTTTAACTTGCTCATATGTCCCATCCTATGATGTCATAACTGAGATTGAGATGCAATTGATGATGTTAAAACATCTCACCAAGTTTGGCCGAATTCAACTTATAAAAACCACATTTGCTATCACGATCACCTATCACAACCACATTAAAAATGTGATTCATTTTCTTAACAAGCATCTTTGATAGATTCACTTTTAGTTTTCCATAACTGCAACTAAAGGCGAGCTCTTCCTTATCTCGGGCACATAAAAGAAGTTAGTAATGTTCTTTATCTTGCCCACTCCTTGAATCTAACATCTTGTGCATTGGCCCAAGTGAATACTCCATGTTACTAATCATGTGTCTAATAACACCTAAATCAATGGTCTGTCCTATGCCATCATTTTTTTTACTTCATCTTCAACTAGATTTTATTGTTGCTTCATATTTGGCTATTTTTTATAATATTGTCTACTCAATGACCTTACTTATGGCAATACTAATACTTTTTTTTCTTTCTTTGTTTCATTCAAGAATTTCTTTGATTTTCATTTCTTTGTACCAATTGTTGTAAGCTTATCTCTTCACTCCTTGATCTGTGTGCTAAAGGATCAATATGTACTCTCATTCTCCTTCATTTAGATGATGTTCAATTTGGTCTTCAAAAATATCATCTAGAATCAATTTCTCATCTAATATTGAGTTCAAAGTCCATCCCATGTCTCTCTTGTCATCACAACATTGCTAATTTGGGCAATGATCTGATACTTTACTCACACATTTATCAAGGATAGGGCTTTATGTTCCCTTTTATCAAATGACCTCATATCGACATGAGTTTTCATTGGCCTCTTCTCCACTCTTATCATGATCTCCTAGAGCTCCTTCTCCATCAATTCTTTTCATTTTCCATATGCTATAAGTGGATATCCCATCCAACTTTGCTAGCTTCACCAAGCATAGATTCATCGAATCTTGCTAATTTTCGAAAAATAGCTCTTATTTCACCTTCTGATGACTCAATGAAAGCTCTTAAGAATGAATGAGCGTGCTACAAGTAAACTTTAAAGTCTGACCAAAAACTTTTTAGGCCCACACATGACTTCTTTTATTCCATCCAAAAATGGCTCCAAAATGGTGAACACTCCAATGGGGCGTCACTTACAAGTGCTCATGCACAAGCTCTCTCTCTCTCTCTCTCTCTCTCTCTCTCTCTCTCTCTCTCTCTCTCTCTCTCTCTCTCTCTCTCTCTCTCTCTCTCTCTCTCTCTCTCTCTCTCTCTCTCTCTCTCTCTCTCTTGCTTCTCCCTTGACATTTCTGCCTTAGAATTAGATTATTGCAACCCTAAAATCATGGCCTCTCTTTACTCTCTACTCTCTCCACGATCTACCACCCTAATAGAAAAATCTCAAGACTACTAAGATCGTCGTGGACTACTCAAGGAATTTGTGAACCTATTGTTTTACAAGCTCCTTGAATTATACATAGTTTAAAAAAAATTATGAAGTCCTAAAATTGCAACCTACATCACATTCTTTAGCTTCAAATTTATTTGTCTCCTGAACTCAGAAAACCTTGGAATAACTTGCAGATACTTCAATATTGTTCTATTTGATTCTACTGAGTATTGAGCTAAAATGAAGGCTTGCAATATTGAAGTCGCAATTTATGTTTTCAATGACAAAGCTCAATGTAGCACTTTGAATTCAACTTAATTACCTAAGAAACCTCCTTAGATTTCCACACAACCTAGCTCCCTAAATTTGTCACACCAACAATGATTCTAGTGGCAACCAAGGCTCTGATACAAGCTCAAGAAAATCAATTGCAAAATCGACAATTCTCATAGATCAACAGAATTACAAAAAGAGAAACATAGGAGTAGCTCTCCACACAAGCATCATGAGCCATTGTATTAAGAAAAACAGTAATTATAAGCTAAATGCTGATTAGGAATTTTATAAGGCACTAGCCCATTAGTCGAGTAGGGGAGAGAGAGAGAGAGAGAGAGAGAGAGAGAGAGAGAGAGAGAGAGAGAGAGAGAGAGAGAGAGAGAGAGAGAGAGAGAGAGAGAGAGAGAGAGAGAGAGAGAGAGAGAGAGAGAGAGAGAGAGAGAGAGAGAGAGAGAGAGAGAGAGAGAGAGAGAGAGAGAGAGAGAGAGAGAGAGAGAGAGAGAGAAACCATAAAAGAAAAGCTGTCAAACATTGCATTTTTACTAAATAAGATTTTTGAAAAATCTTGCAAGCACCCAACTCTCACCAAGAAGATCAATAATATTCTAAATCTCATCTAATCTCATTGAGATATAACTACTACAAATTTTCAATGATGAATAAGCCATTTCTAGTGGAATAACTCTAAGAGCAGATCAAAATTCACTTGAATTCCATTCCATTGATTAATGCCTCATCAAGAAACTTTTCAATTTCACTTCTAAGCAACCAATTCACATGAGTAATTAGAGATGATCTTTTTAAATTGCTAATTAAAAAGCCAAATTGATAGTCGCTCCTGTTGAGCTCTCCTCACAAAGTGTTGTGAAGAAAAGTTGGTTGAAACTAGATGAGATATAGTGGTTTGTGAGGAAGCTTCAAGGATAGTTGATAGGGAAGTAACAAATCTTGTCCATCCATTTGAGCTAAGCTTAAGACCATATTAGAGCTTATCCATCAAAACAGGGGGGAACAATTTTTGCTTTTTAATTATAGTATAGGCTAGGGGTGGTATTGGTGTACGACCTTTAGAGATGAAGTTTTGTTGTTTGTGTGTGTTAAGACGTAGGATTTACCTTAAATTGAAGAAGCATCCATGAGAGAGAGAGAGAGAGAGAGAGAGAGAGAGAGAGAGAGAGAGAGAGAGAGAGAGAGAGAGAGAGAGAGAGAGAGAGAGAGAGAGAGAGAGAGAGAGAGAGAGAGAGAGAGAGAGAGAGAGAGAGAGAGAGAGAGAACCCACCAAACGTCCCACACTTAGTGAATCCCTTTGAGGTTAGTTAGCCCCCTGTAAGGGATAGCTAATTGCCCACCAAAAGACCGTTAATATTGTGTGGTAGAACATAGGATAGCCCTGGAAAGGAATCCGAAAGAAGATTTTTGTTGATAAGAGAGAGTTTATCTCTCATGAAACCATTTTTTTAAAAAGCATTCAGTAAAATTTCTATCTCTTTAAGGAAGGTGTCTTGTTTGTTACAACAATACATTGCAGAAATAACTTGGGAGATAATAACCTTGTATGAGTTGTGGACTGGTCTATTAAAGGCCGGAATTAATAACTTTGTATGAGATAATAACCTTGTATGAGTTAATAACCTTGTATGAGATAATAACTTTGTATGAGTTGTGGACTCGTAATTTTCTTCTTTTGTCAAATTTTGAGATATGTGTCAGACACATTGTTGGATCAAAAGCGATGGAAATATTCAAAAAACTAGTAGTATTTGCGTCACAGGACTTTCTTTCTATATCCAAAAAATCCAATGGATAAATCCAAAAGGGGTTTTCCGGTATACTTACTTGAGTCTTATCTATAAATAGTTCGATATTAGAGTTATTAATGAAGCAAATATTGTCAATGTACCTAAAAGAATATACGAAGTCATTCATCAATGTACAGAGCCCTAGTCTCTAGCTAGTCTTTTTATAAATTGAGCTTCAAAGAACAAAAGATATCAATTACACCATGTAGGTGAGCATGAGAAAACCCATTGGTATACCACGAATTTGTCTCCAAGTCTTGTTTCCTAATCTAACAATACAACTGTGTATTAAGAAAGCATTCCATTAGCAAAGTAGATCTTTAGCAATATTGTACCATTCCTTCGACTATTTAACAAACCAAGACCATTTAAAAACTTTTTGTTTTTGAACCCATTTAAATCTCAGTAGATCCTTTTTAGAATGTTTAAAGACATATGTAATGGCCTTACTCATAATAGTTTGTAGTCCCTCTAGAGTATCTAAGGGTATGTTTTCATAGCATTTAGAATTGTCTGCGACCCACATGTTGTGGTAAATTAAGATAGAAATCAATGGTGGTAAATTAAGATAGAAATCAATGGATGACTCACATTGCCAATATAAAGTTGTATCCACATTTAGAATACTCTTTGTATGTCTTTGCCTTAAGGCCTGTCCCTTCCGGGTTTTGACATTCTATGAGTAAATTTTTTGCGAGTTTTTTTTCTTGTCATGATTCAACAAAAATATAGCACATGGTGTGCTATATTTTTATGCCACAACTTCAATGTTTATTATTAAGAATGTGGTTTGGTAAATAGTTAAAAATCTCACAAAGTAAAAGAAAAATTCACATTAATTTTTTTTTGCAGCCTCCAAACATAGCACGCCGACATGCTTGGCCGCCTGGAAAAAAAAAATAATTAAAAAAAAAATTCGGCCAAGCCCAACAAGCCGACATGCTATGTTTGGAGGCTACAAATTTTTTTCTCATTTTATATAGCACGTCAGCGTGCTATGTTTTGGAGGTTGCAAAACATTATTTCATTTTATATAGCATGCCGGCGTGTTATTTTTAAAGGTTGTAATTTTTTTTTATAACTATTTTACTTAGCAAGTCTACTTATTATGTTTGGAGATTAAAGTAAAACAACTATAAAAAAAAAATTACAACCTTTAAAGATAGCACGTCGGCATGTTATATAAAATGAAAGAATTTTTTTGCCACCTCCAAACATAGCACGTCGACGTGCTATATAAAATGAGAAAAAATTTTGCAGCCTCCAAACATAGCACGTCGGCGTGCTGGGCTTGGCTAAAAAAAAAAACTAATTTTTTTTAAACTTTTTTTTTTCGGACAGCCAAGCCAAGCAAGCCGGCGTGCTATGTTTGGAGATTGCAACAAATTTTATTTTGAATTTTTTTGTTTTATTGTGTGAGATTTTTAACTATGTACCAAACCACAATGTTAATAATAAGCATTGAAGTAGTGCCATAAAAAGGGTAGCACACCATGTGCTATATTTTTGTTGAATCATGACAAGAAAAAAACTCGCAAAATTTGCAAAATTTTTATTTGCAAAATGCCAAGGCCCACCCGTTCCATGAGGAATGGATACATCATACCAAGAGCTCACGTCATAAATTTGGCGAGTCTATTAAATCATCAAACATGAATTCCTCCAACAGGACCTTGATAGTCTCGTTGATGAAATGGCTTTCGCGATCACTGACTAGCTCCACCAGGCATCTGAAGCGCACAATGATATTTTCATAAAGGAACTTGGCAGTGATCCTAGCATCAGCTACTCTTACTGCCTTGGCTTCGACCCATTTGGTGAGGTAGTCTGTGGCTACGATTATGTATCGAATATGGAAACTCCTTGCTGCAGGGTGAATTGGACCAATATAATCCAATCCCCATTTTTTGAATGGTGCTTGGGCTAAGACTAGGTGCAGTAGGTCATAGTTCAATCTCGTTGGTCTCCTTGCCCTTTGGTACACAAGAACTTTTTCAAGTATTCTTCCGTATCTTTATGAATCGTTGGCCACCAATATCCTGATTGCAGGATCTTGCGAACTGTAATGTCAGATGCAAAATGACCCCCACCCATGCCTTCATGTGAAAGCGAAATGATCTGGGTGGTCTCATGAGGAAGAATACACCGCCGAAGAATTCCATCAAGACCTCTTCGGTACAACTGGCCGGCAATCAGCTGATAAGGTCTAGTCTTTGGTAGTGATTTGTCTGATTGGCCCCGCATTAGATTTTCAACAATGTCGACAGCCCATTCTGGTACTGTGTCCACGTAAAATAAGGCAGCATCTGCCAACTCATCGTCAGGTTGGGTTGCAATATCCTTTCCCTTGATTCGTGACACATGATCTTCCATGTAGTGTTGTTTTCCCTTGCGAACTACTATCCAAAAATCAAACTCCAATACTAGAACTAGCCATCTAATGATTCTTCCGGTGTTGCAAGTTTTATTAACGAGATAGAAGAAGGGTTGATGGTCCATATAAAAAGCAAAATGTGTGGCCATCAAGTAATGTCGAAATTTCTTAACCGCATAGATCATTGCCAGTGCTTCCCGCTCTGTGGTCGAATAGTTCATTTCGGTATCACTGAGCTGTCGGCTTGCAAACCGGATTGGAAAATCTTTTTTGTGTTCACCTGGTTGGGTTAAGACAGCTCCAACTGCATACTTCGATGCATCCGTATGCACGTGAAACTCAATGGACCAATTGGGCGGGCGTAAGATTGGTGCTGAAACCAATGCATCCTTAAGCTTTTGGAAAGCCTTTAGAGCCTTCTCATTCCAATGTGGATCCGTTGTGAGTTTGTAGATTGGTTTGGCTAACTCCGCAAAATCAAGAATGAAGATCCTATAATAGTTAACATGACCCATGAAAATATAGACCTCGTGGATCGTCCCCGGTGGTGGTAGATTAATAATGATCCTGATCTTTGATAGCTCTATGGCGGTATCGTGTCTTGACACTATATGGCCTAGAATCAAGCCATGTGTCACTCAGAATTGACATTTTTCTGGATTCAGGGAGATCTGGTATTCACGGCATTTTTGTAACACCTTCTCCAAATTGGATAAGTGTTCTGAATCTGGTCCATGCATGCACAGATCGTCCAAGAAAATTTCCAGAAATTTTTGCAAATAATCTTTGAATGTCGCCTGCATGACTCACTAGAAAGTGCTTGGGGCATTGCAAAGTCCGAATGGCATCACTTTATAGGCATAGGTTTCCCATTCTATGGCAAATGTTGTCTTGTGCTGGTCTTGGGGGCCTATTTTCACTTGGTTGTAGCCGCTGAAGCTGTCCAGAAAACTGTAGGCTTTGGTGCCAACTACCCTGTCGAGGACACTTTCCGTAAATGGTAAAGGGAAATGGTCCTTTTTGGTGACTGCATTTAGCGCCTTCAGATTCACACACATCCGCATTTTGCCATTCTTCTTGGGTACCATAACTATCGGCGATACCCATTCCGTGTACTCGATCTCGTAAATGAAATCTACGTCCATCAGCTTTTGCAACTCCTGCTTGATCAGTTCTGTATAATTCGGATTGCAGCGATGGTAATGGCTCACCTTGGGGACTGCTCCGTCCACCAAGGGTATGGTATGTTGGACTACTATTGGCGGAATGCCCTTTAGATCACTATAGCTCCAGGAAAAACAGTCTTTATATTCCACCAACAAGGATTGTAGTCTCTTGAACTACGTGGGTGTTAACTGCTCTCCCACATGCACTATCTTTTCTTCTTCTCCTGGCTCCACAAGATTTATTGGCTGTGTTCGCGAAGGTCCCTCAAAGACTTGTTCTGCTGGTGCTTGACTTTGATCAGGTTCTCGCTGGGCTTGCGACATTATAATTACCAAGTCTTCCAAAGTATAATTCTTGAAAGTATTACGCATCTCGTGAATGGGAGCTCGTCGAGATTCCTCTTTCAACATATTGATCTTGGCCTGACTGGTCAATTCTTGATTTTCTATCACCTGCGTAGAAGCTGACGCTATATCTGAGTCCAACTGGATTGACTTTAAGGAATCCAACACCTTTTTTTTGCTCTTTTTTGTCATTTTGGTGGGTTCATCCTTGTTGTCTTTCTTCGGGGCTACTGTGACATTCGCCTCATGGTTGCGAATCTCAACGTCTATTGTAGCTATCGCCTCTTTGGGTAGGTCACTCCATCGGATCACCTAGTTGTAGCATTGTTTCAACTGATTCTTCTTATTTGCAGGTGCCTTGGGTGGATCGATCCTTGAGACTTTCGCCATAGCAAACTTTTGTGGTGGTTGAGCTGGTACCTTCTTGGTTCCGTAACGATCTGGGTCCATGTGGTGTGGGACCTGTTCATCAGTCAGCTCAACCTCCTTATTATAAGCAGGAGCATGTTTCCAAGGGACTAGATCATCGTCCACTGGGTTCTCAATAGGCTCCGCTGACAGCCATGCTATGTTTATCATATTCACCCCAAATGTGATTGGTGTGTCCATAGTGTAACATTTGGGTGAAGATGTACTAGGTTCTGGATCTGATTCATATTGACACGTCTGGCAATCAATAGTTGCTAATGCATCTGTCCATCTCACGACATCTATCTCTGAATGATAGTGACCTCCCTTGGCTGGCCTTGGGTGATCAATCGTATGATCTGTCGTGGATGATCCATCATCAGCCTTGGGTGCAATAGGTTTCACCGCCCATGTGGTTGGATCAACCTTTACAGCCTGTTCTCTATTCTCGAAGGTGAGTTTCCCTGTACCCCAGTTGTGTACTACTTGCGCAGTCCTCAACCAAGGTCTTCCTAGTAAGACACGATATGCAGATGGAGATTCAAGTATATCCATGACTACAAAAGTAATCACAAACTGCGTACTTGCTATCTTGACAGGGATATCGACAACTACACCTTTTGGTTTCACACAGGATTGATCTGCTAGCTTGATGGCGAATCTTGTTGGCTTCAATCCTTGCAGACCCCATTTTTCATATAAAGTAGTGGAGATCAGATTGACACTCGATCCTCCATCTACCACTGTCGCCTCGTCCTCGTATCTCTTGTGTTTGATTGGCAAAGTGATGTTGTGTTCCTCACTTTCCCATGCTACTCTGATGTGGAGGACATTATTTGTTTCATCATAGCCCGCACAATATATGGGCTCATGTGCTATTGGCTCCTCATCCGCTTTGGCCCATTCATCTAGAAGGCTTTTCGCTTGTGGTGCAATCCGCAGTAGTTCCCTGAGTGGTAAACTAACATGGCTTGATAGCAAAAGTGTGAGCCTTTCAGTGCGTGATTCCTCGGGCTCCACCATGTGAAAAGGTGATTCATATTGGTGCAACCGATCATTCTGATCAGTGCGTAGTGGTGAGCCCGCTTGCGGTTCCCGTTCGACACCGATTGGAGGTTCTGTGGGATGGTCTCTTTCTTGCTCTTTTTCCCTTGCTTGTGCTTTCTGTACCCAATGTCTTATTTTCTGGTACTGTCTTCTCTCTTCCCTCATATTTGGATATGGCGCTGAAGTTGAGGGTTGGTCGTCAGTGACCGATGGCGGTGGTGAGGGAGTCACTTCCTTCCAAATGGACAATTCTTGTAACAGTGTCCATAACCGCATTCTCGACAGGAGGTTGTATATTGTCCCTTGTAGGGACATTCTGCTATTCTGTGTCCTTCGCCGCATCCATAGCAGCCGTAATTTCTTCTACCTTGGCGCTGAGCTTGAGCTGCATAGGCTGAAACATATTCATTTATGGCAGGATCCATAAATGGTTCATCTAGTCTGTACCATTGCTACTGCTCAGGTTGAGGTGGCATTTGCATCTCTGGTTTTGCTGCTGTCAGATTTACATGGGCCACTTGTTGATTGGTTGGCCCTAGTGGAGCAGGTAAGGCCATACGCTGCGGTTGATTTGGTGCACCATACCTTGGTGTTGCGTTGGGTGCCCCTTGATGATAAGAATAGGAAGTCTGATAAGGACTTCTCTTCTGTTGAACAATCTGGGGGTTAAACTGGCAAAATGCCGTATCGTGCGATGTTGCATTGCACAGATGGTAGAATCTATGTGTCAATCTCAGATTTTGCTTTAGGACTAGACACTCATTCGTTGTATGGTTTTGCGAGCATACTGAACACCATACATTCTCCCGTCGAGGATACTGCAGCTGGTGTGGTTCCAATTGATGTGGAGTTACTGCTATAGTTCCCTGTAAGGCTTTCAATTTTTGGTCAAACTACGCCGTAAGTTGCTCCATCTACTGTTTGTGTAATTTTGTCATTTGATCCAACAACAATTTTGTGGATAGAGCGGATGTGTTTGATGATGATGATGCAATCAAGGGAGTAGGAGTGTGGGTGGAAGGATATTTGTCATCAGATCCCTCATCCTCTTCCCTGATGGCATCTTCCATAGCCTCTTGCAGAGTAGCACACTGCTCCCGTCGTTTCAGTTCTCTTCTGATGCTTCGTGGTAATCCGGCTAGGAACCACATGATCACCACATGATCGGGATTTAGGGCTGCACTATTTTCCACAAAGATGTCTTTGATGGATGTTGCATCATCCTTCCTTCTCTTATCCAAGGATTGGTGTACATACAAGTGGATCCAAAAACTTTGGATCCTTGAGATTGGGCTTATCTCCAAATAGAGCTTCAAATGGTGTGATTCCTCCAATGGCTTCGTTTGGCAATCTATTGCATAAATAGTTAGCACAAGTTATTGCTTCACCCCAAAATGGTTTGGATAGGGAAGCATCTAGCCTTAAGGCATTAGCACACTCACAAAGAGATCTATTTCTTCTCTCACTCACTCCATTTTGTTGAGGGGTGTATGGACCTGACAACTCTCTCTTTATGCCATTAGGACTACAAAAGTCAATTAACTTATTGGAGATATATTCACCTCCATTATCACTCCTTAATACCTTAATCTTGGTACTAAGTTGATTTTCTACCAAAGTCTTGAACTTTACAAAAGAATCAAACTCCTTTGATTTGCTAGACAAGAGGTACATCCAACAAAATCTAGAATAGTCATCAATGAAGATTACGTAGTACTTGGCACCACCATTAGACTCATGTGAAAAACTATGAACATCCGAATGGATGAGTTCAAGAGGAGAGTTTGATCTTGATGTAGATCTTGAGAAGGGTAGTTTGTGAGCCTTTGAGAGGCTCCATGCTTCACATCTCTTCCCACACTTTGACAAATGCTTGGGGAGTCCAACTACAAGCTCCTTTGCTACCATAGATTCCATGGCTTTGTAGTTGGGGTGGCCCAACCTTTTGTGCCACAATTCCACCTTTGATAACTCCACCTTTGCCAAGTTAACACTCTCCACTACAACATTAGCATCAAGCTTAAACAATCTACCTTGCTTAAAGCCTTTGGCTATGCATTCATCACTTCTAAAGATGGAACAAACTCCATGCTTAAATTGTACATCTAGGTCATTATCCATTAACTAGCCAGCACTAAGCAAATTCTTGGTTAACTTAGGAACATAAAGAACATTATCAAGATTCATCCTTTTGGATGATCCCACATACAAGAAAATTGTTCCTTTTCCACTTATCTTACATTCTTGACTACTTGCAGTATAGATTGATCTATGTAAATCATTGTAAGAAAGTTAAGTGGAGAATATGTCCTTTTGATATGTCATGTGGGAACTAGCCCCACTATCAATCCCCAAGAATCATTGGTGTTGCTCTTGGATGATGGTGGTTTGTTGGAAACCATCAAGGATGACTCTTCATCCTCCTCCTCCTCCTGATGTGCAATGTTGCTTTGTTTGCTCTCTTGTGCCTTCTTCTTTTTGAGAAATTCTGATGCAAAATGTCCTTTCTTTCCATAGAAAAAACATTTGTACTTGGACTTGTCTTTGATCTTGCCCTTTGAGCTTGAAGCCTCATCCTCCTCCTTGGTCTCCTTGAAGTGCTTCTTCTTGCCATTGGTCTTCTTTTTGCCTTTGAATGAGAAATTAGCTTTCTCATCACCATCCTACAGAGAAATAGCATTCGTTCTTGCATTGGTATGCATCATCCTACACTCTTCAGCCATGAATACACTGTGTAGCTTTTCTATAGTAGGCAAAGTGTCTTGGATTGCAAAACTTTGGACCAAATTTGTAAAGCCACTCCCTAGACCATTGAGGACAATCTGAACAAGCTCACTATCTTGAATCTTCTCTCCAATGGAAGATAACTCCTTATTGAGAGACTTGATTCTTAGCACACAATCCTGTGCACTCTCATCACTCCTCTTCATGCTTTGTAAAATCTGATTCCTCAGCATGAGAACCCTCGAAGTGTTACCAGACTCATAGATAGATTTTAAAGATTCCTAAGCCTCTTTAGCACTCTTACATGATGATACTTCCCTTAAAAGATCATTGCTTACATTCATCTTAATACAGTGAAGTGCAAGCCTAGATCTCTTCTTGTATCTCACTAATTTCTGTGCACCTAGAGGTTCATCTTCATCATCTATTAGAAACTCATAAAGATTCTGGAGCACCATTAGTGAATCCATCCTCACTTTCCAAATAGCATAATTGGTAGAATTTAATCTCACACTAGCTTCTAGAAGGTAGGCTCCCACTGATCCCATCTTACTAGTAAGATTCTACACACAAGATATAGATTTGTTTGAACCTAAAACTCACAAAGGTTTCTAACTTGTAGTGTTTCACTCAAATGTTGACTTCTTATCCAATAGATGGACTTGTAATCACAGTTCTATCACTCCCTCACAAAACTGGAATGAAAATAAGATGAGGTGAAAACTACGCTCAAGCAAATCTTGCCAATCTTGGCTATTCTTGGACAAAAACTGACTCTATCTCTCTCATTCACTTTGATGTACTTTCAAGACCTGGTTTCCACTTTAAGAAGGTCTGAAAATAGCCTATATTAATTCATTTTCATGAAACAAATTCAAAACTAATCAATGGCAACTGATCTTGGTAACTTATCCTAGGATTTGCACCAAAAATTACATCAAACTAACACCAGATGAATTTTCTGTGATCCAATGAATATGGGTTATTAAATGCTGGTTCAGAGATGCCCACATGTGTGAACAGTATGGATTTTGATCCTGAAAAAGTTTGGGATCAAATTTCCTCACCAAAACCTGGATACCAGCTCGCCCTTCCAATACTAGCTTTTTGCACCAAAACCTGTTAAAACTGGATTAAATTCAGACACTGATCGATAGCCTTGTACTTGGCTCTAATACCATGTGAAAAGTTCAGTACTAAGGACCATAAATGGATCTTTGAATGATCCACAAGGTTGATTGTATGCTTGTTAAACAATCTATCAGAAGCTAGTCATCAGAAAACAAGATCTAGTTTAACAGCTTGATAGAAAACAAGTAGAGACAATCAAAGCATTGATCAATAAGTGTAATCCAAATCCACACGTGTGGAAATAAGGCTGTAATACGGCCTATAGATATTGTTTACAATGTGTCAAAGTTGGGTTTCATTGGAAATCAAGAGCAATCACCATACAATGAGAGGAAACACGAGTTTCTCCTTGAGACTCCAAAAAGTTTCTATCTTCTCACTATGGACAATGGGAATACATAGTAAAACACACTTCCTTTGCTAAGTTAGGTGAAAAATTTTTATTTCACACGTGTGGATTGTCCACAACATGTACTTGTGATCTCCTAAGGTGTGTAGATGCACCAAGATCAAGTCTAGATTGAGATTCAAGATCACATTCAATCACTTCCAACTCTCACTCACACATGTGGGAAGTATTCAAAAAATATTCTAAGTAGAAACTAGCTGCTCTCCTTAGGTAGAGAGAGAAAAACCATCATGAGCTCTCGGGTAGAGAGAGAGAGCTAGAAATTCAATGACACTCAAAATCCACACAATCACAAAATCAATTAGATCCAAATGAGGAGTACAATGATACTAGTAGATCCACGAGCTATCACTATGCTTAACTATGATTGGACCACACTTTGCCACCTCTTAATCCTATTGGACCATTGATCCATGCACCTCTAAATTCTATTGGACCATTTTCAAGCAAACCTCAAATTCTATTGGACCAATCATGGTTCCACCTCTAAATCCTATTGGACCTCTTAAACTTCATCAAACAAAATCAATACACTTGTCTACACTCTAATTGGCACGAGTTTGGCCTCCTACTCTATTTTGGTTCAATACTGGCATTACAAGTGGAAATGGATAATTTGCCATCTATGTCAAATTTGACCCTATCAACATCCTACACCTAAATACTTGACTATGAAATTCTATGAGACCCCTATATCAGACATTTTATTTAGTTTACAATTCTCCACATGTGGGAACATTCTCCACACATGTGAGATTCACTTACAAACTTCTATCATAAAAAATACCGAGCTAGATTTTTGCCAATTTCTCACACTCCTCCTCAAAAAATAGCTTGGAAAGGTACTAGATCACTTGAGAAGTTTGTAAATCTTTTTGAGTGGGTCCTTTGGTATGCATAAGAAGTGAAGATCTGCCAAGGGATCCATCATAGCAGCACCCTCACCATATCCATGATAAGATCTCTTTGGTAGAGATCTCTTGCCAATGCCTTTGAAGAGTGCTCCACCAATATGCCACTATGATCATGGGCTTCCTCCATGCTTGATGATGATCTTTGCTTTGAAAGTTCCACTTGCATGATGGATGCACCATAAATAGAGAAATATGAGGCTTCCAAGCCTCATAAGGATCATGGAGATCAAGATCATAAGATGTGAAACAATGATGATTATCAAGATTATGCTTTCTAGCTTGACTAGTCCACATACAATGAACTATATCCATGATGGATCTAATCTTGATATCAAAGACTATCTTGATCTTTTTTAGGCTAGTTACTCTCTCAAGGATGTAAGTGTCCACTTTGGATGCTTCACTTAATCTCAAGAGGAGTTTACAATTTGCCTCAAAACATGTGAAAACATGATTTTCAAAAAAGTGAGTACCAAGCTCAATCTTGTTCTTACTAGAACCAAGAGCATACTTTTGACAATACAATATCTTGCTTTCAAAAAGTATTGAAAACATATCTAAGTCAATAATGACAAGAAACAGGTCCATACCATAAGCATCATACAAAACTAGTATAGCTTTTCTTGAACTTTGAGATCCGAAAAATTCAATGAAGCAAGATAGCATTTCAAGCAAAGGAAGAGAAGCACATATGAATGTGTTGTAGTAGATACAACATGAAAGATGCCCCTCTTTGCCATGTAAGGTGAGCCATAAAGACTCGGCCATGCATCTTGAAAATTTTCTTGAAATTATATGAAGAAGAAACTCCTCCTCACACCTTGGCCCAATCATAACTTGAATACCTTCAAAAAAGATAACTTGTGATGCTTCTTAAGAAGCCTTGATCTCGGCCACTTCCAGAAATGAACCTTCATACAACATGACATCTCTATTCACAATCACTTTTGAAATAGAGAGTGTAAAGACACTCTAGGCCTCCTTGATGGATGAGTATCCAATCATGATCCATGAGCTTGGATCATCCTTCCTCTTTGTTTCCAAGGGAATATGTGCAAAGCAAGCACTACCAAGTTCACTAAGGTGATCAACCTTAGGTTTCATCTTGAATAAAACTTCATATGGTGCTATTCCTTCAAGAGCTCCAATACTTCTCAAAGCTTTGATCTTCAATGAGAATTTCTTCTCAACATATGCTTTGAATAATAAGGAATAATCATACACCATAATACTTGAAGAGACAAGATATGTGCATCTTGTGTGATCATCCTCATTTGAAATATTGGACATATAAGAAACATCAAGAGATTTTGCACTCTCACTTGGATCCAATTTGTAGATGCCTTCAAATCTTGATCCATATGCAAGGATCCCACCATCATTCTTGATCACACAATTGTCAATATTGAAATTGACATCAAAGCCACTATCAAGAAGTTGGCCAACACTTAAGATGTTATTTGTAAGCTTTGGGACAAAAAAAACATTGTTGAGAAAGAGATCTTTGGAAGATGCAAGCTTCAAGGGAATAATCCCTACTCCTTCAATATTGCACTCATGCTTACTTGCAATGTATATGGTCTTCTTGACTCCACCATAAGGCATAATAGATGAAAAAAAGTGCTTGGAGCCACACATATGTGAAGATGCTCCAATATCAATATACCATGAGTCATCCTTGTTAAAGGTGGAAGAGGAGAAGCTTGATGCCATAAGAGAGCCTTCTCCATCACTTGCAATATAGTCTTCCTTCTCATTGGTGACGTTGGCTTGATTGAGTTGATTCTTCTTCTTGAAGCAATTGGTGGCATAATGGCCTTTCTTGCCACAATAAAAGCACTTGATCTTCTTCTTCTTGAGATTTGAAGTAGAAGCATGAGAGGTATCCTCCTCCTCTCCATCTTGGTCTTTAGCTTTGTCATTAGAGAAGTGACCGTGTTGCTTCTTACTCCTCTCTTTGTGCTTGGCAAATAGACCTTTGCCATCATCATGATTGAGTGATAGCTTGTCCATCCTCAAGAGTTTGTACTCTTGTCTTGATTCTTCAGAAATAAGCACACTTTGAAGGGCCTCCAAACTTGGTAGCTCCTCCTTAATGGCATAGGATTGGACAAGGTTGTCATATTCATCTCTGAAGCCATTCAGAATGACTTGGACTAACTCACTTTGATTGATTGAGTCACCAATACATGCAAGCTCCCTATGAATATCCTTGACTCTCAAACATAATTAGATGTACTCTCATCACTCTTTTGACTACTTTGGAAGATTTGATTTCTAAGATTGAGGAGCCTAGAGGTGTTCTTGGCCTCATAGATGGACTTGAGACAATCCCATGCTTCCTTGGATGCTCCTTCAATATCTCATTAGAGACATTCATCGTAATGGAGAGCCATCCTAGCTCTCTTCTTGTATTTTTGTACTTCTTGAAGGACTTGAGGCTCCTCCTCAATCCCAAGAACAATGTCCATCACATCTTGGAGTATCAAGATGGACTCCATCCTCAACTTCCATATTGAATAATTGGAAGTAGACAATCTCTCACTTGGTTGCAACAAGTATGAACTCATTGAAGTCATGTAAAGTGGAGATAAATAAAAGTGATGGACAAAAAATGTTGCTTCTCTTTCACTATAGGATCCAATAATGGTGTCCTACCATCTCCTATGCAAGATCTTGCAACAAACTGTGAGATGATTCTCACTAGCTATCTCAATCTCTCCAAAACTAGATCTACTTCATATCAAATGATGGAGTATGGGCAAAGTTGGGATCAAACACTCTTAGAACATGTGAAATACACTAAAAAACCAAATTTGACTCAAATACAATGATATTGCATGAAACAAAATGGCTAAGATCTCAAAACAGTGCCTAGATCACATATAGATGAGATTGGTAAGTATACAACTGTGATTTTGGATCAACCAAGCAATCTCTTGACCAAACCAAATGTGTCCACCCAGGTCTAGGTCCCCTACCTAACCCTCTTCAAAAGCTTATAACTTTTGATTGGCTCAACCAAATGGAATGAAACTGATTGCATCAAAAACTAGACAACTAGACAAAAATAGCTTCAAAACAAGCTATCAAGCAAGATAAATGGATCAAGAATGAGAGAGAACTTCCAAACTAAAATTGACATGTCTGAGCACCTGATTCTGTACAGTACCAGGTCAGACCCAATCAATGTCCTTTTGATCTCTTTTTATCCAAAATTGTACAAGATAACTAGGAAAATGGACCTTGACAATTTCTAGCTCAAGATTGATGAATAGTTTTCACTTAAATGGATCAAAATGCATGGTAACCTTAGGTAGGCTCTGATACCATGTTGATTTCACATGTGTGGATTGTCCACTACATGTACTTGTGATCTCCTAAGGTGTGTAGATGCACCAAGATCAAGTCTAGATTGAGATTCAAGATCAATCTTAGATCCTATGGCAAAAACACACTACTACATGCATTCAATCACTTCCAACTCTCACTCACATGTC
The DNA here is from genome assembly GCA_029204225.1 of Diphasiastrum complanatum. Lineage (NCBI taxonomy): Eukaryota > Viridiplantae > Streptophyta > Lycopodiopsida > Lycopodiales > Lycopodiaceae > Diphasiastrum > Diphasiastrum complanatum. The sequence goes on from CM055112.1 coordinate 41,825,624, forward strand.
TGGGAAGTAAAAACAAGCTGCTCTCCTCGGGCAGAGAGAGAAAAACCATCATGAGCTCTCGAGTACAAAGAGAAAGCTAGAAATTCAATGACACTCAAAATCCACACAATCACAAAATCAATTAGATCCAAATGAGGAGTACAATGATACTAGTAGATCCACGAGCTACCACTATGCTTAACTATGATTGGACCACACTTTGCCACCTCTTAATCCTATTGGACCATTGATCCATGCACCTCTAGATTCTATTGGACCATTTTCAAGCAAACCTCAAATTCTATTGGACCACTCATGGTTCCAACTCTAAATCCTATTGGACCTCTTAAACTTCATCAAACAAAAGCATTACACTTGTCTACACTCTAATTGGCACGAGTTTGGCTTCCTACTCTATTTTGGCTCAATAGTGGCATTACAAGTGGAAATGGATAGTTTGCCATCTATGCCAAATTTGACCCTATCAACATCCTACGCCTAAATGCTTGACTATGATATTCTATGAGACCCCTATATCAAACATTTTAATTTAGTTTACAATTCTCCACATGTGGGAACATTCTCCACACATGTGAGATTCACTTACAAACTTCTATCATAAAAAATACCAAGCTAGATTTTTGCCAATTTCTCACAATAATCCAGCATGTAATAAGGAAGTAGACTCCACTTTCTTGCCCTAATGTAAAAAACCTAGCCTAGATCCAAGAGTCATGCTTGGTAGGTGCATGGTAGGTACAAATCTCATCATAAATCATGGTCTAGATCCTACAAAGTAGGAATCACTACCAAATGGACACAACCACTCCTCTTGACTCGTGGTAAGCTACTTTAGGTGTGAATGTACAAGAGGCACTTTGGCCATTCAAGTAACCAACAAACAATATTGACAAAATGTACAATATTCTACATGGCTAGATTTGCCAATGTAGGCAATTTTTCACAGTTCATTATTCGTTCTGGAAGAGGTTCAATGCTTTTGTTTATGAATAATATCAATGCTCATGAAAAAACTATTCTCCATAGTAAGAAACCTACTCAATTTGATATTCACCTATTGAAAACATTTTAGTGGGTTTTGAAAACCTATTGATTTTGGCCCTTTATAGGTTCTGATCCTATCCACTCTAAGCCTCTAGATTTTCTTTCATATATATATTTTTGAATCTATAGCATCTTTAGTTATTTTATTTATAAATTTTTTACTCTATATCCCATTATTAGGATAATACTCTACACAGACTCGAATGTGTCTTGGTAACACTTGAGATTCAAAGGGCGTACTCTGCTTTTCAATCAAGGGATTTCTATTTTAATTCTTGACTATGAACTAGAGTTAGAAATCTGGTGGTTGTGTGTACTTTACACAAAAATTGTAGGATAATTACCCTTTTGTAGGAACATTGTATGTCAATTGATACTCTAAAATATTGAAATCATTAAGTAGAACCACTAGAAAATAAACCTTTTAAAAATTATAGATACTCATATTATGTAAAATTTCCCAAAAGATCAATCAAGAGGTCCTATACTGGTTCAAATTAGTAGTCATAGGCTTAGGGTAATTGTGATGGATGTTTGTTTGAATTTTTTTTCTTTTGAGCACTGCACTGTAGGCTATTATATATATGACTTCTTGATCTTGGCATCTTCAAAATATGAATGTTGATAATTCATGAAAGACAACATCTCTACTTTCAATAACTTGAGAAGTAGAGAGTACAAAGACTCTATAGGCCTTTTTGGTGGATGAGTATCCAACCATGATCCCTTTGCATGCACTATGATCTTCCTTCTTCCTTGTTTCCAAGGGAATATGGGCAAAGAATATGCATCCAAAAACTCTAAGGTGATCAACCTTAGGCTTCTTCAAATCTAAGATTTCATATGGTGACTTTCCTCCAAGAGCTATATGTGTGAGCCTATTTCAAAGATAATTTGCACAATTTATGGCTTCTCCCCAAAAATCTTTGGGCAAAGATGTCTCAATTCTCATAGATTTTGCACATTCACATAGAGATCTATTCTTCTCTCAGCCACTCCATTTTGAGATGGAGAATAGGCACAAGAGTTCAAGCTCACAAAAATCATGAAATTTATTGGAGATATATTCACCACCTCCATCACATCTAAGAGCTTTAATCTTGAATGAGAATTGCTTCTCTACATAAGCTTTGAAAATAAGGAAATGATCAAACACCATAGATTTAGAAGCAAGAAGATATATCCAAGTGAATGTTGTGAAATCATCAATGAAAGTAACAAAACAAGTGGCTCCTCCCTTGCTTATAGTTGATGAGAAATGCACATCCGAGTGGATTAACTCCAAAGGATGCTTGATTTTGATAGAAGATCTTGTAAATGGCTTTTTGTGAGATTTAGCAATAGCACAAGCATCACAAGGCTTGATCTTCTTGGAGAATGACTTTGGCAAGCCAATAGCTTTGGCCTCTTTGATCATAGAAAGCATGGATTTGTAGTTGGGATGACCCAACCTCCTATGCCATAATTCCTCCATAGAGAGCTTGTTCACAAGAGCAACATTACAAGAATTCACATATTCATTTGGATCTAGTTTATAGATGCCACCAAATCTAGACCCTAATGCAAGCATCTCATCATTCTTCTTGATAGTACAAGTATCAACATTGAATTTTACATTGAGGCCATTATCAAGCAATTGGCCAACACTAATGATATTCTTAGTAAGCTTAGGCACATAAAGCACTTTATAAAGAGAAAGAACTTTAGAGGATGCAAGCTTTAAGGGAATGTTCCCTATGCCTTCAATAGGACATTCAAAATTATTTGCAGTGTATATTGATTTCTTGACTCCATCATAAGGTGCAATAGAAGATAAAGGATCCTTGGAGCTACAAATATGTGAAGAGGCTCCACTATCAATATACCATAGGCCGTCCTTCTTGAAAGAAGTGGATGAGAAGCTAGAGACCATAAGAGATCCCTCTCCATCACTTGCAATAGTATATTCCTTCTCATTGGTGATGTTGGCTTGCTTGAGTTGATTCTTCTTCTTGAAGCAATTGGTGGCATAACGGCCTTTCTTGCCACAGTAAACTTCTTCTTCGTGAGCCTGGATGGTGAAGCATTAGAGGAATCATCTTCCTCCTAATCTTTGTCTTTGGATTTGGCTTTGTCCTTGCTTGAGGATTGTTGAAATTGGTTCTTGCTCCTCCCTTTGTGCTTGTCCTTGGTAAAGAGGGCTTTGCCGTCATTATGAGTGAGAGAAAGCTTGTCCATCCTCAAGAGCTTGTACCCTTGTCTTGATTCTTTAGAAATTAGCACACTTTGGAGAGTCTCCAAACTTGGTAGCTCCTCCTTAATGGCATAGGATTGAACAATGTTAGCAAATTCACTTCTCAAGCCATTGAGAATGACTTGGACTAGCTCATTTTGATTGATGGAATCACCAATGCAAGCAAGCTCTCTATGAATATCTTTTACTCTCAAAACATAACTAGATGCACTCTCATCACTCTTTTGGCTACTTTGAAAGATTTGATTTCTAAGAGTGAGGATCCTAGAGGTGTTTTTAGCCTCATAGATAGCCTTGAGACAATTCCAAGCTTCTTTGGATGTTGTACAAGTACCTATCTCCCTCAATATCTCATTAGAGACATTCATCTTATTGTAGTGGAGAGCCATCCTAGCTCTCTTTTTGTATTTTTGAACCTCTTGAAGAACTTGTGGTTGTTCTTCAAGGCCAAGAACTATGTCCATCACGTCTTGAAGGATCAAGATGGACTCCATCCTCATCTTCCAAATTGAATAGTTTGAAGTGGACAATCTTTCACTTGGTTCCAACAAAGATAAACTCATTAAAGCCATTTGAAGTGAAGAAAACTCAAATGATGAACAATAAATGTTGCTACACTCTCTCAATAGGATCCAATAATGAAGTACTATCTCCTCCTATGAAAGATCTTGCAACTATTTGTGAATTGATTCTCACTAGCTACTCAAATCTCTCTAAAACAAGATCTATTTCACATCAAATGATGGACTATAGACAAAGTTAGGATCATTTACTCTTAGAATGTGTGAAATACACTAAGTAACCAGAATTGACTCAAACTCAATGATATTGCATGAAACAAATTGTCTATGATCTCAAAACAATAACTAGATCACTTATAGATGAGATTGGTAACCATAAAACTGTGAACAAAGATCTAACAAGCAATCTCTTGACCAAACCAAATGTGTCCACCCAGGTCTAGGTGCCCTACCTAACTCTCTTCAAAAGCTTATAACCTTTGATTAGCTCAACCAAATGGAATGAAACTGATTGCATAAAAAATTAGACAAAAATAGCTTCAAAACAAGCTATGAAGCAAGATAAATGGATCAAGCATGAGAGAGAACTCTCAATCTGAAATTGGATGTTCCTCACATGTGTCTCAGCAACTGATTCTGTATAGTACAAGGTCAGACCCAATTAATGCCCTATTGATCTCTTTTGATCTAAAATTAGACAAGATAGCTAGGAAAATGGATCTTGACAATTTCTAGCTCAAGATTGATGAAAAGTTTTCACTTAAATGGATCAAAATGCATGGTAACCTTAGGTAGGCTCTGATACCATGTTGATTTTACATGTGTGGACTGTCCACAACATTTACTTGTGATCTCCTAAGGTGTGTAGATGCACCAAGATCAAGACTAGATTGAGATTCAAGATCTATCTTTGATTCTATGGCAAAAACACACTACTACATGCATTCAATCACTTCCAACTCTCACTCACACGTGTGGAAGTGTTTGAAAAATAATCTAAGTAAAAACAAGCTGCTCTCCTCAGGTAGAGAGAGAAAATCATCATGAGCTCTCGATTAGAGAGAGAAAGTTAGAAAACCAATTACTCACAAAATCCACTCAATCTCAAAATTAATTAGATCCAAATGAGAAGTACAATAATACTAGTAGATCCATGAGCTACCACTATCCTTAACTATGATTGGACCACACTTTTGCCACCTCTTAATCCTATTGGACCATTGATCCGTTCACCTCTAAATTCTATTGGACCATTTTCAGGCAAACCTCAAATTCTATTGGACCCCTCAAGGTTCCACCTCTAAATCCTACTGGACCTCTTAAATTTCATCAAACAAAATTATTACACTTGTCTACACTCTAATTTGCACGAGTGAGTTTAGTCTCTTACTCTATTTTTGGCTAAATAGTGGCACTTCAAGTGGAAATGGGTAATTTGCCATCTATGCCAAATTTGGTCCTATCAACATCCTACACCTAGATGCTTGATATAAAAAATATAAGACCCCTATATCTAACATAGATAATCTTTTTCAATTCTTCACACATCTCACATCTACAAATAGATTTCTTGTCTCCTGCCTGATGGATCTCTGTATGTGAGCTTTCGGAATCAAAAGATTATTTGTCTTCTGTAGCTTTCGAATATCCTTGAGCTAGGGTGGGTCTCTTCTTCTGCCCCTTGGCCTAGGAGGAGGTGGTGGTGGACGAGTGGTGGTTGTGGACTTCCCTGTCCCGCTCCTGAGATTGGTATTCCACCAGGGTGGCCTCGTGTAGTTTGCTTGGTCCGTGCCATTACTGACCAATATCGGATCAGTGCGCGAAGAAGGTAAACCCAGGATGAGAAGTAGGATAGAGTGCATCGAACCGATACCTGAGCTCTACAATACCGATAGTTGATAGCGGATGGGCGCGTGAGAGTAATTGAGGTTTGTAAGAAGTTTGCCTCGTTGTATCGCTATCGCATGGATGTAGAAAACTGTAATAACTTTAAGCAAAAAAATTTCAGCGTCGTCTATCAATATATATAGAGAAATTTTGAAATGATTGAAAACGTCATGGGTTGGATGTCCGAGGTTCAAATTACAATGATGATTTCTCTGAGACTTGTCAATCAAATCAAACTAAATATCCGTCTATCATCAAAATGATTAGTCGATATCGAATAAAACAGAATTAATTTCGTCTAAAGTATGGTCACATCTACATTTAAAGCTACAAAAGTATGGTCACATCTAAAATTTATTGCTGAAATTGACAATGTTAAGCTATAAATATATGACCTTTTTTTATATTTAATCATTATAATTTTGTAATATTCCAGCCGCCATTATTTCACCTAATAGCAAATTGACGTGCATATACTGCATGTGAAAACTAGAGATCCTGTTTCCGCGTGCTGATCTGATATTGGAAAATAATATGAATGATCAAAGCTTGATTCGATATATGCTCCTTAGCTTTGGACAGAAAGAAGAGTCTACCGAATCAAGCTTTGATCATGCAAAATACACTCCAATAATTTTGAAAATTGTTGAAAAACTTTCTTTTCTACCATAGCGATTCGACGCGAACAGTCCAAGTGAAAAATCACTGTCATCTCTAAAAGCACGCTAGTCCGATATCCAATATTTCACCCGATAGATAATTGATGCGCATATACAACATTTGAGAACCAGAGGTGTTTTTTTCGCACGTTGAACCGATATTGGACAGAATATGAATTATCAAAGCTTGACTCGATAAATTCTCCGTAATGTTGGACAGTATGAAGAGTTTATCGAATCAAGCTTTGAGCATGCATAATGGGGTCCAATAGTTTCCAAAATTTCAAAAAAAAATTTGCTCCTACAATAGTGATTTGACGCGCGCATTCCAAATGGAGAATAAACATCTTCCACCATGCGTGTTGATCCGATATCTCATACGCAAAAGAATTATATTGGAGCTCCTTATGAATGACTAATGGAAATGTTTTGAATGAACATTATCTCAAAAGAAAAAATCTCGTCTTTACTCTACTTAAATAGATCGAGAGATTGTAATAATTCTCCTCGTACACGTTTTTCAATGATATCCATTTATCATTTGTTTAATAATTATTCGAGAAGACTATGGATTGAATATTTAATGTATTCCGGCGTAGGTACTGATTCTAGGGTCAGGCCTAATGATGATTTGTTGAATCTAGTTATAGACTAGTTAAGTGGCTATAAATATGGGCACCACTTGCCATATTTCGATTCCGTGATATTTTATTCTCAACTTACAAGTCTTTTTGCTTTTTTTCGATCTCACGATATTGAATCGATGTGCTAGTTCCCAAACATTGCATGGTCGGATTCATTCAGACTCACTGAATCAATATCACCCACTTCTGACGTGTTCTCGCAGTAAATTTCAATCTCATCCTAGCAATATCGGATCAACGCACGCACTCTTGTTCTGTCCTCTACCAATATCATTATGTTGCGTTGAACTAATATTAGGTTCAATATGGCTAGTTCCTCCATGTCCTCAGACAACAAACTTCTCGATTTTTTAAATGCTTACTGTAAATAGAAGCCAACCAGCTCTGATACCATGTGAAAAATACAGATCCTAAGTGGATCTAAACTCCAAGATCATTGGCTTGAATGCTTGCACTCCAAACTACATAAGCTAGGAATTGGCAACACATTCTATGCTACCTAGAATGCAAAGAACTTGATCAAAAAGCATTTATCACAAATGGAAACTTCCATAAACATCAAGTGCGGCCCAAAATAGCATTATACAGTCCATAATACATCAGCCTATCACTTTTGGAAAGCACCTAAGATCATACACAATAGCTTGAAGACAATACACACAACAATGCTCTCAATGGAGGAAGAAACAATGACAATGATCTATTGATCTCAATGAAGCATACAAAAGGTTTCTCCAACCTGTTCTCCACGACTTCCCTACTATTTATGGATGAGGAAGATGACTCTCTCTCCTCTCTCTAGAAGGTACTTGACCCTAGATATTCCCTATATAGGAAAAATAGCTAAAAATGGCTTATATGACCAAAATACATCAAAATGGTCTCATTTTGAAGGGTATGAAGTTTGACACTTCATCATACTGAAAAAATACAGTAAATAAAAACATTGTGGCCTGGTTCACACGTGTGAAACTCCAGAACCAAAACTATTTACAATTTTAGCCAATTTAGGCCTCAAACTAGCTAGGAAATGTTGACAATTTTCACAACATGCAAATGGAACATTGCCATTGTTAAAGCTACAATCATGTAAATGAATCAAACTATAGTAAATCAATATGAATAGATCTAGCATTCCTTACTTTTGTGATATTTATGTCGCATTGAAAAATCATCCCGCCTCATACTTCACTATAAGCATACAATGATTTCAAAACTTCTGCCTCTCCCGTTTCAGTTTTTGCATTGAGCACACCAAGATTTTCAATCTGAAAGCTCGACTCCCAAATTTTAGAATGAGCATGAAGAGAAGTTATTACATCTTATGCTTAACTAGCTATTGTCTGAAGTTAACCATACTAGTTAAACGTCGGGCAAGGCCAAAAACTCAAAAAACATCGACTAGAAGTTACCGATTTTTATTCTCTCTCTACGTAACCTCTCTCTAAAGTGAAATTTCTTAAAGGGCTCATTTTGAGCCCATATTTCCCCTAATGTTGCCCAAAGCAAGTAATTTTGTACCAATCTGAGATAAACAAGCTATTATCCTAGATCCTCTTGATGATCCTTAAGAACTCTGACCAGTATGAATGAAGCCAAAAGGGAGATCATATAATGTATATGATCATCCAATGACATTAAGTATATTTTGTCCCAACCTCCCTATAGGACCAAACATCCCATGTGTTGCTACGCCCTCCCTACATGTAGCTATTCTAACGTGGTTGAAGATAAGATATCAACAACGGATCATATCCATTCTTGGAGCTACTAGATTAGGAGAAATCCTAGCAAGCCCAGAACCCTACATCTTACCTCTAATTGATTATACTAGGACCAGAGACATATGCATCTTGATCCTCTTTTAGAGATATTAAGGATCTACATATACATGAAGACTAATATCAATGATCATTTGCTGAGAGATGCTAACCATGAGGTATACTTTGTATATCTGAGAGGTAGTCAATTAGTATGTAAAATTCACACGTGTGGGATGCCCTACACATGTACTTTTGATCTCCTAAGCCCAATAATACCATAAAGATCAAACTAGCATTGATTGACAATAGGAAAGCTGATCATACAGGAAATATTATTGTGTTACAAGCAAGATCTATCAACAAAACATGAAACTAAGTACAATAAATGCCTCAACTTGGCTAGAGTGAGAATATGAATGTACAAACTCGAGTAGAGAGAGAGAGCACAAAGAGATTAGTCTCCAAATTTGCATTACACACAAAAATCATCATCTTGTCAATGAGAGTACATCACATATATATAGATCCATGGACTCTCCTCCTACTTTGAGTTGAATTGGAGTTATGAATCCACCTCTCAAGCTATCTAGACTTATTCAAGCCACCTCAATATGTCTAATTGTGCCACCTAGTATTTTCATGCATTAAATGTGGCATGCAAAGTGCAAATGGCAATTCATATGGTAGCTCGAGTTTCTACTTCTACGTACCTTGAATATGAGTCTTTACAAAGCCAAAAGAGCTCAATTCATCTTTGGCATTTTTAGGACCCCTACTTACAACATTAGATAGATTTTTCCAATATTTCAACACTCCTCCTAAAAAAAGTATGGAATGTAGATCAAGCATTGATCTTGAGATAAGACCAAGATTAGATCTATGCTTTGAGAAGGCACTTTTGCAAAGTGTCTTTGTGAGAAGATCAGCAATACATGAAGATGTGTTGACATGTTCCAAGTTGATTTCACCTCCAATGAGCTTTTTCCTTACAAAATGGTGTGCCACTTCTATATGCTTGCTTCTTGCATAAAAAATTGGATTGTTTGCAAGAGTTTGGGCCAATATGTTGTCACACTTGATCAAGGGAAGATCATCCTCTTTGATGCACTTTAGCTCCATGATTAATCTCTTGATACAAAGCACCTCTTTAGTTGTTGTAGTGAGTGCTTTGTACTCGGCCTCACAAGAAGATAGGGATATGGTATCTTGCTTCTTTGAAAGCCAAGACACAAGATTGCCTCCAAGAAAGATAGTATATGCATTAATGGACTTTCGATCCATTTTATCACTTGCAAAATCGGAATCCGAATAGCCAATAATGGCTAGATCTTCATTCTTGTACAATAAACCATAATCTTGAGTAGAAGATACATATCTTAGAACTCTCTTGGCCATCTTCCAATGTTGGATCTTAGGATCTTGCATAAATTGACTCAATTTGTGCACACAATAGCTCAAATCGGGTCTAGTGATAGTAAGCCAAATTAAGGAGCCTATAAGACTCCTATAAAGTGTGATGTCCTCGAAGGATCTTTCATCACCTTTAATAGGATCTTTTACATGTTGCTCCATGGGTCTGAAGAATTGAGTCTTTGATTTGTTTTTCTGATTGGCATTGACATAAGTTTCTAACGTGCTCTTAAACCATTCGTGTTCTGTAACCATTAATTTGGACTTTAGTTGTTGAGGACTTCTGTCTAGAAACGAATAGTTCTCAAACGCGATTAATTAATTGTCTGCACAGTTGCGAATACATAGAACAATTCTCAACTCTTTGTTGACACCTTAATCAGCCAGAGTGTAGTACTGTTGTACTACTCTGATAACATCTCATCTGTAGAACGTGTTTCATTCGATTTGATAGAGGCCAGATTATTGTTCTGAAAATTATCAACACCACACACCCAAATATAAGTAATACTGGTTACTTTTTAATGTCTGTCGACAACCAGAATAACACTCAACACCACTTGCCATAGTTGTACCAAAAACATAACTTTCTAACACTGTCCTCTGTGGGAACGACACTATTTACTATAAAATCTATATTAACCCTGTTGGTATAGTACGACATTTGTACTAGTTTAATGTGGCTATAGTAGGACGTGTGAAGGCTTATGAAGGAAATATGTCAATTCATTGAGGTATGTGACAATTTTGAGATATTAGGGGCCCTTTTTAACAAAACTAAACTTTTGTAGAGGTTTCAAAACCACTAAGGAATGTTGTCTTCCTAATTGAAAGTTCTAAAGGACAATCTGGAGGTGTGCAAAGGTTATCTGAATAGTTATGAGCAATTTCATTTTGTTTTAATCCTTCGGATGGCATCAAAATTGAGCAGGAACCTTTGCATACCTATTAGAAAACTCATATTAGCATTTTGTAGGTAAACAATTGGCTGACCAATCAAAAGGAATTTTTTTTTTAGGTTAAAATTTTAAACCTTTGCATGACATCTAAATCTTGTGTTTGTTAAAGAGTCTTCTCCAACATTTTTCAATCCTAGAGTGACTCACATCAACTATTTGAATACGATGCCTCATTTGTACATGAACCTTGTGCCACCTTTTTAAGATCGTTGTAGTTTTGTTGGTTTATTCCCATAGATTTCTTGCAAGAATTGGCAATAATCGTCGGTTGAGATCTAACGTAGGACCGTCGGTCGAGATGGTCATCGGTTGAGATCTAACGTAGGGCCGTCGATTGAGATGGTCATTGGTTAAGATCTAACGTAGGGCCATCGGTCCAGATGGTCGTCGGTTGAGATCTAATGTAGGACCATCGGTCGAGATTCAAGAGATGGCTCTGGCTCCGGTAGAGATGGAAGGGTGAGAGGACGGAAGGACAGTTAAATGGTATGTGGTCGTTTACAATGGAATGCAGCTGGATACGATTGAAAGTGTGTTGTGATGGAGGTGGCCAAGGGTAGTCGTAGTGCAGATGAATACGGTTGGATGCAGTGGCGACAAGTGAAAGCGGTTGTGAGGAAACGATGGCGACGAAAGTGGTCAACTACGGTGATATTGTGGTGCATTGTAGGGTGAATGCGGTGAAATGGGACAGAAATGGATGGAAGTGGAGGTGGTCCGTTTGTGAGTGTATGCGATGGAATACGGCGGATGTGGACAGTGGTCCAATTGCGGTGATATGCCGTGGGCTAGCAGTTGTGACGATGAAGTGTGAAAGGTATGTGGAAAGAAATGGTTTTGGCATACGATTACAACAACAGAGCAGGTGTATGGGAAGCTGGTCCGACGGTTGACATCTGAAGCAGATCTCGTCGGTTGAGATCTGAGTGAAAACCGTCGGTCAAGATTTCAATAGATTGCATCGGTCAAGATGTAACGGATGACTGTCGGTTGAGATCTGAGAGAGTGTGTGTCGGTTGAGATTGGAAACGAGCTCTCCGGTTGAGATTTCAACACAGGGGGGGCTCCGGTTGAGATGTGATCATGAGGGGATGGGCAAAGCGTGGACAAGATTGCGGGTTTCTAATGTAGAAGGTGTTGGAGTTCAATGGGCAACGGTGCCAAATGTTTACTGTTTTGTTTACGGATCCCCTGCTCTCGAGGATCTGTTTACTACGGTTCTTTTACTTGTTTTTTCTTTATAATCGTTTCTACCTATTACCAGGCTTCATGGCATTCATTAGATGTCTTCTTGATCTTACAATCCCAAACCAGACAGAAGGGAACAGATTGTCGTTGTAGTATATTTCTTTGTTCTGCCTGTCAGAGGACTACTCAGGATCATCTCTCTTGAACGCACTTACATTCTACATAGATGCAAGCCAAGAACGCTCATTCATAGATCAGCATGCAGCCCAAATGAACGTTCAATAGTTTCTGCAACTACCTACACTTAAAACGGACTGAATCAGGGCCTGTATTTTACTAACACTGAGCTACAAGTGCATAAATTGACAAAACAAGAATCAAGAACTAATCTACAGCATTTTAGGAGTCCAAAAATCAAGAAACCAACCAGTCTTTTGATTATTGGACACCCAAGAACATCAAGAACTGGAATGTCAGAGAATATACAAGATTTATACCACAGATCTAGCCTATGTAGTTTACCTGAATGCTGGTTCCTACGTTAATCCACAAGAAAGCAAGAAAGCTAATCCACTCTACAAAAATAGCAAATTTAATCCAGTCTACAGTCCACAACCACACACAAAAGGGGGGAAGGGCAAGATCATGAATGCATCACTCAAGAAACAAGCATGATCAAGGAGCTCAATGGTTGCACCAAACTCATGAAGGCTCTTCTCATTTCAGCATGGAGTTGATACAATTCACAAAAAGCTCCTCTTCACAAAGAGGGAGTCTCTTAAATAAGCAAGAGAGCTCCTTAGGTGGCATCCTAGTGGAATTTCCACATTTCACAAATTACAAGTGGAATAATGCTCTCCACTAGAGGTCACCATCAAAAGGTGGCTCACTCTACTTTTCTAAGAGGGGCCTACTTGCATTTATTACATTTGCCGAAATACTAGTTCCTACATGGTCATTCCATCTTCCGAGATTTACCATGAGGCTTACACAGTTCTTACTTGTCATTACTAACTAGTATTCCTCGGCTCTCATACTCGACTCTCAGTCTTCATTAGTCTCGTCTTCTCAGAGACCTCCTCGGTCTAAGGTGAGAGGTGCTCTTGAGTTGCTTTATCCGAGTATCTTGGGGATTCGACAGAATAAGCCAATATTTTATAATGTCTTTTAATGCTAAAAGGCACATAAGGCCAAGTAAGTACATCTCAAGTATGATATATTCTAAAAAGGAGCATATAAATGTCTCCACAAACAAAGCAACTACCGGATCAAAAGACTAAAGTAGAAAAACTAATAAGATTTCTACTTTACTCTCATAAATGATATATTTGGAAGATGATAATATGGAGTACAATTTAAATAGAGTTGTACAACAACTATGTGGAGCTATGTAGTAGATATCATATCGCAATGGATAGATGATGATGGAAGTATTGAAGAGGAAACAATGACGAAACAATGTCTCAGCTTCAAGGTCTTCTCTAGAGCATCTCCTCGAGAAGGAGGTAATATGTGTCTATGGGATCTTGGTGTTCATATTCTCTGACACATATCTCTACAATGCAGTAACATCTTGCATAGCATTAGGGTCACACATCTAGGGTCTACATCTGAAATTAGTGAGCAAAGTGTGGCTAGAGAAGCATGGAAAAGACAATGGTAGAATACCCTTATCTCTTAATAAACAAGGCATCTAAACAAGAAATGACTCCACCTCCGCCAACATGCATAAAAGGCAAAGCTTGCTCATGACATTGTGAGGATTAGAAGTGACTAATCTCCACAAACTTGTAATTGAACCAAAGTAAACTGGAGGCAATGCTAAAGTCCATAAGACTAACTAAGAAGCATGATCCTTTTGCAATCTAATTGTGGTGGCCTATCTCATTTTGAAAATTGGCCCAATGAAGGATGTCCCCAAATTGGTTCAAAGAGGATACCACCTCTAGTGATTGTCCACCTAGAGTAAACACCCGTCGACACATGAAGATCCTGAAGTTATTAAAAACCATAATCTGGATTCTCGCGGTATGCACAATCAAACCAAAGATATCTCCAAACAACCGTAACATATCCAAATGTTGTTGTGACCCCTCACCCGAAGGAGAAATTAATGCCACATTGTTAGCATAAACTAGAATGGAATGACTATATTACCAAGCCTGAAGCCAAGATCACCATTCCGGTTGATGGCTTTCTCGCCAAACCAAGTCAATATCTTTTGGAAATATAGAAAACAACAATGAGATCTTTCATGTGTAGACTTGGCCTTTTTAATGATAGCCAAGTGTTAACACGTTTTCAGTGGTGGAATGTTGTGCCATGAAATCGGCCGGACCCAAGGCATGTGATCTTCGTGTCTTACTCACCGGTAACCATTGTCTAAAGTATGATACCATAAAGCTTAGCCACAATGTGCCCAATCGTAATGGTGGTGCACTAGTTACCAGGTTTCATGGGGTCGCCACTCTTGATTGATGATAATGCTGCACCATGACATAGGCAAACCGAAATTGATGATGTGATTAAGGAGTGATGCCAAAATAGGTGCCTCAATCTATAAATGGTGAACAAACATGTGGCCACTTTCTTGTGATTTGAATAAACATGTGCCCTCTTTCTTGTGATTTGAACGAAAAATAAAGGGTGATTCCACATAGGAATGTATGTGATTTGAACAAAAAAGAAATGGTAATTCTACATAGGATTAGTGAAGCGCCTTTGATATGTATGTTTGACTTGAGAATGCATCTGCCAGCAAAGAGAATACGTTCTTCACTAGAATCCAAGTTTGAAGGACTCAAAAGTACAAAGATATGTTCCATGGAAATGCGCATTCAATTCCTAAGGAATGGGTATGTGTCATGGGAGCGCATGCGTGGGACTGATTCGTGTTCGTCCTCACTTCGTCTTCTTTATCGCAAACAATTTTTTGTCTTTTAATTTTCTTTTGTGCGGAAGCCCTTATAGGATCCCAGATACTCGACTACGCATCACAGAACATATTCTATTCTAGCAATCATGATATACAACAAAAGACAAGATGCACGAAAATAGAGTAACTGAATCATCAATTT
Source organism: Diphasiastrum complanatum (assembly GCA_029204225.1). Classification (NCBI taxonomy): domain Eukaryota; kingdom Viridiplantae; phylum Streptophyta; class Lycopodiopsida; order Lycopodiales; family Lycopodiaceae; genus Diphasiastrum; species Diphasiastrum complanatum. Next base: position 41,841,009 of record CM055112.1, read on the forward strand.
TAGTTTAGAGTGAATTCGTCAGTGTCACGCTCGTCGACAGAATGACATTCTACTCTTTCGCTGTGTTCTGCTTGTTGGCAAACTTTCATGCACAGCTATGGTGTCTTTACTTTCCTACTCTATTTGCTACATCTCTCTCTGTCTCTTACAGATCTCTGTATTCACTTCCCTATTATGATCCAGAGAGAATTGTTTATACCTCCACTATGTGGAGTTTACAAGATAGCTCAAACATAGAATCATATGACTAGTTAATGCTAATCAACTAGTTAGTTGGTCTCCGTTGTTGCTACTCGTTTCAGCTGGGTGTGAAGCCCGTTGAGCTGCCAGCTGGCAGCGCGAAAGATTTTTCTTCGTCTGATTTGTAATATCCCGTTTGCTTTCATTCTTTTCGTTGTTTTCGTTTTGCATCTCTTTTTCGGCTTGGCAGTCCTGGAGGTGTGTTTGCGATTCGCGATTGATTCACGAATCGTGTCTTGTTCATGCTGCAACAAAGTTGTAGGAGCTCACCATTTCTGACACTCCCTCTTGAACCTTGCAGCTTTGTTCGTTTAATCCAATTGTCTCTCTTTGCTTGGTAAAGAGTGGCTTGTCAAGCGGTTTCGTGAGAAGATCTGCAATCATATTTTCTGATTTTATGAACTGGACTCGGAGCTCTCCTTTCGAGATCAAATCTCGAATATGATGGTACTTCAGAGGAATGTGCTTAATCATTGAATGGAAGACAATATCTTGGGATAGATAGATGGCACTCTGAGAGTCCATCATCATTGTGCTTGGCCCCTCTTGTGGTATCCCGATTGCCTCCAACATCATTTGCAGCCACACTACCTCATTCGCCACTTTCGAGGCTACTAGATACTCAGCTTCGCAAGAGGATTGAGCTACCAAGGTTTGCTTTTTGCATATTCAACTGATTGTAGCTCTGCACGCTATCGTACAGCCTCTAGTAATGGACTTGATATCATCTTTGCAGCTCGCCCAACTCGCATCACTGTGGTGATGCAGCTCGAATCCTTTCTCTTTGTTTCTAGCTCTGTAGGTTAATCCAACATTATGGGTACCCTTCAGATATTGTAGTATTCGTTTGGCCATTTTTCAATGTGCTAGACCAGGATTGGAACAGAATTGGCTCAATGTGTAAACAGAGAAGGCCAGATCGGGTCTGGTACAAATTGTTAAGTACATCAGACTACCAATTAAGTTTTGGTAGGGTATACCTGACATCTTCTGTTCTTCCTCTTCTATTTTTGGACAATCCTGTTTCATGAGCTTGGCTCCAGCTATCATTGGTGTAAATTTCTCTTCACAGTCCATCATGAAGTACTGCTTCAGCACTTTTTTGGCATATTCTGATTGACTCAAGTGCATTTCACCATTTGTTCGATCTCTTCTGATCTCCAGCCCTAGGCATTTTGTTGCTTCTCCAAGATCTGTGATTTTGTAGTTTTCAGAAATCTGAGTCTTCATGTCTTTGATCAACATCAAGGAATTTTCTATCATCAGTGAATCATCCACGAAAATGGTCAGTATCACAAAATCCTTTTCTACTCTTTTGTTGTAGACATTACAGTTTGGTTGAGTAGGATTGAAATCTAGAGACTTCAGGAGACCATCAAGCTTTTTGTACCAGGCTTGTGATGCCTGTTTTAGACCGTAGATGCATCTCTGCAATCGACAGACATATTGTCTGTTGTTGAGGTCTTTATAGCCTTCAAGTTGCCTCATGAAAATCTCCTCCTCTAGATCTATGTGGAGAAAGGCTGTTTTCACGTCAATCTGGTGAATTTCTAGATTGTATTGTGTGGCGTATGCAAGGAGTGGCCTTATGCTTTTCATCTTGACCATGGACGAATATGTGTCGAAATAGTCGACACCATATCTCTGCATGTAGCCCTTCGCGACAAGCCTTGCTTTGTAGCGGCCAATGGTGCCATCTGATTTCATTTTTATCTTGTACACCCACTTGTAGTTGACTACTTTTCTATTTTTTGGCAGTGGCTCTAATGTCCATGCCTCGTTTCGCCTCATCGAATCAATCTCTTCTAACATTGCCTGTTTCCAGAATTCTCCCTCTGGACTCTGGATAGCTTCTTGGTATGTAGTTGGCTCTTCTGTGAAGCTGCAGTACTCAAACTGCATGTCTTCGCTCCATTGAAGATTGTCAGAATAACGATCTAGAACTCTTCTTTGTCTTGTTGACCTTCGAGGTTCGTTTCGTCACTGCTCAACATTTCTAGTTCGTGGGGTCAATCCTCTGCTTCCTATCGCTCTAGAATGTGAGGCTCTGCATTCTGATTTGATGTATGTCCTCAATCTCCCTCTTGAATAGGCAGCAGTGTGAAGATCTCATGGCCTCTTTCGTCTTTCAGTCCAGAGAATGTAGACTCGTCGAACTTCACATCTTTGTTCGAAACAACCTTCTTTGTGGTTGGATTGTAGAGTCTGTACACTTGTGTTCCATTCGAGTAGCCGACCATGATTGTTTGTTCAGATTTGTCATCGAGCTTGTTTCTCTTTTCCTTTGGAATGTGCTTGTATGCTGCACATCCAAACACTCGTGTGTATGACAGATCAGGCTTTCTACCTATCCACATCTCGTATGGTGTTTTGTTCTCCAGCGTTGTCATTGTTGATCTGTTCTGCAGGTGTACTGTTGTAGCTATTGCTTCAGCCCAGAATTGGCCTGACAATTGAGCCTGTGCCATCATGCATCTGGCTCCTTCGACTAGCATTCTATTTTTTCTTTTTGCCACACGGTTGTATTCTGGTGTGTATGAAGGAGTGTACTGGTGTTCAATCCCCTGTTCTTTCGTAGAATCTTGAGAATTCTGTGCTTTTGTATTCACGTCCATTGTTAGATCTAAGGATCTGTATCCTTTTTTAGATGTGTCACTCTGCAAATGCCACGAACTTCTTGAAAGAATCAAATACTTCACACATCAGAGTGGACAAGCTCAAGAACTTCCTCGGCTCTTTTTCCTTCGTGTATAAATGGACTCCGATGTTGCTTGTCTTTCTAACAAGCTTTGCAGAACTCAACCTTGGGCCTTGATATTTTGAGACCTGTGACAATGTCCTTTGTGCTCATGTCGTACAGGCTCCGCATATTCATATGATGCATTCTCCTATGCCAAAGCTGATCTTCATTTTTTGAAGCATTTAATATGCTATCAGAGCTGCTGATTATTTTGGCCTAGTAGAGGTTTCCTTCTTTGCATCTGACCGTCAACAACTTGTTTGTCGTCTTCTCGATCATATGGCAAGTGTTGCTGTCGAACAAAACTCGAATGCCTAGATCTTCCATCTTGGAGACAGATAGTAGATATTTTCTGAGTGAGGGCACATAGAGTGCTCTTGGCAGCTCTGCTTGGCCTAATAGTGTTCGTAGCTGTAGAGAGCCGATGCCTTTGACATCATGTCTGCTTCCATTGCCTAGAATCATTGCTCTGTCATTTTTGAGTTCGCAAAAGCATTAGAGGAGATTTGGGCTCCAAAATGACCCTTTAAGAATTTGTGTAAGATGTCTTTTATATTATTAAAATATTATAACACTAATACATTTGACTTGCCATAACTTTTTAATCATAGCTCAAAAGTATGTCATCTAACATATCATTGGAAAGCTTTTGTTGAGTGCTTTCCAATGCACCAAACTCCACTAAATTTGGACTTACCACCAAAATGTTATGCCATTTTTAGTGTGGAATCAAAATGTGGACTCAAAAAGTTACATTACGTAGATTTCAAATTTGAGTGTTTTGATAGGTCCATGTGTAAGAAAAATTTGAGAAAAAATATAGAAAGAATCTTTACAAAGGGTCTTTTTTTGATTTAGAACTCTTCTAATGTTGATCAAGATCTTCTTGTTGCAGGTTATGTGAGATGTTGATCCTGAATCGATGACCACATCGTAGTCATGTTCGGAGTAGCTTGTCGAAGTTTCGTCGAGTATCGTGAAAGCTTTGTCACCTCTTTCTGCATCTTTGGAAGATTCTGCAACGTTTGCTTTTTCAGCTTTGTTTTTCTTTTTGGGTTGAATCTGTAGTCGTACGCAGAATGTCATTTCTTCTTGCAGTGCATGCAAGGTGTTGCTGGATTGAACCAGCATTTGTTGGTCGTATGGCCTAGTTTGTGACACTGATTGTAGGAAGAAGATTGTTGATTCGAGGACTTCGTCTTCTCGAATCTTGGTTTGTCTCTATTCTTCTTCTTTCCTTTCGTGAAGAGAGCCAGTGCTTCCCTCTCCTTCGTCTCTCATCAGTCTCCCATTAGCAACAAGACTGACTGCCTTGTCGAATGTCATATCTGGTAGACTCAATATGAGCATTCTCAGCGGCTGATAGGACGTCGGTAGAGGTTTCATAAAGTACATCAGCTGATGTGGTGCTGGGACATGGTGCTCTGTCCTGATGCAGCGAGTTGAGCGAAGATTGTTCTGATCTTCTCAACGTGCTGATCCAACTGGTTGCCATCCCACCGTATTGATTGCAGCTGATTGTGAAGGTGCATGACTGGAGCTGCAGTCCTTATTTCATACTTCTGCTTTAATCTTTTCCATGTTGCATGGCTGCTTTTGCAGTCTTCAATTTGCATGAGTAGATCTTCATTTATGGATGAAACAATGATCACCATTGCACACTCATCCTTTCTGATCCATTTAGCTCTCATCGGGTCTCCCTCTGGAGGCTGTACCTCTAAGAGCTCGATCACCGACCAAATGCCTTCGTCCTTTAGGAGTGTTTTGATTTTGAATTTCTAGATTCTGTAATTTGCGCCATCGAGACTGATTGCTACTCTGGTCTGGATTGTCATAGTCATATTATGTTTTCTGGAAAAATCACTACTGGGATAGCAGTAGTGATAACTTATCAGCTCTAATACCATGTCGCAGGAGCACGTGCGTGGGACTAATTCGTGTTTGTCCTCACTTCGTCTTCTTTATCGTGAACAAGTTTTTGTCATTTTATTTTCTTTTGTGCGGAAGCCCTTATAGGATCCCAGACACTTGACTACGGATCACAAAACATATTCTATTCTAGCAATCATGATATACAACACAAGACAAGATGCACGAAAATAGAGTAACTGAATTATCAATTTTAGTTTAGAGTGAATTCGCTAGTGTCATGCTCGTTGGCGGAATGACATTCTACTCTTTCGTTGTGTTCTACTCGTTGGTAGACTTTCATGCACAGCTATGGTGTCTTTACTTTCTTACTCTATTCGCTACATCTCTCTCTATCTCTTATAGATCTCTGTATTCACTTCCCTATTATGATCCAGAGAGAATCATTTATACCTCCACTATGTGGAGTTTACAAGATAGCTCAAACATAGAATCACATGACTAGTTAACGCTAATCAACTAGTTAGTTGGTCTCCATTGTTGCTACTCATTTCAGCTGGGCATGAAGCCCATTGAGCTACCAGTTGGCTGCGCAAAACTTCGTCTGATTTGTAATCTCCCGTTTGCTTTCGTTGTTTTTGTTGTTTTCGTTTTGCGTCCCTTTTTCGACTTTGAGGTTCTGGAGGTGTGTTTGCGATTCGCGATTGATTCACGAATCGTTCGTGCCTCGAGTCAAATTCATGTTGACTGTCGCAAATTGTTTGACCTTCGTGTCTTGTTCATGCTGCGACAAAGTTGCAGGAGTTCACCATTTCTGACACTCCCTCTTGAACTTTGCAGCTTTGTTCGTTTAATCCAATTGCCTCTATTTGCTTGGTAAAGAGTGGCTTGTCGAGCGGTTTCGTGAGAAGATTTGCAATCATATTTTTTGATTTTATGAACTGGACCTGGAGCTCTTCTTTCGAGATTAAATCTCGAATATGATGGTACTTCAGAGGAATGTGCTTCGTCTTTGAATGGGAGACAAGATCTTGGGACAGATAGATGGCACTCTGAAAGTCCATCATCATCGTGCTTGGCCCCTCTTGTGGTATCCTAATTGCCTCCAATATCATTTGCATCCACACTACCTCATTCGCCACTTTCGAGCCTGCGACATACTCAGCTTCGCAAGAGGATTGAGCTACCAAGGTTTTCTTTTTTCATATCCAGCTGATTGTGGCTCCGCACGCTATCGTACAGCCTCCAGTAATGGACCTGTTGTCATCTTTGTAGCTCGCCCAGCTCGCACCACTGTAGTGATGCAGCTCGAATCCTTTCTCTTTGTTTGTAGCTCTGTAGGTTAATCCAACATTTGGGGTACCCTTTAGATACTGTAGGATTTGTTTGGCCATTTTCCAATGTGCTAGATCAGGATTGGAATAGAATTGGCTCAATGCGTAAACAGAGAAGGCCAGATCGGGTCTGGTACAAATTGTTAAGTATATCATACTACCGATTAAGTTCTGGTAGGGTATACCTGCCATCTTTTGTTCTTCCTCTTCTGTTTTTGGGTATTCATGTTTCATGAGCTTGGCTCCAACTATCATTGGTGTGGATTTCTCTTCACAGTCCATCATGTGGTACTACTTCAACACGAAAGATTTTTCTTCGTCTAATTTGTAATCTCGCATTTGCTTTCGTTCTTTTCGTTGTTTTCATTTCGCATCCCTCCTGCTACTATCTTTCACAGAATTACTTCTTATCATATGTGCGGACACACTCTGTACGATCTGTGGATGATTGTGATATTGTTCTGTTTGCGTCACACACATTTCTTATATTATACTGAATTTCAGTTACTTTAACATGGATTTTCAAGTGACACCAGCAAGTAACAATTCTGACTAATGTGTGCAGGGTATTAGCCGAAGCTGTTAAGCATCATTTCGTAGCAGACCTTCTTTCATTTCTGAATGAGCTACGTGTTCAGATAATGAGATTGTTTGAGGTTCTATTTTGCTTGTTTTCTGTGATAAAGACTAATTCTTTGTGTTTGATTAAGAAGAATCCTTAGCTAATGTGATTCTCCTTACTGAATCTAATTGCTAGTTGCTGTTAGTTCTGACTGTTTTCTTGATGCGTGAAGAGCCTGAAAGATAAAGTAATCCTTACATTTACAGACCTTGATCAAAACATTTCATCATTGGTGTTCCTGGATGCCAATTTACCCAAATATCTTTGGATAACCACTTATGTCGTTGTAGTATTTGTTGTGAATTTTATACATACCAGTCCGTTTACCATCATATATACATTTACCATGCAAAAGGTGAGATTATTCTCTCTCTTGGGGAACGATCAAACCTTTTATACTACATAATTCATCATTTTTTGTGGAAATCTATAACGACTAGGCCACCACAGGATGAGGAGCGAGTCACTTCTGGATGCAGCAATAGCGATGGAGGAGGAGCGAGTCACGATGGAGGAGGGAGTTTGTGTTGGTGGGCTTCAAATTTGAATTAAAAAATGAAAATTGACCGGCCCCTACCCTGCCCTTCTTTGCCCCCATCATGTTGCCCTTCATTGCCAGGCATTGCCTCCTAATGTTGAAGGGTTTATTTAGAATTTATACATAAGGGTTTGGATTTTTAGTTGAGGGGTTTCACATGAGGGGATTTGGTTTTAAATTTCAGGATTTATAATTTTTTTTGACCTTTCACTAATTCCATTATTGCTTTGCGTGTTTATTGGAAGATTAGTTTGAAAGTCTTTTACGAGCACTGATGATATACACCCAATGCTCATCATACATGATGGAATAAGCATTTTAAATGAGGCACAACCATTTTTTGTACCCTTTCTATGGCACCTAAAAAACGGTTTCGTGAATTCATAAATCTCTGCTACGCCATAAAGCTCGTCTCAGATCCTCAACGCATCCAACGCCTCAATTCGAAATGGTGTTTTGCTTCTAACCGTTTGAGTTGATAACTCTAAATGAGCTAACTTAGTTTCTATAAGAATTAGAATTGAGGCCCTAATTTATGCCAACTTTTGATAATCGACACAATATTTCTTAGCAAAATCAAGGCCTGATGCCCGCCGCACTAGTAGGAGGCTTCATTTCTACTCAAGGAATGAAGGAACATACTGTCAGAAATGGTGAACTCCTGCAACTTTGTCGCAGCATGAACAAGACACGAAGGTCCAACAATTCGCGACAGTCAACATGACTTTGACTCGAAGCATGAACGGTTTGCGAATCAATCACGATTCGCAAACACACCTCCAGGACCGCAAAGCCGAAAAAGAATGCTCAAGCTATAGGAACTCGCTCTTCTCTCTATTGATACTTAGCTCTGCGTAGAAATATGTCAGTACAATGGCACAAAGTGTTGACTTTATAGGAACGATCACCGGCCTCAATGTCGTTTACGAACCATTAAATGTCGGTTCTGGACTTCTATTGCGTCTCTTTAGAACGTCGCAACTTCTACTTAAAATATGAATTTACAAAGTGTGAAATAGGCCTTTACATGTATTTAGGCACTATAGCACATTTTACATATATGGAAATTGAAAATTTTTACAGTATATGACATAACTCGGATAATGTGAAATCCTAAGTCTCCACATATCCCCTTCCTCAACTGTGCAGTGGCTCGCCAACAATCTGATTTACATCCTTCTTTGTCGCTTTCGACTAGCTGGCTTGCTGTGGAAAATTGCCTTGGCTTGGGCTTCATTCTCTTCGTTTTCCTGCTCCAATGTCAGCCCTTTTGTTGCCAGGAAATAGTTATTCTTCTGGTTATAGTCTTCTTGAAATGATAAATTTGGATAACCACTCATTCCTTGATTACCAATTGGTGCAAGGGGGTTATCAGTTAATGTATTATATACAAGATGTGTATACCAACTATCCTTGGTCAGGATTTCAGAAATCTCGACAGAAGGGACAGTTAGTGAAAGTGCAGCATATGTATATTTGGGAAATTTCACTTTAATATACAGTTGTTGAACAGATAGGAGGGAATAAGAAATGAGTGAAGCAATATTTACATGGCTGTAAGTGTAGTATGGTCTAGTTATTGGGTAATTGGTGAGTAACTCAAGAAGAAACAGATTTAGAGTTAGTAATAACTTCTTTCACATCAAAAATGTTAATTGATTCTAAATTATTTAGGTACTCATCCAATGCTGGAAAAATATTATTCTCAAATGTCCTTAGGTATTCTAAGATGTATATATACAAGGATCCTGCGATCACATGAATATAGTTAGTTTGCACATTGAACTTGTTTTTAACAATGGCAAGCACGAGGATTCCTTTTTTATGTACAATTAGTCTAGACCATAAAGTATTTATGTTAGAAAAGGTCCAAGGTTTTTCCCATTGTTTCTTTGTGTAACCAAAATGTTTAGGTAAAAAAAGGTAATCCATCCTCCATTGGAGTTCTGGACTACAAAAAGGTGGAATAAAAAATGTTAGTTCCTGATGAAATGTCTGAGATTCTGACCTTAGTAGTGAGTAGTAGGCAATCTTGTTTTTCTTTGTAACTACTGCACTTGGTGACACCTGGGCTTGCTATGGAATGACGCTTAACGCCCCAGGTTGGTCTTCAACAGTTTGTACCTCTGCAGCCTCCATGATTTCAGTCTGTGTTTCTTGATTTTTTTGGACTTGGCTGTAGTTGATATCTGTTTGGATGGCCTTTTCTGACATTATTTATGTTGGCTCATCTGTTTGTGTCTCCTGATCTTGTCCTTGTCCAGGTTCTTCCGCATTAGAGATCTGCAATTGGCCTGATTGGAATCTGGCCTCTTCTAGTTCTTCCTTCAGCTTCTCATAGGCAATCATCTACGGCTGCAGATATTGCATTTGGAAAGTCTGGATCATCCTCTCTTGGACTCCCTTCCACTCTACTGGATTAATTCGGTACCTGCCATGAGATACGCAGGCACCGAGTGTGACTTCGACGCTAATTCGCCAGAGTATTGCCTCTTCGGCCTATTTTTTGTATATCTGATTGTCTTTCTTTAGCATCTTTGTAGAATTTTGCAATTGGGCAATTGAATCCTGAGCACTACTGAGTTCATTGCTCAGTTCTGCATTGCTACTTTGAAGAGTGGCTCATGATCGTCTTTCTTCCTGCAAGGAAGCCTGCAGGTTCTGAAGTTGTTGTTTGAGAAGGATGTTCTCATTTTCGAAAGCATTGGACTGCTCCTGCATCTCTTCCAACACTTCAAGTGTGGCATCCTTGCCTTCCTTTTGCTTCTTCCAGCTCTGCCTCTTTCCTGCTCAGCTCCGCATTGGCTGCTTTGAGCTCCTCATTTCTATAGGCCAGCTGAGCCTCAGTTTCGCTCAACTCTCCATCTGTTTGGGTGAGGTCTGTTCGGACTCTTTCATACTTGGCCCCCAGCTTCTTGGATACTTTTTCCAAGCTGGCAAGGTGTTGTATAGCTGCCCGAGTATCTGGCAGTAGTGTTCCAAAAACCTGTTGATATAACTCGGCATCAAGGATTGGTTCGTCGACATCGTTTTTGCTGCCCTGCTGGTCCTCAGAAAGCTGCTCTACTCCTTGTGATTCTGGTTCTTGTGGTATTTCAGTCTGATTTTGCTCTTGATCAGCAATGTTCTCTACCTCTTCTTCCACGTCCTTATTTCCTTCTAGGCTGGTCAATGGTGTATATTGGGACGATGGCGAAGACATCCTCACCAAGCTCTCTTGACTTGATGATGATGTTCTGGCTGCTGCGGTGGTTGCCTTTGATGTCTGCATTTGGGATTCCGCCTCAATTGATGGCGCTAGCCCTAATAATACTGGTGCAATCCTAATATCCTTCTGCACTGTCAACACACCTGCATGCATGCATAAGATGCCCATCTGCTGACCCAGTCTGGAGAACTGATTTACTTTTATTAATTTACAGCATTGCTTTAAAGCAATCTGTCCGAAGGCAATCTGCTCTCCATTTAAGGCTCTCAGCAAGTATCCCATATTGGTATTTGAAATTGTGTACTCTTGCTCCGGTAGAAAGATAGAAGCAAGAGTAAATCGAACGAAGCTCTTGAGATTGGGGTCTCTAATGTAAGAGAGTTTGTATCCCCGTTTCTCAAGATAAGCTCTTTCTTGAAAAACTCTGCCCTCCGCAATGAAATCTGGTTTGGTAACTGGCATACTGCTGTCCATAGGCAATCCTAAGGCACGACAGTAAAACCCTCTGTGATTATAATCTCTTGATTGCGGACAGTTGTGGAAATATGTCCTTCCTCTGTTTCGCCCAAGTTGCGAATCAGCTCATAACAAAGATCAGTAAGAATAACTAATGGATTGAATTGAAAAAGACCTTCAATTCGAGCGCGAACAACTAGTGGTTGTAAGATTGGTAACACTGGCTTTGGGTGTGTCTTGAATACGATCGCCATAGTGCTTGCAAATGTAAATGGGCAATGGCAGACAAGAGCTTGATCGCAACAATTCGCAATTTCGGAGAGCAAGAGTGATGGAAAATGGTAGCAACAACAACTGAAGTGTTTGAGGTTTTAGGCGTATTGATGATATTTCGGCGGATTGGATACTATTAAATGGAAGCGTGTCCTTCATTTTGAAGGTACATACTAAATAATAAAGTGTCTAGTCCAAAAAACAAAAATAAATAAACAAACAAAATGTAGAAATGCTTCGCTTGGTAAGCTTATTTCTTCCTTCGTTAAAATGCGAAAAATGCGAAGGTGTTAGAAGGTAAAATCCCGAAAAATGCGAAGGTAAGTGTCGCAATTTCTGTATTGGTGAACTCACTAAATACACCGTATTCCAATATCGTGTCCGGTTTTTCGCAAAATATAAATGTAGCGAAGGTCTTGGCTTTTTCGCAATACAAACAATTGCAGCATGCTTCGGCATTTTCGCAAAAAATGTAAACTTCGATTAAAAAATAATAATAATAATAATAATTGGACAAAAAATGATGGCTTTCAAAAACTGATGTATCGAACATTAGTCATAGTAGCGCTTCACCCTTGAACCATTTACTCGAGTGTCAAGTAAATGTCCTTGGAGATCAGCTAACTGAAGTAATCCATTATTAAAAACTTCTATAACTTTAAACGGTCCCATCCATCTGGTATGTAATTTTCTAGGAAACAACATGCGTCTGTTATCATACAGAAGCACATAGTCCCCTTATTTAATTTTTTTTTTCTTAATGGATTGGTCAAAAATTTCTTTTCTTTTACTCTGAACTCGTTCAGTCTCGATTAATGAAAGACGATGATCCTCTTCCAGTTGCGTCAAAGAAATCATCCGCTCCCGGAGACTATCGTGTTCATCCATTCGCTCTTCATTACTAATGTAAAACGTCGGAACTTCGAATTCTATCGGTAGTATGGGATGCATTCCATACACAAGATAGTATGGAGTCTGCCTAGTTGTAATCTTTTCAGCAGTTCTATATGCCCATAAGACAGATGGTAACTTCTGATCCCAATCAGAAGAATGTGTTTCCGTTACTTTATTCAAAATTTTACATAGAATTCCATTTGCCCGTTCCGTAAGCCCATTTGCTTTTGGATTATATGAAGTAGTTTGGCGATGTGTAATAGAAAAATATGACAACATGGCTTCCATTATCTAATTAAGGAAATGGGTTCGTTGACGAGTTTTAAGGGACAACCATATCGCGTGATAATGTTTTGGAATAAAAACTTTGCTACAGTCTTAGCATCGTTCTTAATTGTGGCTTCGGCCTCTACCATCTTGGTAGCATAGTCCGTGGCAACGAGTATGTAACGACAACGAGTTTTACACGTGGTCGGTTTGATAGGTCCTACAAAATCTATCCCCCACTTCTCAAAAGTGCTAAGGGGATAATTGGAGTAAGTGGCCAATGTGTTGCAAAGCTAGGTTTCCCCATCCTCTGGCATGCAGCACATTTTTTGATGAAAATTTTAACATCTCTATAGACGGTAGGCCACCAATATTTAGCATTAAAAATCTTTTTTGCAATCCCCCCGAATGTTCCTCATGTAATGCACTTATACTAGTTAGTATGAAGTCTCTCTTGAGAACATAGATGATGTTCTTAAAAGGTTGAAATTGATTTTAAATCAATTAGAAAGCAAATGGTTATTTCATCAAATGTATGCTCTTGAGTCATGCAAGAGCAAAAGTGATTTGTTCACTCATAGTTTGAAAATTTGTATTGAGGCAAATTGTAAACTCTTTATGAGAGTAAGTGAGTCATCTTCTAAAGACACTTATCTCCATAATGAAGTATTTAGCCTCATTGGATCAGAGATTAGCATGGTAAACAAGCATGAAGATATGATGCAAACACTTTGTTATTATAGCATGCATAGTCTTGCCAATTTGGATGAGTCTAATTCTCTAGATCGTGGTAACATGATGTTAGATCTTTGTGATCCTAATAAATCAAGAAGAAATACTTATTTTCTCATGAAGGAGCATGCACATGAAGAAGGAGCAAGCCTCAAAAGTCAAGCATCTACATGAAATTTGGAAGGAATCAATTTTGGAGGTGCTAGGATGGTGCAAAGCTCTCAAGCTCATCAAAGATGTCAACATCAAAGAAGCACTATCATGGATATGCTGATATCAGATCAACATCAAGCTCATTGGCTGATCTTCACACCTTTTGAACCAGCAAAGACCAATTCAGCCCATGGAGTCAAGTTCAAGATCATCACGTTTTCCATCAAGCTAGATTTACCAGGCTAGATTTTTGAGGAGTGTGAAAAATGCAAAAATAAGCTTGGTAGAGGCCAAAAATCTTGTATATAGATAAACACACATGTGTGGAGCCTGTTCCCACGTGTGAAAATAGTGTACTTGTCATGTACCATAATCATGTAGGTTGTACATATGATTTAATTCAAGTTCTAGTGGCTAAAAAGGCCAAAAACTAGTTTTCTAGACATATGACACATGGCATCAGTCTATTGCTTGCATGAGCCACATCCTTTGGTTAGGTGTCACATCCCATGTGTAGAGGACAGCTCACATGTGTGGAATAAGCTGAAGTAGACGAATTTTGACTTCTAGAAGATTTTCAAGTAGATCTCCATATAGAAGGAAAATGGACCAAAAGTGCTCAAAATAGAAGGTTTTGTCCAAGTGTCAGTTTTGCATGATGAATCATCATATGACAAAGCACCTTCACATATGTGGGATCAAAAGGATTATCAGTACCAAGAGATCCCACTTATTGTATATATAGAGCCACATTTGGCCATAATCATTGTGAGACACCAATCTTGGTTTTGGAAGCAATTTTGAGTGATTCTCTCCATTTGTCTACATTTGTTTTGATTGTTTTGAGGTTCTATCAATGTGTACTTGATTTTCAAGTTGGAGTCCGTACTCAGACAATGTTTCACACGTGTGAAACCAAAAAGTACACCTACCTTCAATTAATGATTGTTCTTGTTAGGATTTTGTGTCTAGAATTGATCTAGATTGATCTTAATCTCAAGTAGATTGATAGATCAAGTAATCTGACAACCAATCCCTCTTGAGAATCAGATTAGGATCCACTCTTGGTTCTTTTTGTACTTTTTGCACAAAAACAACGAAAACAACAAAAGCAGACGAGAGATTACAAATCAGATGAAGTTTCGCACTGGCAACTGGCAGCTCAATGGGCTTCACGCCCAGCTGAAACGAGTAGCAACAATGGAGACCAACTAACTAGTTGATTAGCGTTAACTAGTCATGTGATTCTATGTTTGAGCTATCTTGTAAACTCCACATAGTGGAGGTATAAACGATTCTCTCTGGATCATAATAGGGAAGTGGATACAGAGATCTATAAGAGACAGAGAGAGATGTAGTGAATAGAGTAAGAAAGTAAAGACACCATAGCTGTGCATGAAAGTCTACCAACGAGCAGAACACAACGAAAGAGTAGAATGTCATTCCGCCAACGAGCGTGACACTAACGAATTCACTCTAAACTAAAATTGATAATTCAGTTATTCTATTTTCGTGCATCTTGTCTTGTGTTGTACATCATGATTGCTAGAATAGAATATGTTATGTGATCCGTAGTCGAGTGTCTGGAATCCTGTAAGGGCTTCCGCACAAAAGAAAATAAAATGACAGAAAATTATTCGCGATAAAGAAGACGAAGTGAGGACAAACACGAATCAGTCCCACGCACGCGCTCCCGTGACATGGTATCAGAGCTGATAAGTTATCACTACTGATATCCTAGTAGTGATTCTTTCAGAAAACATAATATGGCTATGACAATCCAGACTAGAGTAGCAATCAGTCTCGATGGCGCAAATTACAGAATCTGGAAATTCAAAATCAAAACACTCCTAAAGGGCGAAGGCATCTGGTCGGTGATCGAGTTCTCAGAGGTGTAGCCTCCAGAGGGAGACTCGAGGAGAGCTGAATGGATCAGAAAGGATGAGCGTGCAATGGTCGTTTCATCCATAAATGAAGATCTACTCATGCAGATTGAAGACTACAAAAGCAGCCATGTAGCATGGGAAAGATTAAAGCAGAAGTATGAAGTAAGGACTATAGCTCTAGTCATGCACCTTCACAATCAACTGCAATCAATACGGTGGGATGGCAACTAGTTGGATTAGCTTCTTGTAGATTTTTGTGCTTCAGAATGTTTAGGACTGCGATTGAACAAATTTTCAGCAAATCTACTCATAACAATACCCTGTTTTGAGATGGAGCTGAAATTTTTCAAGAAAATCTAAAAACAAAACTACCATTATTCACTTATTGACAACAAGCCTACTATTATTCACAGAAATCTAGATTGATCTAGAGAAGTACTGTGATATACAAATACATTGTAGAAGTTATGTATTAGCAGCAAGAGCTCAAAAATGATGGAATCATCCTGTTCTGAAGTAGCTATTCAATGATTCTCCACATTCTCTCCAGTTATAGCTACTAACCTTTTGAGAGCTGGTGTGCTGGAGGGAGTTTGAGAGTGATCTAGAGCACTGCCTGGAGAATTGGGAGTTGGAGCATAGTTGTGCGCTGGAGCAGGAACTGGAAGTGTGCGCCGGAAGCAGGGAACTGTGCGCTGGAGGCCCAATAGACCAAAACGTGGGTCTGGATGCAGCAATAGCAATGGAGGTGTGGAGACTTATGATTTCACATTATCCGAGTTATGTCATATATTGTAAAAATTTTCAATTTCCATATACATAAAATGTGCTATAGTGCCTAAATACATGTAAAGGCATATTTCGCACTTTGTAAATTCATATTTTAAGTAGAAGTTGCGACGTTCTAAAGAGATGCAATAGAAGTCCAGAACCAACATTTAACGGTTCGTAAACGACATTGAGGCCGGTGATCGTTCTTATAAGGTCAACACTTCGTGCCATTGTACTGACGCATTTCTATGCAGAGCTGAGCATCAATAGAGAGAAGAGCGAGTTCCTATAGCTTCAGCATTCTTTTCCTTTTGCTATCTTTCACAGAATTACTTCTTATCATATGTGCGAACACACTCTGTATGATCTGTGGATGATTGTGATACAATTTTGTTTGCATCACACACATTTCTTATATTATACTGAATTTCAATTACTCTAACATGGATTTTCAGGCGACACCAGCAAGTAACAATTCTGGTTAATGTGTGCAGGGTATTAGCCGAAGCTGTTAAGCATCATTTCTTAGCAGACCTTCTTTTATTTCTCAATGAGCTATGTGTTTAGATAACGAGATTGTTTGAGGCTCTATTTTGCTTGCTTTCTGTGATAAAGACTAATTCTCTGTGTTTGATTAAGAAGAATCCTTAGCTAATGTGATTTTGCTTACTGAATCTAATTGCTAGTTGTTGTCAGTTCTGACTGTTTCCTTGTTGCCTGAAGAGCCTGAAAGATAAAGTAATCCTTACATTCACAGACCTTGACCAAAACATTTCATCATTGGTGTTCCTGGATGCCAATTTACCCAAATATCTTTGGATAACCAGTTATGTCGTTGTAGTATTCGTTGTGAATTCTATACATACCAGTCCGTTTACCATCATATATATATTTACCATGCAAAAGATGAGATTATTCTCTCTCTTGAGGAACGATCAAACCTTTTATACTACATAATTCATCATTTTTGTGGAAATCTATAACGACTAGGCCACCACATAATTTGGCGCCATTGCCGAGCAGATAAATTTCACCTTTTGCAATATTTTTGAGTGTATTACATCTACGAATGTTTCTCATGTAATGCATGCCAAGAACGTACTCTCAAGCAACTATTGAACAGAAGCGTTTAAAACGTGCACATCGTTTAGAAGCATGTAGGAAGTCTAGAAATTTGTATTTGCAGAATTTGCAAAATTCACCAGTTAGAGCAAGATTAACACCTGAAGCATTTAATGATCTTCTACACGCTACTACAGCATTTGTAGATTCATTTGAGGAAAGATCCATTGAAACACCAAGTTCTACATATTTACCTGAATCAAATTTGTCTGATTCTACTTCCGAACCAAGTTTAGAATCTTTGTCTGAGCGAAGTTTAGAATCAGATCCTCCAAGTTCATCTAGTTCACCACCATCTATTAATATGGCTAATCCAGCGCCACCCACATCTACAAAAATCAGATATGATTTCTTTAAGGGATCATCTTTTGAAGATGTGGATAGTTACTTGTCACAATTTGAATCCATTACCATAGCAAATAAAGAGCATACGGATGAGGATAAAGTTAGAATTTTGCCAGGTCTTCTGTGGAAGTAGGCTAGGATTAGGTACAGTCAATTAGTACAGGAAACAGTTAATACTTGGAACGCTTTAAAAACAGCATTCCTTAAACAGTTTAGGGAGATAGGATATTCCACTAGATTGTTGGCTCGACTTAACTCTGTTGAGAAAAAGCCAAAGGAATCACTTAGGAAATATACTCGTAGGGTTAAGAATTTAATAAGAAAGTTAGGAGCCCAGTATCCAATTCCTATGCAAAATGAATGGTTCTTGGGTGGTTTGTCTAAGAGAATGGATCGATATTGTCGACAGGGTTTGATGACTTCTTTGGAAGATGTCATTGCCTCTGCTGAGAATTATGAAACTTTTCGAATTTCTCGCAGACAGAGAAATGAAAGAAAAACTAGTAAAAAGCACAAATTTAAAGAATCTGAAACATCTACTGAGTCTGAATTAGAATTTGATTCAGTGGATGGCGAATAATCCTTTGAGTATTCATTTTATTCTTCTTTATCAGAAGAAGAATCTTCTTATAGAAAATCCAAAAATAGAAATTCAGATAGAAAGAAAAGAATGAAAAAATCCAAAAAGATGGATCCATTAAGGAAAAGTGTTGAGCTGTTAACAAGAGAAATGAGTGACTTGAAAGTCCAGATATCTGATGTTAAAGCCAAGCGAAAGAAAGCGAAGCCTAATGCCAATGTTTGGTGTACCGCTTGTGGGAAGGAAAGTCATTGTAAGACCAACTGTCCCAGTTTACAGACTAATTATTTAGAAGAGGAACTATTCCTCTGTCCGATTAATAATTATGAGGAGGTAGCTTATACTGAAACTCCTACTAACCAAAAAACTATGATACCGAACAAAACGTATTGGTCAACAAATACACTATTTTGCGAAGGGATGGAACACAAGATTCCACTCCACCGACTAGAGTAAGGGGTTCGTGCTACAATTGGGGAGCCCCGGGTCACTATTTGCCTGATTGTCCTGAACCCAGGAGATCAGCAGGATATGTGCTGCTCTATGCTAATTGTAAAGGCGAAGGGCATGTCACAGCTGAATGTCCTCTGTGAAGAATTGACAAAAATTGACAAATCTAGCTTGATCAAAAACCATGTAGAATAGTGTAAATTGTGTACACAAGTGGGTCCCACACATGTGAGGCCATGATGCCACATGGGAAACCCATCCTAATGTAGGTTAGGTCAAGTCAAGAGAGTTGGTCATGTCTATTTGGTGGTCATCCCTACTTTATAGGACCTACACCTAAGTTTAAGGTGAAAATCTGACCAACTAGCTACCTATCAAGCAAAACTCTAGGAAATAGACTAGGGTTTCATTTTAGGTCAAGGAGAGTGAATTATCTTCCTTATTACATGCTAAAAATCCACCTAACTTCAAGAAGGAAGTCGAATTTGGTATGTATTCCCTCTCTCCATAGTGAGAAGATAGAAAATTTTTGGAGCTCATTGGCAATCTCAAGCTAGTTCACTATGTACATTGAGTTTTTGTGATCCAAATGAAACCAAATCAATAGGTGCACAGGAGTTAGCTAGATACAAGAAGAGATCTAGGCTTGCACTTCATTGTGTGAAGATGAATGTCAATGATTTGTTGAGAGAAGTATCAGCATGTACTAGTGCTAAAGAGACTTGGGAGTCTTTAAAATCAATCTATGAATCTAGTAACACTTCAAGAGTACTCATGCTTAGAAATCATATTTTGCAAAGCATGAAGAGAAGTGAGGAGAGTGCACATGATTATGTACTCAGAATCAAGTCTCTAAATAGGGAGTTGGCTTCCATTGGAGAGAAGAGTCATGATGGAGAGCTTGTACAAATTGTTCTTAATGGTCTAGGAGATGACTTTGCAAATTTGGTCCAAAGTTTTGCCATCCAAGACACTTTGCCAACTATAGAAAAACTTCACAGTGTATTAGTGGCTGAAGAGTGTAGGATGCTCCATGCAAAATTTAGGATGAGCTCCTTGTCTTTGCAGGATGGTGATGAGAAAGCCAATTTCTCATTCAAGGGCAAAAAGAAGACCAATGGAAAGAAGAAGCATCCAAAGGAGGCCAAAGAAGAGGATGATGCATCAAGCTCAAAGGACAAGTCAAAGCAAAAATGCTTCTTTTGTGGAAAGAAGGGGCATTATGCATTTGAATGCTACAAGAGGCTAAGAGCACAAGTGGAGGAGGACAAACAAGGAAACCTTGCAAAGGAGGAGGAGGAGGATGAAGTAGATGTATTCTTGATGGCATCTACATCCTCACCAACAAGCAATGGCAATTCAAGAGACAATTGGTGGATCGACAGTGGGGCTAGCTCCCACATGTCTTGTGAAAAGGACTTTTTTTCAACCTTACACTCTCTCAATGCTACTTAAAAGTTTGTCTTTACTGCAAATGATGAAGAGTGTAGGATAGATGGTGTTGGCACCATCTCTTTGTGTCTAGAATCCTCAAAATGCATGGATCTAGAAAATGTCCTTTATGTACCATCAATCACCAAGAATATGCTTAGTGTTGGTCTACTCTTAGAAAGTGGTTTGGATGTCCACTTTAAGCATGGTGTTTTCTTCATCTTGAAGAATGATATTTGCATTGCAAAGGGATTTAAACATGGAAGATTGTTTAAGTTGGAAGCTAGTGTTGCTTTTGAAAGAATGAGCTTGGCAAAGCAGGAGATCACTCAAGAGGAGATCTTGGCAAAGTGTGATCTTGCTTGCATTGAGGAGGAGCATCAAAAGGAGGAAGATCTTGAGGATCAGTCTCAAAGCATGAGAGTTCCAAGGGAGTCCTCAATGACAATGGCCAAGTCATCAAATTGCATGCAAATTGTCCATTCAAGTGTGCATCTTGCAAAAGTGGTGAGCATTAGAGAGTCTACTATCTTTGAATACTTTTTAGATAGTATTAGTAGACACGGAGTGACTTGTTGCTTATCTTTAATATCTATGGTGTTTAGTACTCTTTATGACAAGACAATGAAATTAGATGCTTTCAAATCTCCATTTGTTGTTGATAAAGCAATTTCATTGGATAACTATTTTTGTAATAGTTTGAATAGTGTCATAAAAGATGAAACATCATTTGTATTGGAAATCTTTGGGTCCACATGCTTTGAGCATGATCATTCCAATGTAAGGACCAAATATTATCCTATTTCAATCATACGAATAATGGTAGTGTTTTGCTCTTCAAGTAGAGATTGTATAATCTACTTGTTTTCAGCCAAAGAATTTGTCAATGGTGGAAATGTGATCTTTCAAGAGTGGAAGATTTGTAAACTTGAAGAAGCACCTTTGGATCAACACCTTATTCAATTCATTGATGTTTTGGAGGCAAGTCAAGTGGAGGATCAAGCTCAAGACCCGAGGACTCCAAGAAGAACCTTGAGTATCAAGATGGAGCCATCTAAGCTCAATCATATGGATCAATCAAGGCAAGTTGTCTCTGGCAACATTATGTATGCACTTAATAGTTTAGTTGATGTATCTTCAAGTGCACAAAATGCCTTGGAATTCATGGCTTGGCATGATGTTTAGTTTTGAAGTGTGCTACATGTATATAGACACATTTATGGAACATCTTGTAAGGGATCCTCTAAGAGGTGGTGAAAGATCCTTCATGGACATCATTCTCTATTGGAGTCTCAAAAGTTCCTTGTTTGTAGCTGGATTTTTTAGACACTTCTAAAAGCTTTCATTCATCTATCAAGAGAGCTGTAAATAAATCAAGCTAAATTTGAGGAGGAGTCTGAAGAATTGCCAAAAATTGGCAAATCTAGCTTGATCAAAAACCATGTAGAATAGTGTAAATTGTGTACACAAGTGGGTCCCACACATGTGAGGCCATGATGCCACGTGAGAAACCCATCCTAATGTAGGTTAGGTCAAGTCAAGAGAGTTGGTCATGTCTATTTGGTGGTCATCCCTACTTTATAGGACCTACACCTAAGTTTAAGGTGAAAATTTGACCAACTAGCTACCTACCAAGCATAACTCTAGGAAATGGACTAGGGTTTCATTTTAGGTCAAGGAGAGTGAGTTAACTTCCTTATTACATGCTGGAAATCCACCTAACTTCAAGAAGGAAGTCGAATTTGGTATGTATTCCCTCTCTCCATAGTGAGAAGATAGAAAATTTTTGGAGCTCATTGGCAATCTCAAGCTAGTTCACTATGTACATTGAGTTTTTGTGATCCAAATGAAACCAAATCAATTTCTACTTGTTTCTCAGGTTGAAGGCCGTACTACAGCCTGTAGTACACACGTGTGGGCTCCAAATACAATGTTTATCAATGCTTTTGACTGTTAATGCTTGTTGTTTGTCAAATTGCCAATCTAGATCAACTTTTTTGTGTCTAGTTTTTTGATAGATTGTTAAGCAAGCATCCAATCACTCTTGTGGATCTTTTGTAGATCCATTTATGGTCCTAAAGTATAGTACTTTCACATCCTCAGCCACGATAGCCACGGTCTAAACCAAGATTTGTAAACTCACCTAGGGAAGACAACCTTCGGCAATCTAAGACTAACACTGACATGATAGTTTAGAGGATAGAAGTAGAGTTTGAATTATTAGATCAAGATCATCAATGGCCAGATTTAGAGAAAAAGATAAATAAAGTAACTACAAGAAGTAGTAAAGATTCTTTAACACTTAAAGATAAGAAGAAAACTAAGACGAAAATTTTGAAAACTACGAAAAACGTGACAGAAAATGCGAAGTTCGCAGAACAGATAGTAAAATTCCTGGTAATAAAGAATTAAGTCTTGATAAGTCTAATGGAAATCATTATGATATTGATATTAGTTCAGAAGCTAAGAAGCTTTTAGACGAAGAAACTAGACAAGTTAAGAAAGTGACATTTTCAGATCCAGTTACAAGTAGCGAGATACCTAGAGATCTGTCACTACTTAGAAACCGTTCTTATAATATTGTAGAAGACCTTGTTTCTAGAATGCCTAATATAACTTTTAAACAGTTATTAGACAATAACCAATATTATAAGAAAGAAATTAAGCAATTCTTGCAAAATAAAAAGAGAAGAAAAGCAAAGTTACCAGTAATCAACTTAGGATTAGTTAATTACGGTGATGAAGGCCAACCAGAGATTCAGATAGTAATTAATGGCTGCATCTTAGATAATGTACCCATAGATTCTGGATCTAGTGTAAATATAATGACGGAAGAAACGACATATGAATTAGGCATTCATCATAGAATAGCACCCACTTTAAGACATTTAAGGTTAGCCGATGCAACTAGAAGATCACCAATACGAGAACTATCTCAGGTCGCAGTTTATATTGGAGACTATAAGATTCTTATGGATTTTATAGTATTAAAAACCATGAGACAATCGACATATAAAGTGTTATTAGGATGACCATGGCTCTATCAGGCCGATGTTATAACCCACTGGAAGAAAAAAGAGATTACCTTCAGAGGCCAGATGGAGACACCGATAAGAAAAAGTCATAAAAGAATTTTCATATCATGGAAAAAAGATAAGTATGAAGGCGAGACACCTACATCTTCCTCGAGCTATACTTTAGAGGAAGAAGGGCTTCAGTTAGTAGGGACTGAGGAAGGGGAGAAGTTAGTCACACTAAGTATACCTGCATACTGTAATAGAGTAGAATATGTAGATAGAGGAGATTGTGGAGTTCCAGAGATTAGTGCAATCATAGGAGATCAGACTATAGATAGAATACTAATAGACTCAGGATCCAGTATCAATCTAGTAACGAAAACAATGGTTAAAGAATTAGGATTAGAGAACCAGATACAGCCTATAACTTATCATGAAATCCATTTAGCGGACGCGACTAAAGGTATACCAGTAGGTGAGCTAAGAGGTATTAACGTAATTATAGAGACAGTGACGTTTGTTATGAATTTTCTTGTCATAGATCCAATAGATACACCACCTTATTCGATATTAATTGGAAGACCATGGTTATATCAAGCAGATGCTATTATAAATTGGTCTACCAAACAGATATTTTTTCCAAGTATTCTCATAGCCAGTCCAATAGGGGGTCACCTTTTGAGATGGGGTGAGGAGTTAGCTAGACATGCTGAATCATGGATCAATTTCATAGAATGCTATGAGATTGACGAGAAAGAAGAAATATCGACAACATTCGAGTCAAGAGAAGTTCTGGGTGGAACCAGAGCAAGTCTGATCGAGGGGATGGTAGATAAAACAAATTATCTAGAAATAGAAATTAATAAAGGTAAGACTTTGAATTTATATAAACACCAATCGGACCAAGAACGTGAAGAGTATATATTGCTTCTTCAAAAATACCAAAACATCTTTGCTTGGTTGATGGATGATTTAATAGGAATAGCAATTAAATGGGACGAACATAGAATAGATCTCATTCAGGGAACAATACCTGCTAGACAACGTCAATATAGATTGAATCCAAAGTACTCCTTATTAGTAAAAGACGAATTAGATAGATGTCTTAGAGCGGGTATTATATATCTAGTTCTAAGCAATGAGTGGGTATCACCAATAGGTATAGTACCTAAGAAGAAGACGGGCAAGATTAGAGTTTGTCAAGATTTTAGAGAACTAAATGCTACTACAGCAAAGGATTATCATCCTCTGTCATATACAGATACCATTCTTGACCAAGTAGCAGGTCATGAACGTTATACTTTTTTAGATGGATTCTTAGGTTATAACCAAGTTTTTATAAAAGAGGAAGATAGATCCAAAACAACTTTCACCACTGATTGGGGGACGTACGCATATATGCAAATGCCCTTTGGTCTTTGTAATGCACCTGCCACATTCCAACGTATGATGACGAATATTTTTCAAAAAAAATTTAGAAATTTTTATGGATGACTTTTGTGTCTATTCTCAACTAAAAGCCATTTAGATGCATTAGAGAAAACATTGAGAAGATGTCAAGAGACATATCTTAAACTGCATCCAGCTAAGTGTTACTTTGGGATAAGGGAAGGAATCCTTTTAGGACATAAAATTTCGAAGGAAGGTATACAAGCCGACATCGAAAAAATAAAAAATAATTTTTTAATTATTAGAATCAACCAATTTAAGAGAGCTTAGAGGTTTTCTAGGTCATGTAGGTTATTATCGTAGGATAATTAAAGATTATGCTATAATAGTAACTCCTTTAACAAGTTTGTTTAAAAAAATAGGTT
This sequence comes from Diphasiastrum complanatum, assembly GCA_029204225.1. Lineage (NCBI taxonomy): Eukaryota > Viridiplantae > Streptophyta > Lycopodiopsida > Lycopodiales > Lycopodiaceae > Diphasiastrum > Diphasiastrum complanatum. Next base: position 41,865,751 of record CM055112.1, read on the forward strand.
GAGTACCATTGGACACAAGACCATCAAAAAGCTTTTGATCAATTAAAACAGTCATTAGCAAAAGCCACTGGGGTTAGACCTCCAAATTGGGCTAAAAAGTTCCATGTATATGTAGATACATCATCGTTTGCGATAGGTGTGGTTCTTAGTCAGAAAGATGACCAAAATATAGATTATCCAATTTAATATGCAGTAAGGCAACTTGCTGCATCAGAAAAGAATTATTTCGCTATAGAGCGAGAAGCATTAGGGATGATTTATTTAGTAAAGAAATTTAGACATTACCTTTTAGGATACATTACTACGCATTAAAACATTTAGTGAATAAACCTGTTCTTTCGGGTAGAATAGCTAGATGGGTATTATTATTAGATGAGTTTAATTATGAAGTAGAATTAAGAAGAGGCAAAGATCATCAAAATGCTGATTACATATCCCGCCTCCAAACAAAAAACCAATTAGAACCTATTTTTGATGAATTTCTAGATGAACATATAATGAGTATTCAATCAGAAACATCAACTTATAGGGACGTTATTAATTTTTTACAGGACCAGATATATCCTGAACATTTTAATAAACAACAAAAAACTGTTTTTCTTACACGATTGTAAATAGTATATTGTATAAATTAGGAGCTGACGATAGTCTCCAATGTTTAGAACCAACTGAGACGACCACTGTTCCTTGTGAGACTCCAAGCCTCATTCACCTTTCCACAAAGGAAACACCTTTCCTTGGACTTGTCCTTCTTGTATTTGCATTTTGAACTTGAAGCTCCATCCTTCACCTCGGCCCCCTTGCTTTGGTTCTCCTTGGATGGATTGGTCTTCTTTTTGTAGCATCTTGAGAAAAAATATCCTCCCTTGCCAAAAGGTTGCACTCAGGATCCTTTCTTTCCTTCAATAGAATGCCACCTATTGATGCCATGTGAATAAAAAACTGTGATATGATTCTACAAATGTAATTTGTGACTTTCAAGAGACTAGATTTGAACATCTTCAACAATCTAAAATGATCTACAAAAGATCTAGCTCACAAACCTAAGAATTAATCTTCACACTAATGACTAGTCAGTTGGAAACTTTGCTTTGATCACTAAGACAAAAGCACACAATCTTTGAATCAAAGCACAAAATAAATCAGATCCAATCTCCTATTGGACTCATTAAATACCAAAGACTCTTTCTTTTGAAAGTTGAAATGGAGATGAAAAAGATTTGACACCTAGATTTTCCTTTTCACTTGACTAGTTCTCTCAACACTTGAGATTCTTGAACAAAAGATGGATTTTGTTTCAAACACATGAAAATCAAACTTAATCACTTCTTTTGGACTCACTCTTGACCCAAATAATCTCACTCTTGAGATTTAGGATGAATTTGATTTGATTTGAAAACAAACTATACCACCAATTTTTCACAAAGCTAAAAAATTAGACAACTAGAGATTCACAAAGATCTCAACCATACTCAAATATGGACTCCTCCTCATTCTAGACATCCAATGGGATCACAAATTGACCCTCACACTCTCACAAAGAAAGTTGAATAGAACTAATTTGAGTTTCATACATTCTATGTCAATTTTTGCTCAACAAATTGAATTCAATCACTCCTATTGGATTCCACCAATTACTCTACTTTTTCAGACTTGGAATAAAATTAAAAATCAAAAGCTGTGATTCTTCTCACTAAGATATTGTGCTTCAAAGAGCTAATGCCACTTAGAAAGATTTGATCACCTAGGAAGAGACAAACTCTCCACCAATAACAACACATAATGAGCTTCTAGATCTTGCCCTCTACAAAGGAAAGAACTCTTAGAAAATTGGATCTCTCTCTACACATTTGCCATAGACACCTTAATGACTCTTTTCAAACCTTACAATCACTCAAACAAATTGAGTAAAGTTGAACAATGTGACTTGGATCTCAATCTCTTTTCTAGAACTCTCAATTTAAGCCAATCTATGTCAAATTCTACAAAAGATTTGCATAGATGCTCTATATGCACTAGAAACTCTCAAAGGTTTCACTTGGAGGACGGATCCAAAGATGTTTTCTAGCAAATTGATGCTTCTAAACTTGACCCTATCACTCTTGAACAAATCTAGAGTGATGGTACAATGGATTTCAGCCTCTCACCTTGCATATCACTCCTTAATCTATGATTTTTAGCAAAATCTCTCTCAACTTCAATATGCACTCAAAAAATCAGAGATGATCTATTAATGCACCTACTTCAAGCTTCAAATTTAATTTCTTGTCTGATCTAATCCAAGAACTAATCAAGGGATTAGATTCTCTATAGAAAATGTTTGATCTTGCACCAAAAATCTCTCAAATTGGGTGTGTGAGTCAAATTGTACAAATTTTTGAATTTTCTCAGTCAAAACCGGAGCTGTACGGTCTCACACGTGTGAAAAGAGTTCCTACAGCCCAAAACAAGTTCTGGTCCAAAATTTTTGAGAATATCTATCAAATCCAACTCGCTACCCAAAATTTAACTAGTTTCCAAAAAACTGCTAATTTTGGCTTTGATTTGGATTAACCCTATCAATTTCAACAAAACCTCTTGTACTAGGCTCTGATACCATGCGCAAAAAGTACAAAAAGGACCAAGGGTGAATCCTAATCTGATCCTCAAGAGGGATTGGTTGTCAGATTACTTGATCTATCAATCTACTTGAGATTAAGATCAATCTAGATCAATTCTAGACACAAAATCCTAACAAGAACAATCATTAATTGAAGGTAGGTGTACTTTCTGGTTTCACACGTGTGAAACATTGTCTGAGTATGGACTCCAACCTGAAAATCAAGTACACATTGATAGAACCTCAAAACAATCAAAACAAATGTAGACAAATGGAGAGAATCACTCAAAATTGCTTCCAAAACCAAGATTGGTGTCTCACAATGATTATGGCCAAATGTGGTTCTATATATACAATAAGTGAGAGCTCTTGGTACTGATCATCCCTTTGATCCCACATATGTGAAGGTGCTTTGTCATATGATGATTCATCATGCAAAACTGACACTTGGACAAAACCTTCTATTTTGAGCACTTTTGGTCCATTTTCCTTCTATATGGAGATCTACTTGAAAATCTTCTAGAAGTCAAAATTCGTCTACTTCAGCTTATTCCACACATGTGAGCTGTCCTCTACACATGGGATGTGACACCTAACCAAAGGATTTGGCTCATGCAAGCAATAGACTGATGCCATGTGTCATATGTCTAGAAAACTAGTTTTTGGCCTTTTTAGCCACTAGAACTTGAATTAAATCATATGTACAACCTACATGATTATGGTACATGACAAGTACACTATTTTCACACGTGGGAACGGGCTCCACACATGTGTGTTTATCTATATACAAGATTTTCGGCCTCTACCGAGCTTATTTTTGCATTTTTCACAGTTTTCGTTTTGCGTCCCTGTTGACTATCGCGAATTGTTTGACCTTCGTGTCTTGTTCGTGCTGCGACAAAGTTGCAGGAGTTCACCATTTCTGACACTCCCTCTTGAACCTTGTAGCTTTGTTCGTTTAGTCCAATTGCCTCTCTTTGCTTGGTAAAGAATGGCTTGTCAAGCGGTTTCGTGAGAAGATTTGCAATCATATTTTTTGATTTTATGAACTGGACCTGGAGCTCTTCTTTCGAGATCAAATCTCGAATATGATGGTACTTCAGAGGAATGTGCTTCATCTTTGAATGGAAGACAAGATCTTGGGACAGATAGATGGCACTCTGAGAGTCCATCATCATCGTGCTTGGCCTCTCTTGTGGTATCCCGATTGCCCCCAACATCATTTGCAGGTGATATTTGTATTAACTGTGCAAAAGATATGTTGAGTATCATAGAGCCTAGATCTTTAATTATATCATAGTATTCCACTCCTTTTGATATACCTAGTATCTTTTTACCCTTGTTTCTTGAGTGATTTATTATTGGATTTGGTGGCTTTTGAAATGCCATGAAGGGAGATTCTCTTTCCATCTCATTCATTGCTTCCTCGTGAACTTCCCTATCTGCATCTCTGCTATGATATATTGCTTCATATATAAGTGGCTTATCTACATTCTTCTTATGTTCTATCGTCGGTAATCCCATGGTCTCATTTATCATAGGAGATATAGGATTAGCAATAGCTTGTGCTCTAGTAATAGCTCCAACCATAATGTCATTCTTTTGAGGATTGGAAATAGCTTCTACTTGAATTAAGTTGGTACTAGAAGCTTCCAATTTTCCCTCTTGTTTTACATTTTTTGGACAATTTTTTGGGAAATGTTCTCCACCACAATTTTTACATATATATTTAAAATCTGCATTCTTAGAGTTTGGACATTCATTTGCCATATGCCCCATCCCTTGGCATCGATAACATTGTATGTTATTTTTAACTGGATAAGATCTTTTGTTTGAATTATTTCCATTATTATAATTTTTCTATGTTGTTCGTGGCTAGATTGTGGTTGTCCATATGATGATATTGGCATTTTTGGTTGAGAATGAGTCAAATAGACCGGATAATAAGGAAGTCCATTATATGGTGGTGTATAATTCATATTTTGTGTAGACGATCCATTATGAAAAGCTGGTGTAGGTAACACAACATGAGGATAATTTTGTCCATGATTATATTCAAGATTTACATTAGCCACTAGAGGATTTCTTAATTTACCTCCCCGTCCATTTTTGTTATAATAGCATTCTATAGTATTATGATTTGATCTTTTACAAATTTCACAAAATTTTGAGGTCAAAGGCATATTCATTGGTAATGGTGGGGGTATAGAAGGTGGTGGATACAATTGTTGTTGATAAGGACAATTATTGGCGATATGTCCACTGCCTCTACAGTTAGTACACCATACTCGTAGGCTTTGAGGTTCATTATGTCCTTTTATATTGAGCTCACTAATTTTTTGACTGACCGTGTTTAATAATTCATCTTTCACTTGTCTTAATGAATTCCTTAATACTTCCTCAAAATTATTTCCTCTATTCTTATCTTCGCTTGATCCTTTATTAAAATTTGGATTATCTTCTAAAGATACATCCACCCATGCTTTTTGTCTTGTTTTAGAGGATTCTCCCATAACTTTAGTAGCATGTTCCAAAGCTATAGCTCTTGAAACTGCATCTTCAAATGTTTTTGGTGATTCAGAAGTGAGAACATACGCCATCTCATAGGGTAATCCAGGTACAAACCAAGCTATGAAAAATTCCTCTCTAGGAGGTTCTGGTAGCTTTTTGGCCAAAGATTGTATTCGACTCACAAAATCTTTAACAGTTTCTTTTTCTCTCATCTTGATTTGACTTAACTGTCTTATAATTTGATTAGCATAGTTGATTTGTCTGTATCTATCCAAAAAATTGGTTTTCAAATTATCCCAAGTAGATACTTTACTATAATTCAACTGTGAATACCATTCTAGAGCTCACCCCTCTAAAGTAGCGGGAAACAGTCTAAACATATCTTCATCATCATCTTCTAAATGTGCTCAACACACATTCATGAATCTTTGAATATGTAAATCTGCATCCTCATCTTCTCTTCCTTTAAAAATTAGAAGGATTGCATGAGTCCTCCCATTTTTATTTCTTCCCATGTTTCTTCCAGTTTTAGGTGAGTATGATATACTACTTGTGTTATTCTGGTCATTTGTGTTATTTGATAATTCTTCTTCCATTGTTTTTGAATTTTCTATGATCTTAATTGAATCATTTATTGATGATGTCTTATCTGGTGAGAATGCTCTTTCTTTTGTTATTGGTTCACTTATGCTGTTTATAATTTCTCTAGTTTCTCTAGCTAGCTTCTCAAATATTTCTTTTCTCCAAGCTCTTTCTTGAGCTCTTCGATCTCTCTCTTCTCTTTGTTTGTCAAACTGAGTATAACTCATTCAAGACATTCATGTGGTTTACTTTGAGTGACTTCCCGTCTACTTCAAAATAAAACCTCAAGGTTAGGATGGTGGGGCTAGGCTTCACACCTACACCTCTCTGTCCAACACTATACCTTAATCAGCATCACTGATTACTAGATTCTGCTCTACTCAATCATCATAACAAAGTTCCTTCCAAGAATTCACCAATATTATCACTTAATATCATTCGTCCAACATCATCAAAACATTTTTATCATAGTATAGTCAATTTTAAAAACTCCAACTTTTTTGTTCATTGACTTAACGAATGTTTATAGATTGTAACTATTAAATTCCTAAGATTCCGAAGTATGCCAAGTACCAAACATGTATATTTGAGCTATTATGCGGAAAGGTCCTATTTCAAAGAAAAAGGTAGGTTTTAGATCAAACTCTCTTGGATCACCAAGATGCATAGAATTAGCTCTTATATTAAATAACTCCTAAGAATAAAAAGAGATTTCTGCTGGAGGAAAGCATATTCTCAAGTAAAGTCGTAATGGTCTATGGGTTGAAGTCATTCATCACAAACAATCTCTAACATAGAGATCTTTAATCATCATCTATATAGATATCATTGAAAATATCTATCAATATATTTCCCGCAATATCCATAGATCGAACAAGATTGTTAAATGAATGTTGTTCTTGTTCTCCCCAATAGAAGTATTCGCTATTACCCAACTCACTCAATGATTCTATTATTTCAGGGTAAGATGGTATAAATCTACTCCATCCCTCTGTTAAGGATAAAATGCCTTGTACTTCTTGAATAGTGGTCGGAGTAGGCCAACTCTGAGAGAAAGCTTGATTAGTTTCAACTATAGGTTGAACTGTTTCTATATTGTTCAAGGATGTTATATAAGGTAATCCCATACAATAGTCATATATCTTTTTGTAATAAACACTTATATTGCTTCTATAGATGTTCTGGGGCCTTGATAGAATAACTTCCACTGGGTAAACTTTCCTCTATGGTTTCACTAATTTCAGAGTCTACTATGGCCCAACATGTGCCATTCAAGGTATATTCTATATTTGAATATATATGATCAATTAAACCCAATTCATATAAAGTTTTTAGAAACTCTAATATCACTTTTCTTTGAGATTCAGACTTTATCCAAAATTGATAACAATCCATAGTTATAGTAACAGGATAATTGTCTCTCTCTCTCTCTCTCTCTCTATTTATTAGTCCTGGCATTTTTAATTACTTTCACTATCTTGTAGACAGGTTTAGATTCACTTTGTTCCCAAGTTTGTCGATAAGAATGCCAAATTCCCTTGATTAATACTTCATATTTCCTTACTAAGTTTCCTTGAGTATTGGTTTGAGTTACTCTTATTTCACCTATTCCATGTGAGGTTTCCTTAGGAGATTCATACCATATATAGTTTCCTCTATACAATACCTCACAAGGTCTATTCCACTCGGGATGTTCATGATATGGAATTTTAGATTCGTCAATTTTCTCTTCCTTTTGATATATTTTAAGTTGTTTCTTTAACACAAATTTCATTTTCCAACATCATATAGATATATGAGTAATCAATATGGCTTTACATAATTAAAATTTATTCCTCCCATAAATTTACGAATATTCCTACGATACTTATGGGGGACACGTTTATAAAGGGGAGTTAAAAGTAGCCATATTATTTTAGTGATCGGCCGTATCAATCTAACATAGTCTATTATGTTTTTCTCTTCAACAATTTGATAAGTTCTCCATACTAGATGAAGATAGACACAATTTACTTTGAGCTTGTCCACAAAACCAGTGCCTATAAAAAAGGATAACGCAGATCTTCCTACTTGATCATAAGGATATGCATATCTGTATAATTCTACTATTGCTGTTTTATTTAACAAATTAGCTTCCCATCCATAATCGTTGGTTTTAGTATAATAATCTTCTCTATAGGGATTAGGTGGTAGCAAGGAGATACAAGAAAGACTATATGGTGGTTCTATAGGATAAACAATATATCTCACTCCTATAATGGCATGTAATATGTAGTACTTTAAACCCTCAAGTAGATTGTTAATATTTTCACGAAGGTTATACCAGCAACATAATTTTATTTCATAAGGAAATAAGACACTAAGAATCCACTCTAAATCATAATGGTACAAATTACCTTCCCTTCTAGAATGCAGACTATCATTGATCATCTTTAGTAGTATTATTCATTATGGACGAAGGTCGAACGGATATCTTGTATTCTGTCTTCTAAAAATATCACTCTTAGTATACCTTGTAGATACTCTAAGTGATACTAGAGTAACTACCACTAAGTAGATTATCTTCTATTTCTTCTCTTACCTCAGAGTCTACAAGAACCCAAGATTGTCCATCTACAATGTATGTAGTATTGAGACATATGTGGATTATGGATTATTGGTTATATAATTCTGATATATATGATAGTATTGATTACTGATTAGATTCAGGAATTTGCCAAATACTCCAACAATGTATAGTCACTATTATACCCTCATCAGTGAATGCTATCTCCATTCATGATTTGTATAAAAAATTTTTTATTGTAATATATATTGACGATCTAGATTTATTTCACTTTAACTAGAGTATTCATATGCATCTCAATACTAATTATTTTCATTCATATTGTCCATTATCAAGCAAAGTCAATATTGAACATGGACCTATATAATCATGTATTATATGTTTCTTCACAAAGAGTTAAATAATAAACTAGTTATATATCTCATATATAATCTCTAGGTACTCTATGACCTTTTGGAAGAACGGACACGTAGGATATTCTGGATAAGTTAAATATTCGACTAATATATCCAATAATTCTCGTTCTATTTTAGAGTCTCTTAGCAAGGATAGCTTTCCTATAACCGCCACTGCTCTAACTCTCCAATTATGAACAGTTAGAGCTGAAGGCACCTCGATGTTTAAATGATACTTTTTATTCATAAAGGACTTTTTGTTTTTTCTTTATCTTATGATTGTCTTGATTCATAATAACATCAAACCGTAATTGAGATCTTGAAAGGATTTCTCTTCTATAGATGTCCAATTAAAAGTAATGTCTTTCTTAAGAAGATTATATAAGGGTGTAGATATTTGATCATAATTTCGTATAAATCTTCTATAGTAACCCGATAATCCTAGAAACACTCTTATTTCATGAACATCTTTTATAGAAAAAGGATTCATCTTTATTCATCTTTGAATTCTTCGTTCAGTCACTCCAAATGATTATCATTTAAGCATTTTCTATACTTCTATGGCAATATGAATTAGGATACCACTAGAGTATCTGGCTTTCATGGATCTAAATCCCATTGTGGTCGCCATAAAACATGTGGTATCTTTGTTGTGTTGCTTAATAGTGTTCATAACACTATAGCGGGGTTTTGATGATTATGAAGCCAGTCATTGGGTTTCTAGTTCGGGTATTGCCATAGATTGTACTAAAAGGTAACTTAAGTTCGAACTCATTCACCTCATAAGTAATCCATCTCAAATATTCTTCTCAATAATATAAATGTTTTTCTTTTACTAATTCTTGTATTCTCTCCAATCAAGCAAACTTAATTTGATTCAATCTTTGATGCAATTGCCATGATTTATCTATGAAAGCTTGACCATTTTTTTCAATGGTTTTATCATGATAATGTATGTGGTTTCGGAAATATATAATATATATATAGCTCTAATGGTGTTTTTCAACCACTTTGAGCAATAGCTTCTCCATGTTTTTCAATGGATTAGCAATAACTAATTTATTATGCTAAGTATATTTGTTAAGCATTACACATCACTCAAACTGAGAAATTTATGATAAGATTCTCTTAAAAGTCATTTTTCTCAATCTTAGTGAATTCTATGAGTTTTAAGAATCAATTTACCTTTTTGGATCATTTGGATCCGAGTTACGGATTAGAAGTTATAGCCATTTGAAAATCCTTAATAAGTTTAACTCTTGAAAAGAATATATAATATTCCATCATAAAAACAGAATCGCATTGTTCTTTATTTTCTGGAGTTTTTACAGCAGAAGGTAAATCTGTAATTCATTAGACTGTAAAAACATATCATTTACTGTATACTCTGGGTTATAGGTTCAATATGAGCACATGAATCCAATTTTTTTTTTAGATTCATAAAATAAAAACACTTAGTATTCATAATAACCGAAAAAAAAAAAACTAGCCTACAATGCTTAACCAAATGATTAAACCAAAAAAAAATACACTAAAAAGGTAAATGATTTCACCTCAGATCCTTATGCTCTGACTTAAATTTCAAAGAGACTGTCCATAGGCTAAGGTCTTTACTTCAACAGTTGGAGTCACTCTGCATTTTTCTTCACTAGCCCACAAACTTTACTGCCAGACTGCCGTTCCATCAATATCTTTACTGGGTAGTCTCTCTCACACAACCCAGAAATAGGCGTGGGTTGGGTCGCGATGGTGGAACAGCCCTTTCTCTCTCTTAGCGATGCAATGGGTCGCTCCTCAGTCAACAAAAAAAAATCGCTGGTAACTCTCCTCTGTCGCATGGACTACACACGGCCGTTTGGATAAGTCTGGCCACAGCTTCTTCTCTGGAACGGGCTTCACGCCTCTGAACCTCCTACTCATCGGCCATCTGCACTCATCTCTCCTATATGCACCTAAATCACAACAGACAGTCACCTATGCTCTGATAATCTGCAGCGGCTGTCTACAATCTTCTGTCTTCTGTTGAACAGGGCAGCAATGATCTCTTCAAAATCAGATTCTTCTTCCACAGAAGCAGCGATGGTCTTCATGGAAGTATTTTCTCAGTTCATGGCAGATTTCAGACGCATAAAGCTAATCCATAGCTATTCCGTTCAGAGCGACAACAAGCAAAGTAGTCCTTCACACTACCCCACATTTCAACTGTCCAATAGGATTCAGATTTAGTGCAACAACCGCCATCAGATCTGGTTCACCACGGCTATAAACAGATTGCAAAAAGATCTTTGTCTTCAATCTGCACTTTAGTTTTCACACAAAGATTCAGTATGTATTTACTTCAAACATTAAGCAATGAGTACATTGGGTTGCTTCCACAATGGAAATCTAAGGGATTAACTGCTCTGTGATCATCTCTCTTGACACAGTTCTTGCATGAACAGTCTCTAATCTCCTCTCCTCTACGTAGAATGCCCCCTTCTTCTTTTATCTTTCTCTGCCTTCTTCACGTGAGAGAGGAGGTGCCTCATAACTAACTTTTCACTAAAGGCCTATCTTGAACATTTTGGCCTCCAAAGCTATTTTCCTAGTTTCGGGTTTTCGAAACTCCGATTTTTCCCCAGATGTCAAACTGTCTCATAGGTATCACCATTCCTTCCATTCTTGTCTGTGTTACCCGTGACTTCGTATTAAACACGAACCATCATAAAACTGGCAACTCAGCATCGCGTACAAACCGACACTCATTATAATCAACCATCATCCCCACCAAGGGAAATCACCAAAATATCTATAATTTGGAACTCGGAAAACTTGTCTAACATCAACCCAACAAGTTTGATTTGTAAGTCTGCACTGTACTTTGCATCAACAATTTTTTTTTAACTACCGTTTTCATTCCACTTCTTTCAGTAACAAGATTTTTTAAGTCACAAACTGCTCTTCACTGGGAATCGCAACTGATCGTCGTCAAACCCTTAACCTTAGGATCTTTCCTTGAAACTTAAGTCAGTGCCTTAAAGGTACCTGGGCATCTTTTATTAATCATGATATAAAGTACATTTCATCATTACAATATGGCAAAAAATTGCCATTTAATAAAACTACTTAGCAACTGTCGATATTATCTTCCATCAAATTCACTTATGGGTGTTGCTAAAAATAGCTTATTGCTATTTAGCAAATTTACTAAAAATAGTAACATAGTAAAAATAGGTCTAATTTGTCTGATATAACTGTCATTTGAAAAGTGATTATGACATTTGAACATGCCATAGAATTTCATAGCTACTCTTTAACATAGCCACATTCGTATATCAGTAAAAAGTGGCATAATAGCAGATTTTGCACATATGAGATACATCTAGCACATTTTTTTCTAGAAAATCAGCATCAATGATTGTAATTGTTGAAATTTTGAGATTTTGACTAAAAAAATGCACTACATAGAAGAAATGCGAAGGTGGCTTCAGGAAATGCGAAGGTGGGAGGCTCTGGTTGCGTGGAGGTGCACTACTGCTCTGCCTTCCAAATGGAATTGGATCTGCCCTTGTATAAGCCAGAAAAGAGTTAAGGCTAGACATAGGCATATGCCAGATTTATAAGTAGTAAAAGGCCGTCTTAGTGCCACAAAACAGATTTGACTCATACCACTAAATATAGCTTAAAACCATACTAAGCACTGCGATAAGAAGTAAGGTTTATAATTTAGCATTAAAAAGCCGACAAAATGTAGTAGAGTGCCATAGTCATGGCTCCACATGTCTCCCTCCTCAATTGCGCAGCATCCTCGCAAGCATCATACACTATTGAAAATGCCAAAAATACCGAAGCATTGCTGCATTGTTTGTATTTTGCGAAAAATCCGAGACCTTCGCTACATTTTATACTTTGCGAAAAACTCGACACTACATTGGAATACTATGTATTAAGTGAATTTAACATTTTAGAAATACGAAAATTGCGACACTTACCTTCCGACTATTATTGAGTATGTACCTTCAAAACGAAGGACACGCTTCCATTTAATATTAGTCTAATCCACCGAAATATCATCAATACGCCTAGAACCTCAAACACTTCAGTTGTTGTCGCTACCACTTTCCATCACTCTTGCTATCCGATTTGCGAGTTGTTGCGATCAAGCTCTTGTCCGCCATTGCTCGTTTACAACTACAAGCACCATGGCAATTGTATTCAAAACTCACCCAAAGCCAGTGATACCAGTATTACAACCACTAGCTGTTCGAGCGCGAATTGAAGGTCTTCTTCAATTTAACCCATCAGTAATTCTTACTTATTTGTGTTATGAGCTGATCTGCAATTTGGGGGAAACGGAAGAAGAACATATTTCCACTACTGTCCGCAATCAAGAGATTGTTATTACAGAAGGATTTTACTGTCGTGCCTTAGGATTGCCTATGGACGGCAGTATGCGAGCTACTAAACCAGATTTTATCATGGAGAGCAGAGTTTTCCAAGAAGAAGCTTATCTTGAGAAACGGGGATATAAACTCTCTTACATTAGAGATCTCAATCTCAAGAGCTTCGTTCGATTTGCTCTTGCTTCTATCTTTTTACCGGAGCAAGAGTACACTATCTCAAATACAAATATGGGATACCTGCTGAGAGCTTTAAATGGAGAGCTGATTGCCTTTGGACAGATTGCTTTCAAGCAATTCTGTAAATTAGTAAAAGTTAATCAGTTTTTCAGGCTAGGTCAGCAGATGGGCATTTTATGTATGCATGGTGGTGTGCTGACAGTGCAGGAAGACATCAAGATTGCACCAGTGCTATCAGAGCTAGCCCCATCAATTGAGGCCGAATCCCAGATGCAGACATCAAAGACAATCACCGTAGCAGCCACATCATCATCATCAAGTCAAGGGAGCTCGGTGAGAATGATCTCGCCATCATCCCAATATACTATTGACCAGCACAGACGGAAATAGGGATGCGGAAGAGGAAGCTGAGGACACAACTGATCAGGAGCATAATCAGGCTGATATACTACAAGAGCCAGTACCACAAGGAGTAGAACAGCTTCCTGATGACCAGCAGGGCAGCGAAAACGACGTCGAGGCACCAATCCTCGATGCCGAACTATATCAAAAGGTTTTTGGAACACTACTGCCGGATACTCGAGCAGCTATTCAGCATCTTGCCAGCTTGGAGAAAGTATTCAGAAAGCTGGGATCAAAGTATAAAAGAGTCCAAGCAAACCTCACCCAGAGGGATACAGAGTTGAGCGAAACAAAGGCTGAGCTGGCCTATAAAAACGAAGAACTTGAAGTGGCCCAAGCAGAGCTGAGCAAGAAAAACATAGAGCTTGAAGAAGCAAAATGAAGGCAGGACGCTACGCTCAAAGTGTTGGAAGAAATGCAAGAGCAGTCCAATACCTTCGAAAGTGAAAATATACTGCTTAAACAACAACTTTAGACCTTGCAGGATTCTTTGCAGGAGGATGTACAAACTACTCTTCAGAGTAGTAATGCGGAGCTGAGTAACGAACTCAGCAGTGCTCATGATAAAATTGCCCAACTGCAAAATTCTGCAGAAATGTTAAGAAGAGGCAATAAGATATACAAGAAACAGGCCGAAGAGGTGATACTATGGCGAATCAGCGCCGAAGTCACACTAGGTGCCTGCGTATCTCATGGCAGGTACAGAATTGATCCAGTAGCATGGAAGGGAATCCATGAGAAGATGATCCAAACCTTTCAGCTGCAATATTTGTAGCCGTAGATGATTGCTTATGAAAAGTTGAAGGAAGAGTTAGAAGAGGCCAAATTTCAATTAGGCCAAATGCAGATTTTTGATGCGAAAGAACCAGCACAAGGCCAAGATCAAGAGACGCAGACAGATGAGCCAGCATCGGTTATGTCAAAAAAGGCCATCCAAACGGATACCATCTTTAGGCAAGTCCAGAAGGATCAGGAGACACAGACCGAATCCAAGGAGGTCGCAGAGGTACAAATTGCTGAAGACCAACCTGAGGCGTTAAGCATCATTCCATATCAAGCTCAGGCGTCACCAAGTGGAGCAGTTGTAAAGAAAAACAAGATTGTGTACTCACTACTAAGGTCAGAATTTCAGACATTTCATCAGGAACTAACATTCTTTCTTCCACCTTTTTGTAGTCCAGAACTCCAATGGAGAATGGATTACCTTTTCTTACCTAAACTTTTTGGCTACACAAAAGAACAATGGAAAAACCCTTGGACTTTTTCTAACATAAATACTCTTTGGTCTAGACTAACTGGAGGATCCTTGTATATATACATTTTAGAATACCTAAGAACATTCAAAAATAATATTTTTCCAGCTCTGGATGAGTATTTGAATAAATTAGAATCAGTTAACATTTTTGATGTGAACTAAATCAGTTTCTTCCCGAGTTACTCATTAGTTACTATCCCTGATTTGTGGGAAATCTACACAGATTGGGAAGCTAACTATTCTCGTTATTTGGAGGAAGTAAAAACATATAATATACTTCGCTCCACTAATCCAATAACTAGACCGTATTACACTTACAGCCATGTAAATATTGCTTCTCTTATTTTGCATGCCCTTTTGTATGTTCAACAACTGTACATTAAAGCAAAATTTCTTGAATATACATATGCTGCCCTTTCACTAACTGTCCTTTCTGCTAAGATGTCTGAAATCCTGACCAAGGATAGTTCGTATATGCATCTTGTTAATACATTAATTGATAACCCCCTTGCACCAATGGGCAATCGAGGAATGGGGGGTTATCCGAACTTGTCATTCCAAGAAGACTATAACCAGAAGAACAATTACTTTCTGGCAACAAAAGGAATGACATTGGAGCAAGTAAATGCAGAAAACGAAGCCCGAGCCAAGGCCATTTTCCACAGCAAGCCAGCCAGTCAAAAGCGATAGAGAAGGACATAAACCAGTTGTTTGCGAGTTGCTGCATAGTTGAGGAAGGGGATATGTGGAGTCTTATGATCTCACATTATCCAAGTTTTGTCATATATTGTAAAAAAATTTCAATTTCTATATATGTAAAATGTGCTATAGTGCCTAAATTCATGTAAAGGCCTATTATGCACTTTGTAAATTCATATTTTGAGTAGAAGTTGCAACGTTCTATAAGAGACGCAATAGAAGTTCAAAACCAAGATTTGACGGTTCCTAAGTGACATTGAGGCTGAAGAACATTCCTATAAGGACAGCACTTTGTGCCACTGTACATACGCATTTCTACGTAGTGCTGAGTATCAATGGAGAGTGAAGAGCAAGTTCCTATAGCTTGAGCATTCTTTCCCTCTGCTATCTTTCACATAATTACTTCTTATCAATTGTGCGAATACACTCTGTATGATTTGTGATTGATTGTGATACTGTTCTGTTTGCGTCACACACATTTCTTACATTATACTAAATTTTAGTTACTCTAACATGGATTTTCATGCGACACCAGCAAGTAACAATTCTGACCAATGTGTGCAGGGAATTAGCCGAAGCTGTTAAGCATAGCAGAACTTCCTTCAAACTCTGAATGAGCTATGTATTTAGATAATGAGATTGTTTGATGTTTTGATTTGTTTGCTTTCTGCAATAAGAACTAAATTTTTGTGTTTGATTAAGAAAAATCATTAGCCAATGTGATTCTGCTTGATGATATTTGCTAGTTGCTGTCTGTTATGACTTTTTACCTGATGTCTAAAGAGCCTGGAAGATAAAGTAATATTTACAATTGTAGACCTTGACCAAATCGTTTCATCATTGGTGTTCCTGGATGCCAATTTACCCAAATATCTTTGGATAACCAGTTATGTCGCTGTGGTATTCATTGTGAATTCTATACATTCTAGTCTGTTTACCATCATACATACATTTACCATGCAAAGGATGAGATTATTCTCTCTCTTGGGGAATGATCAAACCTTTTATACTACGTAATTCATCGCTTTTGTGTAAATCTATAACGACTAGGCCACCACATCTACTTGATTGACAGTGAAAATTGATGAAAATGGTGAAAAAGGCAGATGTGTGCTCACTTTGGCATATCCCATGAGTTGAGTACCCTCTCAAAATCTCTGACTACCTAAAACTCTTCTAAAAACAAATCATATTGATTTAGAAACAAGAGCAATACATTCTACTCTTCAATACCTATCCAACAAGCTATAGAACATCAAATTTGGATCATTCCTTGAGAAGTAGCACTCATTAATGAGGGCTGATTTCACACGTGTGGGCTCTCTATTCGTACAGAGCTCCGCTAGATCAGATTAGCCATGATTTGATCCACTTTTGATCCTCAGATTGCTTGTTTCTCAGCGAGTTTGAATCCCTCTCCCAAATCCGAGTTCCTGCAAGCAAAAACACTGATGATTTGATGTATACACCGTCACCTCTTCAAAGCATGAAGCTCTGATACCATGTGAAGTTTTTAGCACGTGTGAATTTCACCACACACCCTACGGGATCTTACTGAGGTGTTCTGATTGCACAAGATTGATCAAAGAATAGTATGCTTGAAAAATCTAAGGCAAGAGCACAATGGCATACATCAGATGAAAAAATCTAACTCTTCACTATGAAAAATGAATGTCAGAAAAAATTCTAAGTGTTCAGTATGGGAAAAAGAGGCTGCTCTCAGGTAGAGAGAGAAAATCAAGCATAGAAAACTCGGGTAGAGAGAGAATGAGTCCAAAACACCAAAATCTCAATATTCACAATGTGAGAAAACATGCCCATCTTTTCCTACATGAGAGAGACTCGAATTCCTATAGTGGAGTTGCATGAAAAGTCCACTTAACTGAACTAATCCACCTACCAAAGATCCACATGTGTAACTGCATGCATGTATGTTGCATGTACTACATGTCAACTCATGAAACTGCCTAGACATGTGTAGATCACTGAAACTACTTTGCATGTTGCATGCACTGATTGCATGTGGCTTGCATGCATACAATAAGACTTTGCATGCTATCTAAACATCTACATGTCATCATAATTGAACCTATCTAACTCAAATTTGAGCTACACTAGAAGGATATGTGATCAATTCACACTCCTTTTATGTACAACATGAATTTTAGTGGAAATCATCATGGACATGACCCCAAACTCAAGATAGGAAGATAATATTTTAATAATCTTCACAAAATAAAGACGGATTCGCTTCCAGGTTCGAGATACTTTCTAACGTTCGTAGATGATTACAGTCGGATGACCACGATCTACTACTTGAAGAATGGAGGATTTCAGTCAGTCAGCACATCTCCTGCAGCCAGCAATTGGACTGTATTTCTTTTCAATGAACTTTCTTTTTTCTTTATGGTCGTTCTAACTACTGATCATGTTCTGGCAGCATTCTACTGGCTATTGGGCACCCTATTTTCCAGTTTTTCCTAATTCTCAACATTCAGACATTCGCATTTTGAGTTGTAGGAGATAGGTTAGTTTTGGTGTTTTCAGAGGGCATTATGGCTTCTCTTATTTCTCTATAATCTAGAATGGTAGTGCAGGTGCTGTACTTCACTGGAAATCCATGGTGCATTGCAGATTTGTATTGAATGCTATCAAATGGCTATTCTTTGATCAATACAGATTTCTATGGTTCTATCTAACACCATTTTGCTATAATGAGTTCTTCAAATGAATCCAAAGTGTTTGATTCCTTCAAGAAGTTTGTGGCATTTGCAAAGCGACACACCTCAAAAAAGATACAGATCCTTAGATCTGACAATGGAGGTGAATATAAAAGTAAAGAATTCTCAAGATTTTGCGAAGAACAGGGGATTGAAAACCAGTTTACTCCTGCATACACACCAGAATACAATGTTGTTGCAAAAAGAAGAAACAGAACACTAGACGAAGGAGCCATATGCATTATGGCACAGGCTCAATTGCCAAGTCAGTTCTAGGCTGACTTGGCAATTGACTTGGCCAGAACTAACTTGGCCAGAACTGACTTGCAAGTCAGTTCTGGGCTGAGGCAATAGTTGCAGATGTACACCTGCAGAACAGATCTACAATGACAATGCTGGAAAACAAAACACCATACAAAATGTAGACAAGCAGAAAGCCTGATCTGTCATACGTACAAGTGTTTGGATATGCAGCAAGCACATTCCAAAAGAAAAAAGACGCAAGCTCAATGACAAATCTAAGCAAACAATCATGGTCGGCTACTCGAATAGAACACATGTGTATAGGCTCTACAACCCAACAATGAAAAAGTTTGTTTTGAGCAGAGATGTGAAGTTCGATGAGTCCACATTCCCTGGACTGAAAGACGAAAGAGGCTATGAGATCTTCACACTGCTGCCCATTCAAGAGGGAGACCGAGGACAGACATCAAATCAGAATGCAGAACCGGAGACTCCAGAGCAGCAGGAAACAGAGGATCAACCCCATGAACAAGAAAAGTTCGAGCAGCGACAAAACGAACCTAGAAGGGAAGAGGAAGAATAGAAGATGGCAGGTATACCCTACCAAAACCTAATCGGTAGTCTGATGTACCTTACAATTTATACCAGACCCGATCTAGCTTTCTCTGTTTACGCCTTAGGCCAATTCTCTTCCAATCCTAGCATGGCACATTGGCAAATGGCAAAACGAATCCTACAATATCTGAAGGGTACCCAAACTATGGGACTTACCTACAGAGTAGAAAATGAAATAAAAGAATTTGAGCTGCACCACTACAATGATGCAAGTTGGGCGAGCTGCAAAGATGACAACAAGTCCATAACTGGAGGATGTACCATAGTGTGCGGAGCTGCAATCAGCTGGATATGCAAAAAGCAAACCTTGTAGCTCAATCTTCTTGTGAAGCTAAATACGTCGCAGTTTCAAAGGTGGCGAATGAGGTAGTGTGGCTACAGATGATGCTAGAAGCAATCGAGATACCACAAGAAGGGCCATGCACGATGATGATGGACTCTCAGAGTGCCATTTATCTGTCCTAGGATCCTATCTTTCATTCAAAGACAAAACACATACCTCTAAAGTACCACCACATTCAAGATTTAATCTCGAAAGGAGAGCTCCAGGTCCAGTACATAAAATCAGAAGACATGACTACAGATCTACTCACAAAGCCGCTTAACAAGTCACTCTTTTCCAAGCAAAGAAAGACAATTGGATTAAACGTGCAAAGTTGCAAGGTTCAAGAGGGAGTGTCAGAAATGGTGAACTCCTACAACTTTGTCGCGACGTGAAAGTCAACGTGTCTTGACTCAAAGGACGAACGACTCGCGGAGCCGAGCTGGACCAATGATAGCTGGAGCCAAGCTCACGAAGCAGGATTTCCCAAAAATGGAAGAGGAAGAACAGAACATGGCAAGTATACCCTACCAGAACTTAATCGGTAGTATGATGTACCTCACAATTTGTACCAAACCCGATCTGGCTTTCTCTGTTTACGCCTTGAGCCAATTATCTTCCAATTTTGGCCTGGCACATTGGCAAATGGCAAAATGAATCCTACATTATCTCAAGGGTACCCAGAATATGGGATTAACCTACAGAGCTGAAAATGAAGAAAAAGGATTTGAGCTGCATCACTACAGTGATGCAAGCTGGGCGAGCTGCAAAGATGATAGCCAGTCCATTACTGGAGGATGTACAATAGCATGTGGAGCTGCAATCAGCTGGATATGCAAAAAGCAAACCTTGGTGGCTCAATCCTCTTGCGAAGCTGAATATGTCGTAGCTTCAAAAGTGGCGAATGAGGTAGTGTGGCTGCAGATGATGTTGGAGGCAATCGGGATACCACAAGAAGGGCCAAGCACGATGATGATGGACTCTCAGAGTGCCATCTATCTATCCCAGTATCTTGTCTTCCATTCAAAGACAAAGCACATACCTCTGAAGTACCATCACATTCAACATTTGATCTCAAAAGGAGAGCTCTAAGTCCAGTATATAAAATAAGAAAATATGATTGCAGATCTGCTCACAAAGCCGCTCGACAAGCCACTCTTTGCCAAGCAAAGAAAGACAATTGGATTAAACATACAAAGCTGCAAGGTTCAAGAGGGAGTGTCAGAAATGGTGAACTCCTGCAACTTTGTCGCAACACGAACAAGAAACGAAGGTCGAACGAGAACAATTCGCAACAGTCAACGTCCCTTGACTCGTAGCACAAACGATTTGCGAATCATTCATGAATTGTAAACACACCTCCAGGACCGCAAACAACAAAGGGATGCAAAACAAAAAACTACGAAAGAAACGAGGAGAACAAAAACAAACGGGAGATTACAAAACAAACGAAGAGGAATCTTTTGAGCTGCCAGCTGGCAACTCAACGGGCTTGGAGTCGTAGACTTCATGCCCAGGTGAAACGAGAGGCAACGACGGAGACTAACTGATTACTTGATTAGCGTTAACTAGTCTTCTGATTTCTGCATGTAGCCATCTTGTAAACTCCACACTGTGGAAGTATAAACTATCCTTTCTGGATCATAAAAGATAAAGATCTGTAAGCTATGGGGTGCTTAATTATCTTTGCTCTGTGAGTTAGAACCCAGTTTTCCTTGCAAGATATTTGGAGAGCTGGCCTACCATCATTGCTAGATGAGTGAGCCATCTAACCATTCAATCACATTATAAATACTGAAGGATTATTGCTGATTTCTAAAAGAGAGTTGAGAGATGTGATTATTAGCATCGCTACCTCTATAATACATCTGACCATCGTTGTTACTACTTTGCAAGCCTTCACTATGCCTATGAGTATTAGATATGAAGGAAAGCCATCACTAAGCTGGTTGTCAGATCAGAGACTCAGCTAATTGAGCCTTCACGACCATGAAAAGGGAGCTTGCAACTATTGTCTAAAGCTGATCTATCAACGACCATTGAGAACTCACTGATTTATTGTCAATGGGAGAGCCCTCATGGCTGTTCTAGTTGAGAGCAGTTCTGTCCTAGCAAAGGACAGAAGCAAAGTGACAAACATAGTAGAATCAATTGAAGCATTCATGACTAGCACTTCTTCGCTTTCCGGCTACATGCATATGTAGTCAGAACTAGGTATGGCTTCATCTATTTTCAGTTCGTTTCATCTATGTCATTTGTCGTAATCATTTAGTTTTCGTATGCACTTCAAATTTCTGTCGATTGGAGTATGTTTGGTTTTTGACACGGTTTTCTTTTTGCCACGTGGACGTCGGATTTCGACGGTCCGGCCACATGGATGTCGGAATCCCACGTCCATGTGGCAGAAAAAAAAAGTGAAAATTTGTTTGCGAGTTTTTTTTTTCCCACGTGGACGTCGGATTATGATGGCCGTGACACGTGGCAGAAAAAAAAAAGGAATTTTTTTTTCGTTGTTTTGTTCCACGTGGCATGTTCTCCAGTTCGTTTTTATCGGCCGATTGCCAGTTTTGGGCTTGGCGTCGGATTCCGACAGATTTTTAATGCAACGGATTCTGACGACCTTATAGCGACGCATTTTTCGACGCCCGCTTCGATTCAAGAAAAAATTCAAACGCGATTTTACGTCGGAAATCCCGTCGAAAATCGTGGCAATTCTTGTAGTGTCTGTTCCCGAGAAAGCATTTTGTCTGCCACAAGAGGCGATTGTCACAGGTGATCCAGGATTTATAATTGTACCATTGGGAGCAGATATTTCCTTGTTCTTCTTGGGATATTGGTACCATTTGTCCTTGACCAGTCCCGTGTCTCGGATTTCCAAAGATTCTGAACTAGAAGTCAGGTAGACTATTTCAAAGGCAACCCACTGGTTGTATGCCCACAGCTCCAGATCTACGATCGATCCCGATCCATCCTGACGCCAAAAAGAAAAACATTAAGTTTGTCTCACAAACAACATATCAGTCAACTAGTTGTAGCTAAGAAACTAGTTACTTGCAAGAGAATAGATTCATGATCTGCAGTACTCGAGACTCGACTTCCTACCTTTACAACAGGATCCACAACTGTAGAAGACATGTTTATGATGATCACTTGAGGACTCCTTTGAAAATTGAATACTTGAATGTCTGGCTCTTCTATGTGTGTGCCATGCGGATTCAATACATATATATAATAGCCTGTAGTGCAGTGCTCAAAAGAAAAAAAATTCGAACATACATCTATGGCAATTACCCTAAGCCTATGACTACTAATTTGAACCGGTCTAGGACCTCTTGATTGACCTTTTGGGCAATTTTGAAGAATGAACAAGTTCAAATAAACAAGTTGGAATCAAGCTTGAATAACAATCATACTTGAAAGTTTGAATTCTTTTCTTTTGATTGATGTTGTATAATGATAAGTCATCAATATTCTTCTTCGTACCCTTTTTCGTTTTCTTTTTTCATTATTGCCTTTTTGATAACTTCTACATCAGCAACAAATTTCAATCTTTTGAATTGTAAAATCTCCAATGATTCTAACTTATTTTGGTTTGAGATCGGAAGACTAGTGATTATGGTATTCAGTTCTAATATAGAGCCCTTGAGTGCAAAGTTTTCATTTCTAGTGTGTTACACATAATGTTACAATTATTGACAAGCACATTGTAATTTTTGATTAGCAAACTATCACTGTTGATTAACATACGATAGTTGCTCTTTATGTATGCCAAAATCTCACAACCTTTGACAATATCCGAGTAATCTTCTATGTCCTTCACATACAAATATGAGGAGATGACTGATAGATGTTATGGTATCTTCTACCCTGGGGATCAATGCTGATAAGAAAACAACATAACCGGATATAGCGACACCATATGTTCAGTGTCGTGCTACTATGAGGATGATTGGACATGTCCTGAAACTAATATTAACCAGATGATCCCTAGCATGTTTTATCAACCAATCCATACCTTTACGGCTAATAGAGGTTTTCTAGGCCTCCAGAGGCATAGCCTATAAAGGGTTATATGCCCCTCGCTTTCTTGAGATGTACGGTTCTTGATACTAGTACCTAGCTTGTTTATGGAGTTCTTGGGCTATAACTTCTCTATCATACAGTACTCGAGGATCTCTCCCAGAGTCTTTCATAATATCATTTATGTTTTCTAAGACGTACTCGGGTAAGGGGTCAATAACTCCTAATTGCAATTCTGTATTCTCCTAAGCAAGCTTATGTACTTGTTGATGGATTCTAGATTGATTTCCAAGATCTAGATCAAAAACACCCAAGGCATAGAGGCAAAGATGGATGCTTGTTGATGACCAAAGTACATACACATGAGAGGAAGTGCTTCTTGAAAACCCTAAGTAATAATTAAGCTCCTCTCCTCGGGTAGAGAGAGAATAGATCTAATTCTACTCAGGTAGAGAGAGAAGATTGAACAAGCAAATCTCGCCATACAAAGATTGACTCAAAAACTCAACTTGCATTAGGATTCACAAATGAAGTACATATAAAACTCATGGAGAATCCTCCTTGCATGCTATTGGACCCCTAATCCTAGCCTCTCTAATGCTATTGGATGAGTGATGCATCCATCCTACAATTCTATTGGACCCTTCTTCAAGATTTCTCAATTCCTATTGGACCCCTTGACCAAAGCCAACACTTTGACTTCATCACTCAACAAACTACATTAATACAAGTGTCACAATTCTATTTACTAGCCTACATATCTCGAGTTTGCATCACAAATGACTTTTGGCTCAATATTGGCATTACATGTGGATTTGACCAATTTGCCATCTATGCCAATTTTTGGCCCTATCACAATTCTACACCAAGGTGCTTGATATAAAAACTTTGTGATACCCCTAAAGTGAACATCATAAACTATTTTGACTTTTTGTACATGTGGGAACATGCTCCACACATGTGATCTTTTTCTCACAAACTAAAAGACACAAAACAACCAAGATAGATTTTGACAATTTTCACACTCCTCAAAAACTAGCTTGGTAAGATCAAGGAATTTGTGAAACTTTTTGAGTGGATCCTTTTGAATGTATATGAAGTAAAAAACCAGCAAACGGATCCATCATAGCAGCACCTCACCAAATCCATGATAAGATCTCTTTGGTAGAAATCTCTTGCCAATATCTTTGAAGAGTACTCCACCAATATGCCACTATGACCATGTGCTTCCTCCATGCTTGATGATGGCCTTTGATTTGAAAGCTCCACTTCATGATGGCTGAACCATAAATAGAGAAATCCAAGGCTTCCAAGCCTCATAAGGATCATAGAGATCGAGATCATAAGATGTGAAATAATGATGATCATCAAGATTATGCTTTCTAGCTTGACTAGTTCACATACAACGAACTATATCCATGATAAATCTAATATTGATATCAAATGAAATCTTGATATTCTTGAGGCTAAATACTTGCTCAAGGATGTAAGTGTCCTCTTTGGATGCTTCACTACTTAATCTGAAGAGAAGTTTACAATTTGCCTCAAAACATGTGAAAACTTGATTTTTCAAATTTTGAGCAACAAGCTCAACCTTGCTCTTACTAAGTCTAAGAGCATACTTTTGATGATACAATATCTTGCTTTTAAAATGTTTTGGAAAAATATATAAGCCATCAATGACAAGAAATATGTCCATACAATAGGCATCATCCAAAACTAGAATTGCCTTACATGAATTTTGAAATGTAGAAATCTCAATAAAGCAAGATAGTACATCAGGTTATGAAAGAGAAGCATGAGAGAATATGTTGAAGTGAATACCACCTAAAACTTGTCTCTCTTTATCATAAAAGATGATCCATAAAGACTTGGCCATCAATCTTGAAGATCCCCTTGAAATCATATGTTGAGGAGACTCCTCCTCAAACCTTGACCCCTTCACATCTTGATAATCTTCAATAGATATGATTTGAGATGCATCTTGAGATGCCTTGAGCTCGGCCCCTTCCAAGGTTGAATGTCGATCTTCATAAAATATGACTTCTTTGCTCTTTATCACTATTGAAATAGAGAGTATAATGGCTTTATAGGCCTCCTTGGTGGATAAGCATTCAACCATGATCCATAAGCTTGGATCATTCATCCTCCATTTCCATGGCTCTCCATCACTACTCTTTGCATACCCATGCAAGCCCTGTTGCACCAAACGGTTGTCCACACAATGGATTGGCTAAAAGCATGGTTTGGTGGTACAACATGGACTGTCAAGGACACTACCTTTCTTGGGTAGAATAGAGAGTATAATGGCTTTATAGGCCTCCTTGGTGGATAAGCATTCAACCATGATCCATAAGCTTGGATCATTCATCCTCCATTTCCATGGCTCTCCATCACTACTCTTTGCATACCCATGCAAGCCCTGTTGCACCAAACGGTTGTCCACACAATGGATTGGCTAAAAGCATGGTTTGGTGGTACAACATGGACTGTCAAGGACACTACCTTTCTTGGGTAGAAATGCACTCAAAAACAGTTTATTGTTTAACATTCTAAAGTGGGTCCACTAGGATGCCTTCATTGCATTAACTTGTGGGTAGCATATTTCAAGCTCCCTCCCAAATCCCCAAAAAGTGAAATGTACTACCAAAAGTTACAATGAAAAATAGGTTCTTTTTTTGTACCACCAAACTATGATTTTAGCCAATTATGAAGCCAACACATATTATTTTCCTGAAACCACCGAAACTACAAGATTCTTTATGAATTCTCCCCGGAATCCACCTACAACGATCATTCTGATCTTTCTTGAAGCTCTGATCGAAGGAATTTTTTAGTCTCCTACCATCCGGATTGCAGATACCCCGTATGGAGTCCTCTCTCTTGAGACCCTTTGAGTGCTATTTCTCCTATTGAAAGACGCTATCCCATAGCTCCACTAGATCTTGCATTCTTACATCACCTTGACGCTCTAATACCATGTTAAAGTTTTGTTAAGATCTAGTGCAGTATGTAGATTACATCAATCAATCACCATAGACACTCCTCACAAGCTCTCAAAGATGGCACAACAAAAGCTTAATGTATAACAAAGAAAATTGTGTCCACAATTTGCATGAAAAAGACAAGTGTCCTAAAATTGGCCTACCACTTGCCAAACTAAAGGTTGGGCCCAACATGGCCAAATTCGAGCGACAAACTTAGGACAAGCCCCTGAATATGGCAAGTACTAGAAATAACACTGTACAGAGTAAGTTTTCCTCTGTATGGCTAGTCAGCTTATCCAAGTAGCCATTTACGGGACAAATGACCGGTACAGTTAATTGCAATACTACATTTTGGGCTTACAATAAAAACATATCAGATCAAATCTGATTCTTAACAGATTGGATGTTGATAGATGCAACCAATGAAATCCGATTACTTTAGCTCCAATCATCGGTGTACTTGTAGACAAGCTTCAAGAACATTCCAAGGATATCCACACATTGTGTAGAAGAGCCAAAATCTGTGAAAGTACAATACTTTTTAGATCATAAATGGATCTTAGAAGATCCACAAGAGTGATTATGTACTTGCTTAACAATCTATCAAACAACTAGTCATCAAAAATTGATTCTAGCTTAGCAAGTTGACAAACAACAAGCATTGATAATCAAAACAAAGATCATAGACACAAATCTGAGCCCACATGTGTGAAGAGCAGCCTGATGTACAGATTTTGAATAGTGTTTGAAGTACTCAAAGTGATGGTTTCATTTGGTTCACAAATCAATGTACATAGAGAGGACAAAGTCAAGATTGCCAATGAGCTCCAAAAATAATCTCTCTTCTCACTATGGGAGCTAGGAATACATAGCAAAACTCACTTTCTTTGTAAAGTTAGGTGAATTTCCAGCATGTAAAAAGGAAGTTAACTCATCATTTTTGCCCTAAAATGAAACCCTAGTCTATTTCCTAGAGTCATGCTTGGTAGGTGCATGGTTGGTCAAAATCTCATATCAAATCAAGGTCTAGATCCTATATAAAGTAGGGATGGCTACCAAATAGACACAACCGCCTCTCTTGACTCGAGCTAACCTACATTAGTTGTGGATTTCCATGTGGCACTTCAACCATACATATGTGGAATCCAATGATAGACAAAAATGTACAATATTCTACATGGCTAGATTTGCCGATGTTGGCAATTTTTCACACTCCTCAAATCTAGAGTCATGCTTGGTAGGTGCATGGTTGGTCAAAATCTCATATCAAATCAAGGTCTAGATCCTATAAAGTAGGGATGGCTACCAAATAGACACAACCACTTCTCTTGACTCGAGCTAACCTACATTAGGTGTGGATTTCAATGTGGCACTTCAGCCATACATATGTGGAATCCAATGATAGACAAAAATGTACAATATTCTACATGGCTAGATTTGCCGGTGTTAAGTCAAGCAACTTGATGATGACACATGTTGGAGTGTGATCTCTTTGGCTTGCACTTTCTCGCTCACAAAATGATGAGCAATCTCAATGTGCTTGCTCTTTGCATGGAATGTAGGATTATGGCAAGTGATTGGGCTGATCGGTGTGAAAGTACTGTACTTTAGGACCATAAATGGATCTACAAAAGATCCACAAGAGTGATTGGATGCTTGCTTAACAATCTATCAAAAAACTAGACACAAAAAAGTTGATCTAGATTGGCAATTTGACAAACAACAAGCATTAACAATCAAAGGCATTGAAAACATTGAAATCCGAGCCCACACGTGTGTACTACAGGCTGTAGTACGGCCTTCAACCTGAGAAACAAGTAGAAATTGATTTGGTTTCATTTGGATCACAAAAACTCAATGTACATAGTGAACTAGCTTGAGATTGCCAATGAGCTCCAAAAATTTTCTATCTTCTCACTATGGAGAGAGGGAATACATACCAAATTCGACTTCCTTCTTGAAGTTAGGTGGATTTCTAGCATGTAATAAGGAAGTTAACTCACTCTCCTTGACCTAAAATTAAACCCTAGTCTATTTCCTAGAGTTATGCTTGGTAGGTAGCTAGTTGGTCAAATTTTCACCTTAAACTTAGGTGTAGGTCCTATAAAGTAGGGATGACCACCAAATAGACATGACCAACTCTCTTGACTTGACCTAACCTACATTAGGATGGGTTTTTCATGTGGCATCATGGCCTCACATGTGCGGGACCCACTTGTGTACACAATTTACACTATTCTACATGGTTTTTGATCAAGCTAGATTTGCCAATTTTTGGCAATTCTTCACACTCCTCCTCAAATTTAGCTTGATCTATTTACAACTCTCTTGATAGATCAATGAAAGCTTTTAGAAGTGTCTAAAAAATCCAGCTACAAAGAAGGAACTTTTGAGACTCCAATAGAGAATGATGTCCATGAAGGATCTTTCACCACCTCTTAGAGGATCCCTTACAAGATGTTCCATAAATGTGTCTATATACATGTAGAACACTTCAAAACTAAACATCATGACAAGCCATGGATTCCAAGGCATTTTGTGCACTTGAAGATACATCAATGAAAATATTAAGTGCATAAATAATGTTGCCAAAGACAACTTGTCTTGCTTGATCCATATGATTGAGCCTAGATGGCTCCATCTTGATACTCAAGATTCTTCTTGGAGTCCTCGGGTCTTGAGCTTGATCCTCCACTTGACTTGACTCCAAAACATCAATGAATTAAATAAGGTGTTGATCCAAAGGTGCTTCTTCAAGTTTACAAATCTTCCACTCTTGAAAGATCACATTTCCACCATTGACAAATTCTTTGGCTGAAAACAAGTAGATTATACAATCTCTACTTGAAGAGCAAAACACTACCATTATTCCTATGATTGAAATAGGATAATATTTGGTCCTTACATTGGAATGATCATGCTCAAAGCATGTGTACCCAAAGATTTCCAATACAAATGATGTTTCATCTTTTATGACACTATTCAAACTATTACAAAAATAGTTATCCAATGAAATTGCTTTATCAACAACAAATGGAGATTTGAAAGCATCTAATTTCATTATCTTGTCATAAAGAGTACTAAACACCATAGATATTAAAGATAAGCAACAAGTCACTCCGTGTCTACTAATACTATCTAAAAAGTATTCAAAGATAGTAGACTCTCCAATGCTCACCACCCTTGCAAGATGCACACTTGAATGGACAATTTGCATGCAATTTGATGACTTGGCCATTGTCATTGAGGACTCCCTTGGAACTCTCATGCTTTGAGACTGATCCTCAAGATCTTCCTCCTTTTGATGCTCCTCCTCAATGCAAGCAAGATCACACTTTGCCAAGATCTCCTCTTGAGTGATCTCCTGCTTTGCCAAGCTCATTCTTTCAAAAGCAACACTAGCTTCCAACTTAAACAATCTTCCATGTTTAAATCCCTTTGCAATGCAAATATCATTCTTCAAGATGAAGAAAACACCATGCTTAAAGTGGACATCCAAACCACTTTCTAAGAGTAGACCAACACTAAGCATATTCTTGGTGATTGATGGTACATAAAGGACATTTTCTAGATCCATGCATTTTGAGGATTCTAGACACAAAGATATGGTGCCAACACCATCTATCCTACACTCTTCATCATTTGCAGTAAAGACAAACTTTTTAGCATCATTGAATGAGTGTAAGGTTGAGAAAAAGTCCTTTTCACAAGACATGTGGGAGCTAGCCCCACTGTCGATCCACCAATTGTCTCTTGACTTGCTATTGCTTGTTGGTGAGGATGTAGATGCCATCAAGAATACATCTACTTCATCCTCCTCCTCCTCCTTTGCAAGGTTTCCTTGTTTGTCCTCCTCCACTTGTGCTCTTAGCCTCTTGTAGCATTCAGATGCATAATGCCCCTTCTTTGCTTTGACTTGTCCTTTGAGCTTGATGCATCATCCTCTTCTTTGGCCTCCTTTGGATGCTTCTTCTTTCCATTGGTCTTCTTTTTGCCCTTGAATGAGAAATTGGCTTTCTCATCACCATCCTGCAACGACAAGGAACTCATCCTAGATTTTGCATGGAGCATCCTACACTCTTCAGCCACTAATACACTGTGAAGTTTTTCTATAGTTGGCAAAGTGTCTTGGATGGCAAAACTTTGGACCAAATTTGCAAAGTCATCTCTTAGACCATTAAGGACAATTTGTACAAGCTCTTCATCATGAATCTTCTCTCCAATGGAAGCCAACTCCCTATTTAGAGACTTGATTCTGAGTACATAATCATGTGCACTCTCCTCACTTCTCCTCATGCTTTGCAAAATTTGATTTCTAAGCATAAGAACTCTAGAAGTGTTGCTAGACTCATAGATTGATTTTAAAGACTCCCAAGCCTCTTTAGCATTAGTACAAGCTGATACTTCTCTCAACAAATAATTGCTCACATTCATCTTCACACAATGAAGTGCAAGCCTAGATCTCTTCTTGTATCTAGCTAACTCCTGTGCACCTAGAGGTTCATCTTCATCTTCAATCAAGAACTCATAAAGGTCTTGGAGCACCAAGAGTGACTCCATTCTAACCTTCCAAATAGCATAATTTGTAGAATTCAACCTCTCACTAGCTTCTAGAAGGTATGCTCCAGCAGATCCCATCTTACTAGTGACTTCTACAAACAAGAAATAGATTTGATTGACTTGAAACTCACAAAGGTCTCACACTTGCAGTGTTTCACTCAAATTTGATTTCTAATCCAACAAATGGACTTATAATCAAAGTTCTATCACTCCCTCACAAAGCTGGAATGAAGATAAGATGAAGTGAAAACTACTTTCAAACAAATCTTGCCAAGAAATGGATTTGATTGTCTCTAGAAACTCACTAAGGTCTCTCTCTTGTAGTTTTTCACTCAAATTAGATTTCTAATCCAACAAATGGACTTATAATCTCAGTTCTAGCACTCCCTCACAAAGTTGGAATGAAGATAAGATGATGTGAAATCTACTTACAATCAAATCTTGCCAATTTTGGCTATTTTTGGACAAAAAAATGACTTAATCTCTTTCTTCCTTCTTGGTGTACTTTCAAGACCTGTTTTTAACCTTAATAGGACTTGAACTCAGCCTAGATTAATTAGATTTCATGAAACAAATTCAAATCTAATCAATGGCAAATGATCTTGGTAGATTATCCTAGGATCTCCACCAAAAATTACACCAATAGCTCACAAATTGAATTTTTTTGGATCAAATGAATACCATGCATTAAATGCAGTTTCAGAGGTGCCCACACATGTGGAAAGTACGGATTTGGACCCCTACCAAGTTTGGGATCAAATCTCCTCACCAAAATCAAGATTCTAGCTTGCCCTCTCAATACTAGCTTTTAGCACCAAAACTTGCTAAAAATGGATTTGCATTAGATCAATGGCTTATGCTCTTGTACTTGGATCTGATACCATGTGAAAGTACTGTACTTTAGGACCATAAATGGATCTACAAAATATCCACAAGAGTGATTGGATGCTTGCTTAACAATCTATCAAAAAACTAGACACAAAAAAGTTGATCTAGATTGGCAATTTGACAAACAACAAGCATTAACAATCAAAAGCATTGATAAACATTGAAATCCGAGCCCACACGTGTGTAATACAGGCTGTAGTACGGCCTTCAACCTGAGAAACAAGTAGAAATTGATTTGGTTTCATTTGGATCACAAAAACTCAATGTACATAGTGAACTAGCTTGAGATTGCCAATGAGCTCCAAAAATTTTCTATCTTCTCACTATGGAGAGAGGGAATACATACCAAATTCGACTTCCTTCTTGAAGTTAGGTGGATTTCCAGCATGTAATAAGGAAGTTAACTCACTCTCCTTGACCTAAAATGAAACCCTAGTCTATTTCCTAGAGTTATGCTTGGTAGGTAGCTAGTTGGTCAAATTTTCACCTTAAACTTAGGTGTAGGTCCTATAAAGTAGGGATGACCACCAAATAGACATGACCAACTCTCTTGACTTGATCTAACCTACATTAGGATGGGTTTCCCATGTGGCATCATGGCCTCACATGTGCAGGACCCACTTGTGTACACAATTTACACTATTCTACATGGTTTTTGATCAAGCTAGATTTGCCAATTTTTGGCAATTCTTCACAATCGGTTGTCACAATAGATGATTGGGATCTCCTCCTCCATGACATGAAGCTCCACAAATAGCCTTTTGAGCCATAAGACCTCCTTGCATGCTGATGTCATGGCCTTGTAATTGGATTCTGTGGAAGATAAGGAGATTGTATCTTGCTTTCTGGAAAGCCATGATACTACTCCATTACATACAAAAGTGGCAAAAGCACTCATTGACTTCTTATCCACTTTGTCACCTACAAATCCGAGTCACTATAAGCTCTTAAGCCAAGATTAGTCCCTCTATACAATATGCCAAAATTCTTAGTAGATGAGATATATCTAAGAACTCTTTTGGGCATCTTCCAATGTGAAACTAGAGGACTTTGCATGAATTGGCTTAACTTTCCAACACTATAACTAAGATTAGGTCTAGAAATAGTTAAATAAATCAAGGAGCCTATAAGAAAATTCTTCTTAGATTGTGTTGTAGTTGTTCATGCCAATCGGGTCACCGTTATGCCCAAATATTTCACAATTGTGTTCAAGCTAAGGGACACATATGACAAATTTGCTGAGTGTTTCCGTCGAGCTCCCTCCTCTCCTTCGAAAGAGTCTGCTGAAAAGAAAAATAGAAAGCAACCTCAACCAAGGCGATTAATCTTATGGTTTCAAGGTGAAAGAGTGTCAAAGAGGAGGAAGCCACTTGGTACTCCCCGAAAGGCAAAGAATTTTTCACAAACATCTCCGTTCAAGGATATTTTCAGAACAATTTCTTCATCTTCTCGTAAATCTTCTTCTATTTCTCCTCCTAACTCTTCGAGTCATATATCTCCTTCTAAAGTCCTCCTAAATCTCCTTCCAAATCTTCTTCTAAGTCTCCTTCTAAATCTCCCCCTCAGTCACCCCGTCCATTGTCAGGAGAAGATTTAGACCAATTTGTAAAGTTAAAAGTTGACTCATTTTTTAATGATAATCCATTTTCTAGTGTTTCTGTATCACTTCTCCCCCCCCCCCCCCCCCCTCCCCCCCCGCCTACTTTTGTAGATTCTCCAAAATATGTACAGTACCACCAACTACTTTCTACACATCTTAAATCTCTCGGTTTACATTACAATTTTCAAATGCTAGTTAGCAAGATTAATCATGCCCTTAGTAAATTAGACACAAATGAATTAGAAAATAAGCATAATATGCTAGGAGACAATGTATGAGCGGGGGCAATTCAATATTGGCTTGAAATTTTTCAAACTCCCACTTTTTATAGATGTCGCATTGTTGCCTATCCATTTTTTGAGTGCTTTTCACTTTTCCAATTTTGATACATTGCACTCAGCGATGTTAAAAAATATCAGAGTGGGTTGACCATTGATTGTGCTTCCCTGCGCTTTTCACATATTGATTAATGGAATTTTGCATTTGCATATTTGCAATCTAAATTACATATTGATTTGTAATTGTAGTGGCCATTGGAGTTTATATGCGTTATCATTATATGTCAATGATGAGGGTATATGTAACCTGATTTGTATATTACACACACAATGAAACAATGAGCCTTATTCAAAAAGTAATGGAACTTTGTCCAGTGCCAGGTGCAACATATACAAAGCTTGCTATATTTGTTGCTAAGGTATTTTTTATTCCATATCGCTTCAATGTGCGCTTGTCACTTTTGTATATTTCCATTTCTTAAAGTGCGCTTTAATCTGATGTTTCATCTAGTTCTTTGAAACAAAATTTTGTTTCTAATCAACATGTTTATTTGAACCAGTCCTCCCAATAGACCGAGTGCATTAATTGTGGATGGTATATGCTTTACAATGCCAAATCCTTTTTTAAGTGGCTTGCACAATGCGAAAAACTTCTGAATCTATGTGAGGTAATCTATTTATCCACATTCACAATCACCTATTCATAATTCATAATCACTTATTTTTTATTAATAACATGTGTTTTTGTTTTTCTTTGATTATGGTTTTTGCAGTTTTGTTGTCCAAAGGTCAACTCAAAGGAGATAATGCATTTCCGGTAGAAGACAATAAAAATTGTCATTGAAAACTCATTTCTAGTGGCAATTACACATTTTTGTTATGGTATTTCCTCTCTAGGAAATTAACGTTGATAGAAAAACAACATAACTAGATACAACACCACTATCATTCATTAGTGTCGTGTTGTTACAAGGATGTTTGGACATGTCACCAGTGATTCCATGTATTATGGACCAAACCGTACCTCTACAGCTTATGAAGGTTTTTCATGCCTTTAGAGGTATAATGCTGTTCTTAGTACTCTTGAGACATACACTTCTCGCTATTGATATCTTGCTCACTTACGAAGTTCTTGAGCTACTTCTCTATCATTTTCCACTTGAGGGTCCCTTCTAGAGTCTCTAATGATGTCGTTTATATTCTCTAGGACATACTCAGGTAATGGATCAAGAACTCCTAATTGCAGCTCTGTCCTCTTCATTCTCTCCACACTAAATTCTCACCCAATTCATAAATCTCAAGGGAACTATAGTTAGCAGTGTGTCTGATTCTAAATAACTTGTCTCCCTTCAAGAGATGTTTGTGGAAATCCCTTTAGTAGTTTGTTTTTGTTCAATTGGCAAAAATCTCCTAGTAGGGGCAATTCTCATAGCCCTAATCCAATCATGATAGTCCTGGCCTAGATCTTGTCCTAGTAGCACTTTGGAGTTGTATAGAATGTATTGCTACTAGAACCCATGATTCATTCTTGATGTCTTGACTCTAAACCCCTCATTGTCAACCTCAACTCCAGTCCTTATAGCACGGATGGTGGTATCTAACATTATCAGTTCTATTGTAGCCACTCATCATCTGATAGCAGGCCGTATTGGAGGCCGTACCACACACATTTGTGGTTGGATTTCCAAGTTTGATCATTTTATTTTAATGCTCTTGATTGTGGGGTCCTAAATTGCTAATCTAGATCATGAAATTGGTGACTAATTTGGTAGTAGATAGGTATATCAATTAATCAATCACTCTTGGAGTCTTTTGTAGGCTCATTTATGGTCCTAAGTACTATACTTTCAACAAAACATAGCTATCAAAGTTGAAAATTTTGACATCCCTTTGATAAGAATTCTCTTTGAACCATGAATAATCTCAAAATTGTTGTCAGAACATCCAAACATGAGGATGAGGGTGAATTTTTAGCCTATTGTTGAATGTTTTCAATAAACACCATAAAATCTAAAACACATTTGCAAAAAAATCATGAAAGAATTAAGTGCCTCAAAACTACACAACGAAAACTTTGCCCACTTGCAAATTGTTCTTTTAGACTTTCTCTAAGAACAATGTACCCACCCTAGTTTTGAAGGCTCTTTAAGAATTCATATTCTCAAAATTGAGTTTTAACTTATAGAACCCTCACCTACATCAATAACGCATAACATTCACAACAGTAACCATCATTGAGACTTCTATGGCCTTATTACATTGTTTCTTACTACTACTAAAGTCTATGAAGATTAGTTTTACTAGAGAAAGCTCATTGAGAGCTATTTTTGATTTGGTGCAATTTCTAGTAATTTGAATCTTTTTTTCCAAGGCAATGCCACTTTCCTCTTGAAAACCCTCCCCTAGCTTTGGATCATGGAGAATAGCCAATTGCCAAGTCAGTGAGGTTTTATAATCAATAAAAATAGCTCTATGACTATATTTTTTCTATCTAAGCCTTGTTTGACAATTTACCAGTAGAATTGTATTGCAATAAATCGCTTTTAGTTTCACTATAAACTAAAATATCATCTAGAAAGACTACAACAATTTTTTTTTAAATATGTGGCCCAACTTGGTTCCTTCCATGATATTTGCACACGTGAGGACACACTTTGACTTCTATTCAACTTATTTAATAGGCTGTCAAGTTGGTCTCCAAGTTTCACATTCCTTCTCAAATACAACTTCGATTCTCCCTTAGATTTTTCTTTAAGGATTCTCCTCTTTTCTTTATCCCTATGAATTCTAGGACACTTAAGAAAGATAACAAGTCAAACAAAAATTGTAAAGCCTGAAATTTAAATCCAAATCCCCTCATGTGAAACCCCTCAACTAAAAATCCAAACCCTTATGTATAAATTCTAAATAAACCCTTCAACATTAGGGGGCAATGCCTGGCAATGAAGAGCAACATGATGGGGGCAAAGAAGGGTAGGATAGGGGGTAGGTCAATCTTCATTTTTTAATTCAAATTTGAAGCCCTCCAACACAAACTCCCTCCTCCATTGTGACTCGCTCCTCCTCCATCGCTATTGCTGCATCCAAAAGTGACTCGCTCCTCCTCCATCACTATTGCTGCATCCAGACCCACGTTTTGGTCTATTGGGCCTCCAGCGCACAGTTCCTTGCTTCCAGTGCACACTTCCAGTTCCTGCTCCAGCGCACAACTATGCTCCAGCTCCCAATCCTCCAAGCAGCGCTCTAGCTCACTCTCAAACTCCCTCCAGCACACCAGCTCTCAAGAAGTTAGTAATTGTAACGGGAGAGAATGTGGAGAATCATTGAATAGCTACTTCAAAACAGGATGATTCCATTATTTTTGAGCTCTTGCTGCTAATACATAACTTCTACAATGTATTTGTATATCACAGTACTTCTCTAGATCAATCTAGATTTCTATGAATAATAGTAGGCTTGTTGTCAATAAGTGAATAATGGTAGTTTTGTTTTTAGATTTTCTTGAAAAATTTCAGCTCCATCTCAAAACAGGGTATTGTTATGAGTAGATTTGCAAAAATTTGTTCAATTGCAGTCCTAAACATTCTACAGCACAAAAATCTACAAGAAGCTATTTATCCTTCACTGTGATCAATTCTATTCATATCTTCTGGGTTTGCCATTGCCAAAATTAGCATCCTCCTACCTCCAGCGCACAGTCCTTGCCAAGCTCCCTCCAGCACACAAGCTCTCACAGGTAACTATAACTTGTCTTGATGAGAATGTGGAGAATCAGTGAATAGCTAGTTTAGAACAAGATGATTTTATCATTTTTGAGCTCTTGATACTAATCTATATATTCTACAGTATGTTTATAAACCACAATACTTCCCAAGATCAATCTAGATCAATGTGTGAATAACAGTAGTTGTGACTATGTGATTAACTGTAGTTCTGTTTTCAATTCTTGGAAAGTTTGAGCTTCATCTGAAAACATGGTATTATTATGAGTAGATTTGATGAGATATTGTTCAATTATAGTTCTAGAATCTAAGCATTCTAAAGCACACACATCTACTATAGTATGCAAGCATCAAATTATCCTTCACTATAATTGATTCACATATTCTAGATTTTCCATTGCCAAAATTCTCATATGCATTCTCATGATTCAAAACCCCCGAAGAACTATACGCTCATCATCACTTTGTGGGCAAGCACATGGGGAACAACACAATCCTATATTTGAGAGCCTTGTTTGTTGTGAACAATGAGGTAGAGTACAATGAAATTGACATCGTTATTCGTTTCCTACATATAGAATGAGTAGTCCGATGTTTTCAGATGTACATATTACAAAATGATTTGTGGCCCTTGAAAACTATCCAAATGGCATTCCTATAAGGACAACACTTTGTGCCATTGTACATACGCATTTCTACGTAGAGCTGAGTATAAATAGAGAGTGAAGAGCAAGTTCCTATAGCTTGAGCATTCTTTCCCTCTGCTATCTTTCACATAATTACTTCTTATCAATTGTGCGAATACACTCTGTATGATTTGTGATTGATTGTGATACTGTTCTGTTTGCGTCACACACATTTCTTACATTATACTGAATTTTAGTTACTCTAACATGGATTTTCAGGCGACACCAGCAAGTAACAATTCTGACCAATGTGTGCAGGGAATTAGCCGAAGCTGTTAAGCATAGCAGAACTTCCTTCAAACTCTGAATGAGCTATGTATTCAGATAATGAGATTGTTTGATGTTTTGATTTGTTTGCTTTCTGCAATAAGAACTAATCCTCTGTGTTTGATTAAGGAGAATCCTTAGTCAATGTGATTCTACTTGATGAATCTATTTGCTAGTTGTTGTCTGTTCTGATTGTTTACCTGATGTCTGAAGAGCCTGTAAGATAAAGCAATATTTACAATTGCAGTCCTTGACCAAATCGTTTCATCATTGGTGTTCTTGGATGCCAATTTACCCAAATATCTTTGGATAACCAGTTATGTCAATGTAGTATTCATTGTGAATTTTATACATTCTACTCTGGTTACCATCATACATACATTTGCCATGCAAAGGATGAGATTATTCTCTCTCTCGGGGAACAATCAAACCTTTTATACTACGTAATTCATCGCTTTTGTGGAAATCTATAATGACTAGGCCACCACATAATTTGGCGCCGTTGCTGGGGAGATGAATTTCACCTTTTGCAATATTTTTAATGTAGTACATCTATGAATCTTTCTCATGTAATGCATGCCAAGAACATACTCTCAAGAACCTATTGAACAGAAACGTTTAGAGCGTGCACAACGATTAGAAGCATATAGGAAGTCTAGAGATTTGTATTTGCAGAATTTGCAAAACTCACCAGTTAGAGCAAGATTGACACCTGAAGCATTTAATGATCTTCTAAATGCTACTACAACATTTGTAGATTCATTTGAGGAAAGATCCGTTGAAACACCAAGTTCTACAGATTCACGTGAATCAGATTTGTCTGATTCTACTTATGAACCACATTCAAAATCTTTGTCCAAACAAAGTTTAGATTTGGATCCTCCAAGTTCATCTAGTTCACCACCATACGTTAATATGGCTAATCCAACACCACCCACATATACAAAAATTAGATACGATTTCTTTAAGGGATTATCATTTGAAGATGCAGATACTTATTTGTCGCAATTTGAATCCATTACCATAGCAAACAAAGAGCAGATGGACGAGGATAAAGTTAGAATTTTGCCAGGTCTTCTGCGGAAGCAGGCTAGGATTTGGTACAGTCAATTAGTACCGGAAACAGTTAATACTTGGAACGCCTTAAAAGCAGCATTCCTTAAACAGTTTAGGCAAATAGGATATTCCACTAGATTGTTGGCTCGGCTTAACTTTGTTGAGAAAAAGCCAAAGGAATCACTTAGGAAATATACTCGTAGGGTTAAGAATTTAATAGGAAAGTTAGGAGCCCAGTATCCAGTTCCTATGCAAAATGAATGGTTCTTGGGTGGTTTGCCTAAGAAAAGGGATCGTTATTGTCGACAGGGTT
Organism: Diphasiastrum complanatum; assembly: GCA_029204225.1. Lineage (NCBI taxonomy): Eukaryota > Viridiplantae > Streptophyta > Lycopodiopsida > Lycopodiales > Lycopodiaceae > Diphasiastrum > Diphasiastrum complanatum. The sequence goes on from CM055112.1 coordinate 41,905,596, forward strand.
TGATGACTTCTTTGGAAGATGTCATTGGCTCTTTCGAGAATTATGAAACCTGTCAAATTTCTCGCAGACGGAGAAATGAAAGAAAAAGTAGTAAAAAGCACAAATTTAAATGAACAGAAGAATCTGAAACATCTACTTGTGAAGAATTGAAAAAGATTATCTATCTTAGATATAGGGGTCTTATGTTTTTTACATCAAGCATCTAGGTGTAGGATGTTGATAGGAACAAATTTGGCATAGATGGCAAATTATGCATTTCCACTTGTAATGCCACTATTGAACCAAAATAGAGTAAGAGGCTAAACTCGTGCCAATTAGAGTGTAGACAAGTGTAATGCCTTTTTTTGATGAATTCTAAGAGGTCCAATAGGATCTAGAGGTGGAACCATGTGTGATCCAATAGAAATTTGAGGTGTGTTTGAATATAGTCCAATAGAATTAAGAGGTGCATGGATCAGTGGTCCAATAGTATTAAGAGGTAACAAAGTGTGGTCCAATCATAGTTAAGCATAGTGGTAGCTCATGGATCTACTAGTATCATTGTACTCCTCATTTTGGATCTAATTGATTTTGTGATTGTGTGGATTTTGAGTGTCATTGAATTTCTAGCTCTCTCTCTCTACCCGAGAGCTCATGATGGTTTTTCTCTCTCTACTCGAGTGAGTGAGAGTTGGAAGTGATTGAATGCATGTAGTAGTGTGTTTTTGCTATAGGATCTAAGATTGATCTTGAATCTCAATCTAGTCTTGATCTTGGTGCATCTACACACCTTAGGAGATCACAAGTACATGTTGTGGACAATCCACACATGTGAAATTCAACACTACTGAGTCTGAATCAGAATCTGATTTAGTGGATATGAAAGAATCTTCTGAGTATTCATCTTATTCTTCTTCATCAGAAGAAGAACCTTCTTACAAGAAAACCAAGAATAGGAACTCAGAAAGAAAGAAAAGAATGGAGAAATCCGAAAAAATGGATCCATTAAGAAAAAGTGTTGAGTTGTTAACAAAAGAAATGAGTGATTTAAAGGTCCAAATATCTGATGTTAAAGCCAAGCAAAAGAAAGCGAAGCCTAACGCCAATGTTTGGTGTACCGCTTGTGGGAAGGAAGGACATTCTAAGACCAACTGTCCCAGTTTACAAACTAACTATTTAGAAGAGAAACTATTCCTCTGTCCGATTAATAATCATGAGGAGGTAGCTTATACTGCAACTCCTACTAACCAAAAAACTATTATACCGAAACAACGTACTGGTCAATAGTACACTAGTTTGCAAAGGGACGGATCACGAGATTCCACTCCACCAACCAGAGTAATGGGTTCGTGCTACAATTGCGGAGCCCCGGGTCACTATTCACCTGATTGCCCTGAACCCAGGAGATCAGCAAGATATGTGCCGCTCTGCGCTAACTGTAAAGGCGAAGGGCATGTCCCTGCTGAATGTCCTCAGTCACAACAGCCACGGTCTAAACCAAGGTTTGTAAAATCGCCTAGGGAAGACGACCTTTGGTCATCTAAGACTAACACTGACATGATAGTTCAGAGGATAGAAGTAGAGACTGAATTATCAGATCAAGATCATCAATGGCCCCAGAGGAAAAAATAAATAAAGTAACTACAAGAAGTAGTAAAGATTCTATAATTCTTAAAGATAAGAAGAAAACTAGATGAAAATTGCAAAAACTGTGAAAAACGCGACAGAAAAAGCGAAGGTCGCAGAACAGTTAGTAAAACTTCCTAGTAATAAAGAATTAAAGCTTGATAAGTCTAGTGGAAAACATTATGATATTGATATTAGTTCAGAAGCTAAGAAGCGTTTAGACGAAGAAACTAGACAAGTTAAGAACGTGACATTTTCAGATCCAGTTATAAGTAGCGAGATACCTAGAGATCTGTTGTCACTTAGAAATCATTCTTATAATATTGTCAAAGACCTTGTTTCTAGAATGCCCAGTATAACTTTTAAACAGTTATTAGACGATAACCAATATTATAAGAAAGAAATTAAGCAATTTTTGCAAAATAAAAAGAGAAGAAAGGCAAAGTTACCAGTAGTCAACATAGGATTAGTTAATTACGGTGATGAAGGCCAACCAAAGATTCAAGTAGTAATTAATGGCTGCATCTTAGATAATGTACCCATAGATTCCAGATCTAGCGTAAATATAATGACTGAAGAAACAGCATATGAATTAGGCATTCATCATAGAATAGCACCCACCTTAAGACATTTAAGGTTAGCCGATGCAACTAGAAGATCACCAATAGGAGAACTGGCTCAGGTTACAGTTTATATTGGAGACCATAAGTTTCTTATGGATTTTATAATATTAAAAACTACGAGACAATCGTCATATAAAGTGTTATTAGGACGACCATGGCTCTATCAGGCCGATGTTATAACCCACTGAAAAAAGAAGGAGATTACCTTCAGAAACCAGATGGAGACACCGAGAGGAAAAAGTCATAAAAGAATTTCCATATCATGGGAAAAAGATAAGTACAAAGGTGAGACACCTACATCTTCCTCGAGCTATAATTCGGAGGAAGAAGGGCTTCAGTCAGTAGGGACTAAGGAAGGAGAGAGGTTAGTTACACTAAGTATACTTGCATACAATAATAGAACAGAATATGTAGATAGAGGAGATTGTGGAGTTCTAGAGATTAGTGCGATCATAGGAGATCAGACCATAGATAGAATACTAATAGACTCAGGATCCAGTATCAACTTAATAACGAAAAAAATGGTTAAAGAATCAGGATTAGAAAACCAGATACAACCTATCACTTATCATGAAATCCATTTAGCAGATGCGACTAAATGTATACCAGTAGGTGAGCTAAAAGATATTAACGTAGTTATAAAGACAGAGACATTTGTTATGAATTTCTTTGTCATAAATCTAGTAGATACACCACCTTATTCAATATTATTTGGAAAACCATGGTTATATCAAGCAGATGCTATTATAAATTGGTCTACCACCAGATATTTTTTCCAGGTATTCTCATAGCCAGTCCAATAGGGGGTCACCTTTTGAGATGGGGTGAGGAGTTAGCTAGACTTGCTGAATCATGGATCAATTTCATAGAATGCTATGAGATTGACGAGAAAGAAGAAATATCGACAACATTCGAGTCAAGAGAAGTTCTGGGTGGAACCAGAGCAAGTCTGATCGAGGGGATTGTAGATAAAACAAATTAAGTAGAAATAGAAATTAATAAAGGTAAGAATTTGAATCTATATAAACACCAATCGGACCAGGAACGTGAAGAGTATATATTGCTTCTTCAAAAATACCAAAACATGTTTTCTTGGTCGATGGATGATTTAATAGGAATACCAGTTAAATGGGGCGAACATAGAATAGATCTTATTCAGGGAACAATACCTGTCAAACAACGTCAATATAGATTGAATCCAAAGTACTCCTTATTAGTAAAAGATGAATTAAATAGATGTCTTAGAGCGTGTATTATATATCCTGTTCTAAGTAGCGAGTGGGTGTTACCAATAGTTATATTAACTAAGAAGAAGACATACAAGATTAGAGTTTGTCAAGATTTTAGGAAACTAAATGCTGCTACAACAAAGGATTATCAGCCTCTACCATATACTAGTTGGTCATGAACGTTATAGCTTTTTAGATGGATTCTCAGGTTATAACCAAGTTTTTATAAAAGAGTAAGATAGATCCAAAACTACTTTCACTACTGATTGGGGGATGTACGCGTGTACGCGAATGCCCTTTGGTCTTTGCAATGCACCTGCCACATTCTAACGTATGATGATAAATATTTTTCAAAAAAATTTAAGAAAATTTTTAGAAATTTTCATGGATGACTCTTGTGTCTATTCATCAACTAAAAACCATTTAGATGCATTAGAGAAAACATTGAGAAGATGTCAAGAGACATCTCTTAAACTGCATCCAGCTAAATGGTTACTTTGGGATGAGGGAAGGCATCCTTTTAGGGCATAAAATTTTGAAGGATGGTATACAAGCCGACATCAAAAAAATAAAAATGATTTTATAATTATTAGAACCAACCAATTTAAGAGAGCTTAGAGGTTTTCTAGGACATGTAGGTTACTATCAGAGGATAATTAAATATTATGCTATAATAGTAGCTTCTTTAACAAGTTTACTAAATTAGGAGCTAATGATAGTCTCCGCCGATGTTTAGAACCAACCGAGACAACCGTTGTAATAAGTACAATACATGAGGAAGATTTGGGGAGTCACTATGCTCTTAAAAACACTGCCAAAAAGACTTTCAATGCTAAATATTGGTGGCCTACCATCTATAGAAACGTTAAATTATTCATTAAAAAATGTGATGCATGCTAGAGAATTTTGAAATTTTGACCAAAAAAATGTACTACATGTTTTCCCTCCACTTAAATGTGAAGCATCTCCACAAACAGAGGGAATAGTCTTTGACATTTGATTTTGTATCATAAAGCCATTGATTTAGCTTTACGATCTTTTTATCTTTTCAGCATCTCAAGGTTTTCTTTGTCAATTAATGGGCTCAGCACACAATATAGTGTGATGCTAACCATTATTATTCAACAACATGTATCCAAAGGCCATTGATTCAACCTTTAGATCTTTCAACAACATTGTCTTTATCGAGAATAAAAATTCTACATTACATCCAGCCCGTGTCTGAAGAAAATATGCTCCCACTCCCATCAAATCATAATGTAATGTCCATCATCAAAACCATGCATTATTGGAAAATGTTGGTGCAATCTTTATTGTCGTAACAAGATATGAATGCAGTTTCTCATCTTTGTGTCTAGCTCTTCATATAATGTAGTGTGTGCAATGCAACCTATTCTAAAAGTTGGATGTTCGTCATTCACATTGCGAATATATCTCATTCTCATAGAAACCTATTCACTCCCTTGAATAACAGATAGATTTTTTTTTTTTTTTAAGCAAATATTCATGCTATGCCGCACATTTCTACTCTCATAGATAGATTTTGAATGAGATCTGATATTTTCTATTCTTACCAAAGGAAATCTGTGATCCAATTATAATTCTCAAGACCTTATGAACAACAAAATAGAAAACACTCATCATATTCTCTCCATTCATTTTTCCACTCATCACTCAAAAGATCTCACAAATACTCTCAATAAAAGATCCAAGATGGTCTTCAGCAGCAACAGATGTCTTCGACATAGATCCATAATCATCAACAGGTTTGTTTTTTTTTTTTTCACTCACCTCCCCACTGGTAATGTTTTATCCATTCCAAATCTTCATATTTCCCCTCAATACCACCCTCATGACACTATTCAACAAAAATGCCCATCCAAGGCATTAGAACATTGCATCCCATCTTCAGATCAATGCATAGTGCAAGTAGACATTGAAATGCAAGGTCTCAGATTTTTCATCAAATGGATGCATATACCATTGTGTCTAATTGATTCAAGTTAAATTGTGGGTGTTATGCACTTATTAAATGTATCCACATATATACACATATAAATATTTATTTTACTCAAGAACCGTTCTGCACTCATTTGTTCGAGACGTAAAACTTTCAGAAGGGCTCTGTACTTTTATTCCATTATTATCAATTAAAATTGGATTTGCCCCTTCTAAAAATTTGTGTTGGAACATTTCGTTCAATATTTTTTTCTCTATTACTTGTTCATCTCTGATCCGAATATATAACATAATAGTGAGAAGATAAGCAAATTCTTTCATCCATCTTTTTTTATTTCCATCATTCTTTATGACTTCAATGGGTGTCTTTCTATTAGAAACAAGTGAAAGATTGTCAACCTCCAATTACTCAATTTGGAAGGTTAGAATGGAATCTATCTTAATACTACAAGATGTGATGGATATTGTACTTGGCATTGAAGAAGAACCACAATTTCCTCAGAAAATTCCAAAGTACAAAAAGAGAGCCAGGATGGCTCTGCATTATATGAAAATGAATGTCTAAAATGACATCTTTAGAGAAATTGTTACTTATACTAATGCCAAAGATGCTTGGGATACTCTCAAGTCTATCTATGAGGCAAAGAATACTTCTAGACTTCTAACACTCAGAAACCAAATTTTTCAAAGTGTACAGAGAAGTGATGAATGTGCTTCAACTTATGTAATGAGACTTAAAGACCTCCATAGAGAATTGTCCTGCATAGGAGACTCCATCAACCAAAATGAACTTGTTCAAGTCATACTTAATGGGTTAAAGGAGGAATATGACAATCTTGTTTAGAGTTATGCCATTAAGGAGGAGCTACCAAGTTTGGAAACACTCCAAAGTGTGCTCATTTTTGAAGAATCAAGACAAGAGTATAAACTCTTGAAAATGGAGAGACTGTCTCTCAACATTGATGGTAAAGCTCTCTTTACCAAAGACAAGCACAAGACAAGAAGTAAGAATCAACACCAATTCTCTTCAAGCAAGAACAATCTTATTTCCAATGAGAAAGGAGAAGAGGATGAGTCCTCTCAGGCTTCCACATCCAAGAAGAAGAAGAAAAACATCAAGTGTTTCTTTTGTGGCAAGAAAGGGCATTATGCCACCGATTGCTTCAAGAAGAAGAGTCAATTCAAGCAAGCCAACATTTCTACTGAAGAGAAGGAAGATGCTCATGAAAGTGATGGAGAGGGATCTCTTATGGTCTTGAGTTTCTCTTCATCACCTTTCAAGAAGGATGGTTTGTGGTATATCAACAATGGAGCTTCCTCACATATGTGTAGCTCCAAGTATTCTTTTTCATCCATGTCACCTTATGAAGGAGCCAAGAAGTCCATCTACACAGCAAATGATCATGAGTGTGCTATTGAAGGCATAGGGACCATTTTCTTAAAGCTTTCTTCATCAAAAATTCTTTTTTTATCTAATGTACTTTTTGTTCCCAAGTTAACAAAAAATCTTATTAGTCTTGGGCAATTGTTTGATAGTGGACTAGATGTGAATTTCAATGTTGAGACATGTACAATCAAGAAGCATGATGAGATCCTTGCATTTGGGTCTAGATATGGTGGAATCTACAATGTTGATCCCAAAGAGTATGCTAACTCTTGTGATAGTGCTTTTGCTACACATATGTCTTTGGAGGAACTATGGCATAGAAGGTTGGGACATCCTAACTATAATTCTATGGTGTCCATGGTCAAGAAAGCCAAAGCTATTGGCTTGCCTAATCTTATCTCCAAGAATTTCAAGCCATGTGAGGCTTGTGCCATATCTAAGTCTCATAAGAAGCCTTTTTCAAAGTCATCTATCAAAACTACACATCCATTGGAGCTCATACACTCGGATGTGCACTTCTCATCTTCAAAAAGCAAGGGTGGTGCTACTTGCTTTGTAACTTTCATTGATGATTTCACTAGATTTACTTGGGTATATCTTCTAGCTTCAAAATCTATGGTGTTTGACTATTTTCTAAAGTTCAAAGCTCTAGTTGAAAAGCAATTTTCATACAAAATCAAGATTCTTAGTAGTGATGGAGGTGGTGAGTACACTTCCAATAAATTTTGGATGCAAGTGGGTGCTCAAGATCAAGTACAATCATGATGGCTCCATCAACAAGTACAAGACAAGATTATGTGCTAAAGGCTTTGCACAAATATATGGCCTTGACTATGAAGAAACCTTTGTTCCTGTAGCAAAGATGGTGACAATAAGAATCATAATCTCTCTTGCCTTATTTTTTAAGTGGAAACTGTTTTAACTTGATGTCTTCAACGCTTTTTTGAATGGCTATCTTGAGGAGGAGATATACATGGAACAACCTCAAGGATTTATCAAGGATAAATCTAAGGTGTGTTTGCTATTTAGAAGTCTTTATGGCTTAAAGCAAGCACCTAGATCATGTATTCAAGACTCAACAACTTTCTACTTTCATTAGGATTTGTGCTTAGTGACTATGATCCTTCTATGTACTTAAAGTTTGATAGTAATAATATTGTCATTCTCCTAATCTATGTAGATGACATTATTCTTAGTGGAAGTTGCTTGATGCTAGTTCAAGAAACCAAAGATGCATTAGGAAAAGAATTTAAAATGCAAGATCTAGGAGAGATACATTACATGTTGGGCCTTGAGATTGATTTTCATGAAGAGTATGCTTTTATTTGTCAATCTAGATATGTCTTTTCTATGTTGAGAAAATTCAATATGCAAAATTGTAAAGGCATAGATACTCCCATGGAGCAACATGTAAAAAATCCTATTAAAGGTGATGAAAGATCCTTCGAGGACATCACACTTTATAGAAGTCTTATAGGCTCTTTAATTTGGCTTACTATCACTAGACCCGATTTGAGCTATTGTGTGCACAAATTGAGTCAATTTATGCAAGATCCCAGATGGCCAAGAGAGTTCTAAGATATGTATCTTCTACTCAAGATTATGGTTTATTGTACAAGAATGAAGATCTAACCATTATTGGCTATTTGGATTCCGATTTTGCAAGTGATAAAATGGATCGAAAGTCCATTAATGCATATACTATCTTTCTTGGAGGCAATCTTGTGTCTTGGCTTTCAAAGAAGCAAGATACCATATCTCTATCATCTTGTGAGGCCGAGTACAAAGCACTCACTACAACAACTAAAGAGGTGCTTTGGATCAAGAGGTTAATCATGGAGCTAAAGTGCATCAAAGAGGATGATCTTCCCTTGATCAAATGTGACAACATATGGGCACAAGCTCTCGCAAACAATCCTATTTTTCATGCAAGAAGCAAGCATATAGAAGTGGCACACCATTTTGTAAGAGAAAAGCTCATTGGAGGTGAAATCAACTTGGAACATGTCGACGCATCTTCGTGTATTGCTGATCTTCTCACAGAGCCACTTTGCAAAAGTGCCTTCTCAAAGCATAGGTCTAATCTTGGTCTTATTTCAAGATCAATGCTTGATCCACATTAGATACATTTTTAGGAGGAGTGTCAAAATATTGAAAAATCTATCTAATGTTGTGAGTAGGGGTCCTAAAAATGCCAAACATTCACAGTCTTTCCAACTGAGATGCCAAATCTATTTGAAACTCTTGTGGAATGGTTTGCCTAGAAAGAAAGAATAAAACGTGTGGAGCAACTCAAATGCTGCCAAGGAACCTGGGAGCTTAGTTCTCCAAGGGTTTTAGTAACCACAAGGCATGCCATCAGCACACATATCACACAAGGTTCATTGAATCATGCCTCACTCAGATCAATGGTTTGGATCGTGTGATTTTGGTAGAAATTTGGACCGTGTGAAAAATTCAACTAGTTTAGTTGATCTACTTTGGCGATTTTGAGGCCAACATGAAATTTCTGTCAAAATATTGGAAAAATCTATCTAATGTTGTGAGTAGGGGTCCTAAATATGCCAAAGAAGAATTGAGCTCTTTTGGCTTAGTAAAGACCCATCTTAGAATAAAATATACAAGGTAGGTAGAAGTAGAAACTCGAGCTACCATAGATATTGCCATTTGTACTTTACATTCCACATTTAAAGCATGAAAAGACTAGGTGGCACAATTAGACATAGTGAGGTGGCTTGGATAAGTCTAGATAGCTTGAGAGGTGGATCCACAACTCCAATTCAACTCAAAGTAGGAGAAGAGTCCATGGATCTATATATATGTGATGTACTCTCATTGAGAATATGAGAAAATTTGTGTGCAATGCAAATTTGGAGACAAGCTCTTTGTGCCCTCTCTCTCTCCACGAGTTTTGTACTTGCTATTTTCTCTCTCTAGTCGAGTAGAGGCATTTATGATGTTTGGTCTTATGTTTTGTTGACAGATCTTGCTTGTAACACAATAGTATTTCTTGTATGATCAGCTTTCCTATTGTCAACCAATGCTAGTCTAATCTTTATGGTATTATTGGGCTTAGAATATCAAAAGTACATGTGTAGGGCATCCCACACGTGTGAATTTAGCAATTTAGAGCTCATACTAATGAATCAGATCACAAGCTCATTTCTAACTAAAAGTGTGGCTTGAGGGGGGGTGTTGGAATATCAATCCACACTCTAGAGAGAACTATCAAACAGGACGGATAGCTCAGTGGTAGAGCATCCCATCCGGTATGAGGGAGGTCCTGGGTTCGAATCCTAGTCTGTCCATCTATATTATGATTTAAGGATTCATTGTATCAGAGCCAAGTTAGACCTAACAGTTCATGGTATCAAAGCCATGGTTAGGTGGCCCAAGTTGTGGGGCAGGTGATAGCTAGGAACTCAACCAAGTGTGGCTTGAGGGGGGGTGTTGGAATATCAATCCACACTCTAGAGAGAACTATCAAACAGGGCGGATAGCTCAGTGGTAGAGCATCCCATCCGGTATGAGGGAGGTCCTGGGTTCAAATCCTAGTCTGTCCATCCATATTATGATTTATGGATTTCTAACACAGTCTGTAGAAATACACGAAATTTGACAACAGTGTCGAAAATTTTCTCTCACTACAAAGCCCAACACTGTCACCTTTTTTCTACAGTCAATTTTCTCTTAAAGTGACACTGTCAAAAATTGCAAGTAAAAATATAGTGTCGCATTTTCTACATTTTTTGCCTGTCAAGAATTACGAGTAAAAATGCAGTGTCACATTTTTCGCATTTTTCAAAGTGTCTTAAATGTTAAGGAAATGACTTTGGCAAAGTGTGGGGTTATCCCAATATTAAGAAAATGAGATTTTATGACAGTGTCGCATTTCTCTCAAAATGCTGACGTTGTCGTCTTTTTGCGACACTGTCACTCATACATGGCGGAATAAGCTATCTTCCTCTTTCACAATGCATGACTACGCCTATCGATTTCAAACAAAACAATAGTGATAGAAATTATGTTTGAGCTTATAGTAACTAACTTTGAAATCGCCAGTACTACAGTGATTACGTAGCCAAACAATTAAGCATAAAAAATTATCAGACAAATTTAATCACGAAGAAAAACAGAAACGCATACATTTTGAGATGAAAACTGAATGCAATAAAGAATAGTATTGATTCAATATGAAAATGTAATAGAAGTAAATGAGTACAATAAGTTGCAGGTCGAAGCTGCATACTCTATGTTATCTCTGGACGGCTAGGAATAAAAGTCTGAATTAAGCGCAATGCTGATAAATAGTAGCGCAATAGCAATCTCTAAGACAACTCTAAAAAGTGAGCTAGAATGCTCAGGAGTGTTCAAGCTCGCAGGCTTGAGAGAGAGAGAGAGAGAGAGAGAGAGAGAGAGAGAGAGAGAGAGAGAGAGAGAGAGAGAGAGAGCTAACTATTCAAATGCTTTTGATAATCTTGAAATCATTAAATTGTATGACTATGAACAGCTATTTATACTAAAAAATTAGATCATGAATTGCGATTGCTAGTTGGTTGGTGATCAGCTGGCATCCATCCGGTCCTTGTCATTGATTGCTGATAAGCGATGAAATTGGCCGTAAACATTCTGTCTGTATAAATGAACCAAAATTGTAGCTCTACAGAAATGAACCTAAAACAGCTACAGGCGACACTATCGAGTTTTTCGCGAAAAAGAAAAAAAAGAGAAGGTGCCCTTAAATCTTATTTAGGGTTGTCCCACACTTTGCCAGAGTCACTTCCTTAACATTTGAGGCTCTTCTAAAAAAGCGAAAAATGCGAAACTATATTTTTACACAAGATTTCTGTCAGGCGAAAAATGCAAAAAAGAGACATTGTCGTAAACTCCATGTAATTCTTCAGACTGTGAAAAACACTTGTAATTTTGCAGACTATGTAAGCACACGGAAAAATCCGCAGAATTGGATAAACAATGGATGAAGATTAAAATCGATTCGTCGATTGGTAAGAAAGAGAATAATCCAACACTCCCCCTTAATTTGAATCCTTGAATGCCTTGACCTTCAAAATTAGTTCTATACAGAATCTTCTGTGTGACTCCAAACTTAATGCTTTAGTAAAAACATCTGCTATCATATCTTGTGTTCTACAGTATTGCAATCTGACCTCTTCATTGAGAACTTTTCTTCTGATGAAATGATACTTCAGTTTAATGTACTTACTATTGGAATAGATCTAGGGTTGGCTGATAAAGTGATGGCACTTTGATTATCACAAAATAATGTCGTCAAAGCATATTGATTCAGACCGATATCTAAGAGTAAGTTCCTCAACCAAATTGTTTCATTTGTAGCTTGAGAGGCCGCGATATACTCTGATTCAGTGGAAGATAGAGCTATCGAAGAATGCTTGCAACTGTTCCAAGAAACTGGGTCACTATTGTTGAGGAAGAATGTAAATCCGAAAGTAGATTTACAAGTGTCTACATCTCCTACCCAACTTGCATTTGTGTAACCACTGAGTAAAATTGAGTTTATCATTGCCGACTACTCCATAACAAATGCAAAAGTCCATAGTAGCTCAAAGATATCTCATGACTCTAATAAGAGCCTTCCAATGTGTTATACCAGGGTTAGTCATAAATTGACTAAGAGATTTGATTGCAAAAGCTATGTCTGGCCTGGTACAGATCATGGCATACATAAGAGATCCTATAATAGAATGGTAAGGATACTCACGCATCTGTTGCTTCTCATGAATTCTTTGGGGACACTGGTCCTTTGACAATTTGAGTCCTGGTTCCATTGGTGAGAGAGCTAACTTGCTATTCATCAGATTATATCTGACTAACATGTTGTAGATGTACCTCTGTTGTGTAATGTAGACCAACTTCTATTTTCTGTCTCTATGGATTTGTATACCAAGGCAGAAATGAGCTTCACCCAGATCGATCATGTCGAATTTGAAAGATAGCATTGTCTTGGTTTCTTTTATCAAATCGGTACTGTTGTTAAAAAGCAATGTATCATCCACGTACAAAGTATAATGATAAAAGACTGTTGCACTACTTTGAAGTAAATGTTTGAATCTGAAGAGCTAGGTGTATAGTTGTGATCAATAAGGAAAGTATTGTGTCATGTACTTTTAGTACATCAGTGCTTTTCAAGGCAATATAATATCCATTGTAAGCTTTGTAGGCCCAAAAGGAGTTATTAGCCTTAAGAACAAGATGGTTCCCTCTTTAGGCCCTTCAAAGTAACTAATAAGGATAATAGGCCAATAAGGGCCTAATGTAGTTTAAATTATACTTAACAAGGGCTAACTATCTCTCAAGAGAGTAAAGTTAAGTTAAGTAAGAGCATTGTCTATAACTAGGCAAGAGACATCATTTTGTGAATCTTTTGGCTCATTTGCAAGTGAGAGCTTCTAGCTTCCTTGTGAATGTGAGCCATAGGGATCTCCATTGCTAGGTCTCATATGCCCTATCTACATGAATCCATGCTCATTTACATTGCTTTGTACTCTTCTTTTCATTGCTAATGTGATTCCATTGAGATCTCATTGTTTCTAGCTTTCTATGGATATGCTATCTTGAATGCTTTGTACTTTTTTTGCTCTTAGCTTTACTTCCATTGCAATTGCTATTTGCTTAGATTTGGCACATGACATTTCTTGGTATCAGAGATAGATCCATGATTCATGATGATTCTATGAGGAGTCCATTAGATTTGATGAGTTTATTGTTTTTGTAGCTTTCTTTATGCTATATTTTTAACATTGAATTTTTCAGCTCTGTTCCGACGAACTTTTGACATTCAATTTCGTTTTTCATTTCTAATTCAATTCCATATCTTTGTAGAGCTTTGTTTCAGCTTTAATTTGCATCAATTTTCAAGCCATTTGGATAAGAGATGCAAAAGTTATTGCACTTTTTCCAAAAGTTGTCAAAATAGGTGACTAGAATTTTGTCTTCACTTGATTTGAATTTTTCAGATTTGATCTGAGTTTTAATTTCTAGTTTCTTTCCATAGGACTTTAAAGCATTGTCTTAGATTTGATCTGATCCATATGGCAGGTCATTTGGATTAGTATCCAAAATGTTATGACAAATCTTGATTTGTAACTCTAGTTTTGTAGTTTTTCTTTCTTCAAAATTTTCAGTCCTGTTCTGTGATTAATTTGACCTATCAAATCACATGCAATCATTGATCTGATACTATAGCCTGATAGAGCCTGTTTTTAGCTTTTCAGAGGTACTGAGTTTGTGTGATTTGGATCAATATTGAGTAGGTTATGATCACATTTGTGGAGATGGGTCAGAATTGCCAGAATTTTGAAATTTTTTGTGGATTCTTTCCAAGTGAGAGAGAAGCACTTCAGTTTTCAATTCTGAAGTTTCATGTCCTTGTAAATTTTTTTTCGATTTCTTCAATTTGAAGTTTGATTTTAAAAAAAAAAACTTAACCCTTCCCAGCCCTAACCTCTACGCGATCTAACCTAGTCCAACCTAACCCTAATGCACTCCTCTCTCTCTCCACACTCGGTTAACAGCTCTCTAGCGACTGTTTCCTGTCTCCTCACATCCGCTTATCTGACAATACTTAATTATCAGAGTTTCTTTTATTACCGCAACTATTTTCCAAGTGCAAAACATATTGTTTTTCATCACACTCCTGCTGGATTTCACATACTTCTGGAGCAAGAGAACGAAGATCCCATTTCGAACCTTCAGTGATAGAGTACATATACAAATAATGATGCATTTCGCCATTACAACGGCTTCAGAAAGACGAATCAGGGAACACTATTGCACAAATTTGCTCTGAAATTTTCACTATTACTTTAGACAGAGAGCAAACACAACACAATAATGCAATTATAACTGTTCCAGAGACACGAGGCAGGAAACAACATTGCGCAGATTTGAATCTCCTCCGGCTCCGGTCGAGATTTCATCCAATTCCTTTTAGCAATAACCTTGCGAATCTGGGTTATTGGCACATCATCATAAGTTGCGGCTGTTGGTGCTGTGGGTAAGGTGGTTGATATCGGCTTAGAAGCAGGAGGGGATGGTATAGGTTTTTCAGCTTTAGAAACTGACACTGATTTTACACCAGACTTGACAGCAGCTAACACATCAGCTTTGACAAGTATGCCATGAGGACCAGGTGGGTTTATGGAAGATGCATCAATTCCACTCTCTGCAAGAAGCCTCCTCACAGAAGGGCCTAATCTGTCTCTATGCACGACTGCTGAAGGCTCAGGGACTTTTGACTGATCTGTCTTGTTTTTACTTTCAGCTTGCTCCGGATCCTTCTTTGGTGATTGATCAATAATATCACTGCCAGCAAACTTAGTGACATCTTTTGCGTCGGTCGAGATTGGCTTCAATTACGTCCATTCTCTCTCTACCAAGCCATCGCGACGTCCGCTACCCTCCTTCTCTCTCTACGTTCATCTCTCTCTCCGTCGGTCACGTAGCCGACGTCGGTCACCCCCTTTCTCTCTTCGGTACCCCGACGTCGGTCACGTACCCGACGTCGGTCACCTTCTCTCTTCGACCGCTACCCGACGTCGGTCATCTCCGAATTCTCTCTAAATTCAGTCGGCTCAGATTTTTCTCTTTCCAAATTCCGTCGGTTGAGATTTTTTCTTTTTTTATCTCTAGCACGATCCACAAGAGTAACCGATTAAAATAAAATTGCCGACAATTTTTAGATTTTTGACGATTCTTTTTATTCTTCTACGAGCACATGAATGTTTCATGGATTCCAAAAAAATTATTGAATTCAATTTTGATTTTTTCTTTAACCCCTTAATTCTAAGTTGTTTAATTTTAACTTACCGTTCATTTTTTAACACGTAATTTTTTTGTTTGAGCTTAGATCCCAGTGCTATAAAAACGAAAAGTGATCAGAAAGATGAGCCTGACACTGCTAAGTTATTAAAATTGTGTCATTATTACTTCTCAAAAAAAAAATTCAAGACCCCTTTTCTTGAGTCAGTTTTTTTTTTTTCGTGTTTCCATTAGAAATTTTCAAATCTTCATATCATCTCCGTTTTAAATCGGATTCAAACGTTGTAAAAAGCAAAACTGTTTGTGGTGACAGATTGAACACAACTGTTACTTCATTTTAATTTGTTACACTTTTCATTCACAGCCACTTTATTCTTCGAGGACTCTGAATCTTTAAGTGAGTGGAGAAGAGCAATTTTACCAGCTTGTAAAATACCATTCTGAATAAATCTCAAACGGTGAATTCATAGTCTACAAGTTTTCACTAGTCATTAATGATGGACCTATATAGTCAAAACATTCAATTTTCATCTATTGATGAAATACAATCTGAAATCGTACGTTACAACCTTGTATTTGACGGACAACCAAGTTCAATCAGCATTGATGATTGGTTGACTGAATTAGAAGCTTATTTTTGTCATCGCCATTATTCTAAAGAAGATGATTTCGCTTCATTGTGCTTTCAAGGACAAGTTCGAGCATGGTGGGATACTCAAGCACATTCGGACACAAAGCTTTGGAATCAATACAAAATTGCTTGCATCGATAGTATTACCAGATTTTATGAAAAATCATTCGAATATCTCAAACAAAGTGGTTCTGTACAACAATTTAATCAACAATTTTTGGCATTGGTTCAGAAGACAAAATTTGAGTGTAGAAAATGTTTGAACTACTATGTGGGTTTCCTTCAAACGCCTATAAAGAATGTGCTTCAACCAACTCTTTCCAAATCCATTTATGCCGCTAGTTTTATGGAGTTGCACAATATGATGGATCGTGCACTTGTTCTGGAGCTCTTATCTACAAACCATATCAATGAATGGTGGAAAGTCACTGCTCAACGGAAACCTTATTATTACAACCAACGACTGTCTGAATACGTTAGTCCTACCTTTGATGGAAGCATTCACTCCATTAATGTAGACAGTTGGCTAGAAGATTTGGATTATAACTTCTACTATAGTGGAGGTATTGATGACAGTAGTATGGTTTTCTTTGCCTCATCGGGTTTCCAAGGACGTGTTCAGTCATGGTGGAACATCGTTCACGACTTCCTTCCTGAGAATTGGTTAACTTTCAAGAGAGTTTGTAGACAGATCTTCAATCGATCTGACTTCATCCAATGGTGTTCTTTGGACCAGACAACTATAGTTGCTAAGTACAATAGAGAATTCCAACAAATGGTCCCAATATTCGATTATGGAGAAGTATATCTTGTACAATGCTATATATATGGCTTACAACCTCAATATCGGAGCGTTGTAGAAAACTATCTACAAACAACTTCTCTCCAGTCTGGGTTCCGATTAAGAGAAACTATGGAATATGTTTTAAAGTACGAGCAACAAGAATAAAGGTTTAAGTTGAAGCTGAAAGGAAAGAAGAACAATCCAGATGGTTTGAGGAAATGAAGATGCGAATTCAGAAAGTGAGTGTATACACTAAAGCATCAGTGGATCGACAACCGCATGTGAATGAAAGAGAAGAAACTTCTGAAGATGAAGATGATTCCATCAATGAGTCTGATGAGCAAAGTGATAACGACGAAGCGGATGAGCAAAGCAAGGATAGTGAGTCAGATGAGCAAAGCAACAACAAAAGTCAAGTCTCAGATCCAGATACAGTTGCAGGCAACAAAAGTCCAATTCAAGATTTTGATCAACTTACAACAACAGATGGTGAAAATCAGGATTCAGATGAAATTCAAGATTCAGATCAAGATGTGAAGATAATTGAACATCCTTTTGAGTTTCACTTCAACCATCAAAGTTCGGATCTTGACCTACATCAATGCCTTAATTTGGTCAATGAACAAGCAACTATGGATCGTCAGATTGAGAATATTGCTATGCTCGAGGAAAGTCGATCAAGGCATTCACCAAACTTTCAAATTGAGGACTATATGACACCGATATTCCATGATTTGAAATTGAGTGGTTATTTTGAGGATTCGATCTACGAACCATGTCAAATTGATATGGGAGCTTTTGAGAATAATTCTATTTTTGACAATGATCTAAGGGAGTATGAGGTATTCAACATGGACACTGGTAGAAAAGAAAAGATTTCATTAATCCATGAAAATTATACTTGTATCAATACTTTGGATAATTGTTCAACGTCTCATGGATCCATTAGTCAAGAGCTTCAAGTGGCTTTTGTTGGAGAACCTTACTCCTATGGATTCTCTAGAACTCAGAAGCCAAATTGTAATTCATGTGCATATTCAGAATGTATGGATGTGAATAATGATTGGGAACATTCTCTCAGTCAACCAACACTCTATAGGAAGCTAATTTTAAAATATTCCATCAATCTATATCAGTTTCTTTGGAGAGGTTTACATTGCTTAGTGGACTCTAATGTGATCAATCTTCAATTGAGTAATGTCAACAATGATTGTTCACCATCAATGGTTATTTGGAACAATCGAAACATCAAATTCCTGGTTCAACTTTGGAATGTATTTTCATTACTTGGAATTGGTGCTTCAACGATTTATATGGGCGACTGCAAAATTTATGTTTCGAGACGAGATTCCATATTTGAGGTCAATCAATTCAAATATTCACTACCACCTATGAATGAGGTATTGACCAAATTTGAAGAAATATATTTTGGTCAACAATATGCCCAGAGATATGCTTCATCATATGACCGAGTTTCAATATTCATGCCGACTACTTCATATAGAGCATTTATATTTGAACAACAATTCATGACTACCATTGCTCATGGAAGAATTATAATGTTCTTCATCAAGTTGGTTAAACAACATGGATTGTCAGCTACGGTAGAAGAGCCAGATGCAACACAAAACCAAGAATCCAAGGGAATTGGATAAGCATCCAATTTGTTTTGATGTCGAGGAAGCAGACAAAAGAGGATATTGTGGTAATGCACTCTGTCCTTTCCATACAGATTGGTTTCCAACAAGCAATATGGTGCTTCATCCACCTCTTCTTCGACCATCAATTTTTCCTCCATGGGAACAAGGATTACAGTCTGAAGCTAGCAAAATGGATTCAATTTGATAGCTTTGGATTTGTAATAAGACAATAATTTTGTGGACGACACATCCTCATCAATCTTGACTACTTAACCAAGGCGATCTAGTTGATCAGACAAGCGTCTTCATTTTTTAGGACAAAAATGTTTAAGAAAGGGGAGTGTCATGTACTTTTAGTACATCAGTGCTTTTCAAGGCAATATAATATTCATTGTAAGCTTTGTAGGCCCAAAAGGAGTTATTAGCCTTAAGAACAAGGCGGTTCCCTCTTTAGGCCCTTCAAAGTAACTAATAAGGATAATAGGCCAATAAGGGCCCAATGTAGTTTAAATTATACTTTACAAGGGATAACTATCTCTCAAGATAGTTAAGTTAAGCTAAGTAAGAGCATTGTCTATAATTAGACAAGAGACATCATTTTGTGAATCTTTTGGCTCATTTGCAAGTGAGAGCTTCTAGCTTCCTTGTGAATGTGAGCCATAGGGATCTCCATTGCTAGGTCTCATGTGCCCTATCTACATGAATCCATGCTCATTTATATTGCCTTGTACTCTTCTTTTCATTTCCAATGTGATTCCATTGAGATATCATTGTTTCTAGCTTTCTATGGATATGCTATCTTGAATGCTTTGTACTTTTCTTGCTCTTAGCTTTACTTCCATTGTAATTGCTATTTGCTTAGATTTGGCACATGACATATTGATCCTTTGAAACCATGCTCAAGCAGATTGCTTCAAGGCATAAAGTGCCTTATGGAGTTTACACACATGATTGTGTTTACCCTCGATAATATAACCTTCAGGTTGCACCATGTTAATGTCTTCTTCGATAAATCCATTGAGATATGTTGTCTATACATCCATTTGATGTATTTCAAAATCTACTACAACGACAAATGATAGCAAAGGTCGAATAAAAGAATGCTTGACTACTAAATTGAAGGTCTCAGTGTAATCAACATTGTATGTGAAAGATTCAACTAGTTTCATCACATTTTGCAATATTTCCATATTTGGCATATTGAGGCCAAAACTTGTTTTAGACTTAGAGGTTGACTTTTCAAAGTTCATTAGTCTAAATTTCATTTGAATAAACACTTTTTGAAAGTGTGGGAAAGATAGAATGCGAGTTTGAGTAGATTCAATTTGAATAAGTTGGGTACATTGAATCTAGACCCAAAATTGGTAGGGTTAGCATTTTGGTGGAAAAGCCAAGTGGCCAAATAAAGTTTGGACCTGTTATAAAAGGATGTAACTCGTGGAGAGAGTCACCTTCTCTCTTCTTTATCTCATTTCATGCTTATACATGGTTCTCTTGGGTTCTACTTTCCATTGGTGCACTATCTTGGTGATTGCTTGCAATTCTATGTGTAGAATGATCTATATTTGTTATTTTTGGATCCACACGTATGAAATATAGTAGCTTGCTGGTTTTGTACGGACAACAACAGTACATAATCATTTCATTCAAGTTTGATCAAGTTCTATTAGTGTTTGCATCTCAAATTGTGTGTAGATGCTGATTTTTCTACATTGGTGAAATTGGTAGTGTATTTCTCTTTCTAACCAAAGATTATTCAAGTAGATTGGATCTTAAGGATTTGAAATCTTTCACATGGTATCAGAGCTTGTGTTTCAGGTTATGAAGGAAGAAATCAGATCTATCAATGATTTGGTGAAGATATCAAGTCTAGAGCATGCTAGAGAGGATTCTACAACAAAATCGGATTTTTTGCTTTTGTAGATTGGATCTTTTGTAGATCAAAACACTAAATAGGTCAATATACTTGTTCAATTCCGTTTTTTGAATTCACATGCTGGATTTGGTCGATTTTTGGATCATTGGTTCAGCCTAAGTGGTGGCTTATAGATTGCATATCAAATTTTCAGCATTTGCATGTAGATTTGGAATAGTCAATTTTTTGTGATTTTGTCAAAACCCTAATTTTGATTGGATCTCTAGATAGTGAGGTTGCTGGACTTCATTTGAGTGTGTTTCAAACTTAGGAAGTGGCAAAAGTCATTATATTGAGGATAGATCATAGGTTGATCAAGATTCCATGATTCTATGTGTTGACTTGCTTGGATAAGTGCTAGAAGAGAATTTGTGAGATAGTTTCAAATCTTGGTGATTTCTTTTGAAAGCATTTGTTGTTGTTCAAAGGAGTGCTTTGTGAATTGAAGCAGGTTGAAAGAGAAGATCAGGTCATTGCTACATGGCACCCTCAATTGGAGTCATGTTGGAAGCCAATGATAGGCTTACCTCAAGTAACTATTCATTATGGAAAGTGAGGATGGAGTCACTTCTTGAGATGAATGATGTTTTGGATATTGTTGTAGGTTTGGAGGAGAGACCAGCAACACAACAAGATCAATTGAGGTATGACAAGAGGGCCAAGAAGGCTCTACACATGATAAAGATGAATGTTACCAATGAACTTCTCAAGGAAGTTGGTAAGTGCACATCATCTTTGGAAGCTTGGAATTCATTGAAGAAGATTTATGAATCCAAGTCTACTTCTAGAGTGTTGACTCTAAGAAGGCAAATCTTTTCTTGTTTGCAAAAGAATGAAGAAAGTCCAAGTACTTTTGTTTTGAGAATGAAAGCATTGAATGATGAGTTAGTTTGCATAGATGAAAGCAGTAAGGAAGGAGAGCTTATTCAAGTGATTCTTAATGGCTTGTTGGATGCTCATGCTAACATTGTTCAAAGTATTGCTATTCAAAAGACTTTGCGAAGTTTGATGGATCTTCAAAAGATCTTGATCAATGAGGAATATAGGCTTCAAGCAGGAGGTGGATCTACATCGACACTTCAAGAGGATGCTATGTTCACAAATGGCAAATTCAAGGGCAAAACCAAAAGCAAGTGGTCTAAAGGGCAAGATCAAGTGGATGCTTCTTCAAGTGGCAAAAAGCATATGATCAAAAGGGTAAGCAAGTAGTTTCTGGAAATTATGCTGCTTTCCTAACCTCTTTGGATGATCCTACAAGTGTAGATCAAGCAAGGAAAGAAGAGGAGTGGATCCAAGTAATGAATCTTGAGTATCGATCTCTTATGAAGAGTGGAACATCTTTTGGAGGATCTTCTTGTGTACATGGAGCTATGCAAGTGGATGGATGTTATCTTGCTGTAAAATCAAGTAATGGATCTGGAAAACAAAGTTTGTTCAATGACTTTGATGGTCAAGTTGAAGATCAAGAGGTTGATCTCAAAGCACTTCAACTAGTCAAAAGGGAAGGTGACAATTTGGAACTAGTCAAGAGCATCAAAGGAGAGGTAATTGGCAAAGGTGTTATGGATCTGTTTTTACAGCATATTGGAGACTCAAGTAAGGTCAAAGGAGCAGCAAGGAAGTGTTGTTCAAGTTTACGTTACTTGTTCTATCTCATGTTTGAGCAATTTCATGTGGATGTGTGCAAATTGTCAAGATATGGTAAAACTAGCTACATTGGTGAGCATTGTTTTGATGTTGGATTTGTACTAGCATTCTTGGCTGATTTTGTTGATGGAAATGAAGCTATTGGAGGTTCATTATGTCACTCATCCATGGCTAAGTTCTCAAGTGTTGAGCTACTTGGTGCCAATACTTGGAGATTGTCAATTTTTGGTGAATTCATGGTCATTTTCTTGTGTCAAGTAGATCTTGAAGATGGACTAGTGCAAACTACTTGGTTTATGGAGTCATGTGGTGCTGGATTTGCATCATTTATGTACTCACCTACTCATGGATTTCCAAGGTTTGATGGTTTCTTGTGGCAAGATGAAGATGGAGGCTCATTCATGGAGTATCATGGTGGATACAAGGCAACAAAGGACAAAGGAGGAGGAGACATGCAAGCAAAAGTTGATCACTCATATTTCTTGTTTGTTTGCTGTATTTTTCCAGAGAGTTCAGAGTTGGAAGCATGGTGGAATCATTTCACTTACATTCTATTTGATTCTTCATGTTTTAGTCACATTTTTACATGTAAAATTGATGTAAGAAATAGTGAAGCATCCCAAGTGGACACTATTCTCTATATCAATTATGGTTGTTTCTATTTTGAGCATTACATGATCATTGAAAGGAGATCTATTCTTAGGAAGAAGATCATTCTTATGATGGATCAAAGTTCTATTGGCAAAAACTATGCTAGGAGCATTGGAAGCTAGGAAAGCGAGTTTTGAGGTACATCATTGGAACTCGAGATTTTGGCATATTGTATGAGGGATCATCACCTAATCTTTTTGGATTTTCAGATTTGGACTATGCTGGAGATGTAATAGATAGGAAATCCATTAGTGCTTATTGTATTTTCATAGGTGATGGAGCTATATCATGGATGTCAAAGAAACAAGCCACTATCTCATTGTCATCTAGTGAGGCCGAGTACAAAGCTCTTACACATTGCACAAAGGAGATGGTATGGATCAAGAGGATGATCAAGGATATTCACTTGCTGGATTTTTCAGAGAGACCAATAATCTTTTGTGAAAATCAATCAGCCCAAAGAATGGCATCCAATCCTATCTTTCATGCTAGGAACAAGCATATTGAGATACAATATCATTTTGTGAGGGAGCGAGTCATTGCAAAGGAGGTGGAGCTTCAACATGTGTCTTCAAGGGAATGTGTAGCTGATATCTTCACCAAAGCATTGGGAAAAGACTTGTTCATGAAGCATAGGACTTCACTTGGAGTATTATCAAAGTCTATGCTAAAACTAGTTGAAGAGGGAGTGTGAAAGATTCAACTAGTTTCATCACATTTTGCAATATTTTCATATTTGGCATATTGAGGCCAAAACTTGTTTTAGATTTAGAGGTTGACTTTTCAAAGTTCATTAGTCTAAATTTCATTTGAATAAACACTTTTTGAAAGCGTGGGAAAGATAGAATGCGAGTTTGAGTAGATTCAATTTGAATAAGTTGGGTACATTGAATCTAGACCCAAAATTGGTAGGGTTAGCATTTTGGTGGGAAAGCCAAGTGGCCAAATAGGGTTTGGACCTGCTTTAAAAGGATGTAACTCGTGGAGAGAGTCATCTTCTCTCTTTTCTATCTCATTTCATGCTTATACATGGTTCTCTTGGGTTCTACCGTCCATTGGTGCACTATCTTGGTGATTGCTTGCAATTCTATGTGTAGAATGATCTATATTTTTGGATCCACACGTGTGAAATACAGTAGCTTGCTGGTTTCGTACGGACAACAATAGTACATAATCATTTCATTCAAGTTTGATCAAGTTCTATTAGTATTTGCATCTCAAATTGTGTGTAGATGCTGATTTTTCTACATTGGTGAAATTGGTAGTGTATTTCTCTTTCTAACCAAAGATCATTCAAGTAGATTGGATCTTAAGGATCTGAAATCTTTCACATTGAGCACTCCGGTTGAAATTTGGACTGAAGGGTCTGGTTGAAATGTGACGGTTTTCTTCGGTTGAGATGTGAAAGAAATGTTTGTTCTAAATGTGGAGTTATGACTCCATTCGAGTTTTGAACGATTAGCGGTGGTTGAGGTGTAACTCAGGACATGTTAGGATCGTGAAGTTGTGGTTCGGTCCAGACTTGAGTCGTGGAGCTCGTCGTGGTGAGGATCGTGAGACTCCGGTTGAGAAACGAGCAGGACTTTGGTCGAGACCGAAGTGATGAGCTCGGCAATGAATGTGTAGGAGCTCTCAGACGATGGTGTCGCAACACAAGAGATTGAGATATGGCTTGGTTTAGAGTGTGGGTAGCTGTGGAACGGTGCCAAATGTTCACATATTCACTGAATCTGTGAACACGTTTTTTTCTCTTTCTTTTGTTGCTTATCTCTCTTGGATTACTTCTATTGTTATGGTTCTTTGTGATTACTCTTCTTATTAGAACGGTTACAGAGTAGAAGCAATATTCAAGGATGCATTACATATTTCCCAGCCTGTCAGTGGGTAACTCAAATCTGATACTCAGCTACATGCATACACTAGCCATGCAACCATCTATAGCTCAAGCAGATCAACGTTCAGCACAGAGAGCGATCCTACTACTAACTATTAAATCAAAGAACAATCAAGAACTAGATTAGCTACTGAAACTAAAACAAGATTCAAGAAACAAGAAACAAGAACAAGAAACAGAAATAAGATTCCTAGCAACATTTAACAATCTAAGAATCAAGAAACACACATTACTTGATGCCTAGATTATCCAAGAACACACACAAGAACTAGAATGTCAAGACTATGCAAGATTTACACCACATTTCTAGCCTCTATAGTTAACTTGAATGCTGATTTCTACAAGATTTCACAAGCAAGAACTGAAGCTAATTCACAACTAAGCAAGAACAGAAACAAGAACCTAGTTAATCCACAAGCAAGGAATCAAACATGCTCATAGAAATATCACTCAAGATCATTGCCATGAACAAGGAGCTTAGTGATCTTCAAGAACTCGTGGAGGATCCTCTTTATTAGCTCAAGAGAACTTGAAACTACAATCAAAGCTCCCTCACAAGAGAGGGGGGCCCTTACATAAGCAAGAAGGCTGCCCATGTGGAGCCCATGTGGCAATTCCACTAAATTAGAAAGCACATGTGGAATTTGCCCTTCCACTAGAGGTCACCATCAAAAGGTGGCTCAGTCTTACTATTTTAAGGGGGGTCTACATTTATTACAACTATTCAAGGAAATGTTACTAGCTCCTACATGGTCATTCCTTCTTTGGGATACACCATGTAGGCTCACATAGTTAATCACTATCATCCTAGCTAGTATTTCCTCGGCTCTCATGCTCGGCTCTCAGCTTCTTCTGCTCTCTTCCTTCTGAGACCTTCTCGGTCATGGGTGAGAGATAACTTATGTCTTCAGCTTGGCTCGGCACTAGAGAATTGGCTAACAGTCTAGTATTGGTCTAGTTCTCAGTACAACGCCCAATGACCCTACTTGCACAAACCACTGCTCCAAACAAATCTCACAATTTTCGGTGCTCAAGCCTTATCCAAAAAAATCTCGAGAGTCACTCATAAAATTGATACAAAAGAGGCTCCGATTGCCACAAGGCATTCAAACCTTCATGGACAATTTGGATCAAACGAGCTTTTGGTTGTGCAAGTTAATGGTCAATTTAACAGAACCGTTTGAAAACACTTTCAAACAATAAACAAGAATTTGAAAGGAGCTTATGCTCCTCCCGGCAGACGCACCACTGAAGGATAATAAAACGACCTCCAAATAGACCGCCAATTTAAGGAAATACTAATGGAAGTCGGTCTCTACCACAATTACAGCTCAAGCTCCATTGGGCATGGAGTCGAAAATAAGGCCGTTCATGACCACCGGCACTGTCAATGGCAATCGGCTAGGCAAATTCCTAACGGTCAACATGCAATTTTCAAATAGCCTACGGAACTCTGAAATGGACAAGAGATCATGCGTGTAAGCTCTGGCTTTTGAGATACCGATAGGACGTACAAGCCTGACTCGTGTATGAGCTAGAAATCACTTAACGAGTGAGGTACAACAGGGTTAGATTTTGGATGACCGCCTAATCTTCATCTGAACCATTTGCATAGGCTTCGGAAATACTTGTTACTAGTGGTAGTATGATCTGCAATTAGACCATGAGGATAATATAAAGTTTCACAAGTTCGAAATCACGAAAATCCCTAAAGCTAAAAGTAACAACCTCAATAAGGACCGTAAGGCCAAATCTCGATAAACCACAGTCCGAGCAACAATGGACAAGCAAGGAATTTTCACAAGTGGTCTTAGGTCAATCCATAAGTGGTCTTGAAGTAATTGGGTCACTAATTCAACACAACACAATGTTTAGAAAGGGGCCTTCAAATTAGGAGTAAATGGGGCTAGGAGATTTTCCACCAAATGGTGATCATTGGCTCCGGACTTAATAACTTTCAAATGAACAATCTTTGACAGGCAAAGAAATGGGCTTGGCTTTCTAACCCGTGATCCACAAGGCGGGGTTCCGAACAAATCCATCGGTCAGGGAGGTAGGAAAAAAGGAGCCGCTAACAGATCGGAGGTAAGGAGCAGAGCAAACATAGGAGGGTCAGCGAGCAAGCAAACGAAGAGGGAGCGGGCCACCGTAGGCAGCGAGCAAGAGGGAGGCCACGAGGTCAGGTGATGCCAAGAGGGCTTTTTGGGCCGCAGATCAAGGAGCGGGACAGGGGGATCGCAGGTAAGGCAGGGGATGGAAGAGTCCGCAGGCAGGAGGAGAAGAAGGTCCGCTGGAGCAGGGTCGCGGTTAGAAGGCAACCACAGGCAGGGAGTGTAAATCAGATCAGAAGGCAGCCACGGGCAGATCCGCAGGTTAGGAAGCGTGGTCAGGCAGGGTTCTTCCCACACAGACAGAAAACGAGCAGCGATTCATCGCAGGCAAGCAGATAGGCAAGGCAGCAAATCGTGACCAAGCAAGCGAGGGCAGAGTTTGTATGATCCACGATTTTTCATGTTAATGCTTTTACAGACCTAGGCCCACCAGTTGAAAATCCAAAACGGCTTCTTAGGAAAGCTCTATTTTTCTCCTTTCCAAGTAAATCTTCTGAACTGAAATGATACTCAAGCAACGGGTCTGTTGCCGGATTCCAAGCATCATAATCTATGCCATAGGGCATAGCTTAAATCCTATTCATCAGCAGAAGAAAATATGAAGCCATTGCGTCTTTCAAAAGGAATGGTAGGGTCATCAGGCAGATCAGATACACTGTCATTCAATCCTCATGTTATACGGGCCACAGGGATAGCACCATATCTCATAGAAATCATTTGTGTAAGTCCACAAGGCTCAAATATAGAAGGGATCACAAATATATCAGAAGTAGCATATATCAAGTGTGAAAGTTTTTCATTGTATTTCAAAACTAGCCGAGATCACTGGCAGCAGGGAGAGCGGCTATAGGCAGGAATAAAACCACAGATCAAGCCCCAAAAATCATCGATGAGCAAGCTATTTTATGCTCTAATGATGCTTGGCTGAGAGTATGACAAAGGACAATCTATTTTAAACACTTTTGAAATTAGAATCACACTCTTATCCGTAGCAACTTCTCTTAAAAAACATGTTCCACTTGATTCGTCAGTTAAGACATTTCCAAATACAACCACTTCTTTTCGAAAAAATAAAACAACTGGAACATCTTCTCTCGAGCAATCCATGTAGTGACCTTGAAAAAAATCATAGGTACATGATTTGCAATGCTATTGGAAGTACAATTAGCAAAATTATAAAACTATAATAAATTTGTATAATAAACAAAATGATGAGACTATAACAAAATTATGAAACTTTATCCCTTAGCTCTTGGCCCTTAGCCTGTCATGTGCCAACCTTAGCATCCAAACATCTAATCCATTTATTAAACATCAAACTACAATGGAAATGCAAGAAATCAAGAAACTAGTCAAAAATCAAGAAGATAGCTAAAAGTAGCAAAATTTCACCAAAATAGGCAAAGTCTAGAGCATGATCATAGCTCTCATGTGATTTTAGGCACGTGAACCACTTTCTTCATCAAAAAAGCTCTCCAAGAGAAGCTCCAAGATCTCTTAAAACTCTAAATTATGAAATGAACAATAGCCTCCAAATTTAGCATGACCTTAGCTATTTATAGTGGTCATTTGTGCTTCTGCTATAAGTTTGGGACCTTATTTGGCTAATTTGGGCCTTACAAGTCCGCTATTCACAAATATAGCGAGGTTGTTCGAGCCACCTTATTAATTGTCCTAATGACTAACTCTAGTCTACTTTAGCTCCATGTCCATATTTGGCAATTCATTAGTAAGCTCATGGGCTAATTACATGCAGCACATGACACTCCCCTTACTATAAGCATTTTTGCCCTCAAAAATGAAGACCATGTAGCTCTTCTGTTGAGTGCCATGCTTCATGAATCCGTTGGTGGTAGTCAAAGATATTTGGCCAACTTGAGTAAGAAACATCTTTTCTTGTATTATTCTTGTCAGTAGCCATCTACCATCAAATTTTGTTGCCTCAACTTTTTAGCGTAGAACAAGGTTGCAATGAGAAATCTTCATAAAGAACCTTTGATCTACAACTATTCCCATAGATTTGATAAGATCACTGAAGAAGAGATTAATGAAACACAGGAAAGTCTCAAGTTGCATTAGTTTTGCATGGGTTGACAAGATCCAAGCAACAGACATTCGAAAGTCTTCTTCCTCAGTATCTTCCTTGATTGGATGGGGGCTATCCAATTCCAGATGCATCTTTTTTTGTCCCTGCTTCCGGTGCTATAGCCTTATGCATAGCTCCTTGATGTAGCATAGTGGTATCGATTTCTAGCTCCAGAGCAGTTATTAGAGCCAAGCATCCCACATTCAGATTCATCAAATCCCATGCAGTGTAGGGATCTTTTTGGTCATCTGTACACAAGGAATTTGACGGTTTTGAATTTAGTTTCCAAGTTAACATGTTTTCCTTGTTGATAGGATTGATGACATTCCCCAACGCCGGAATATTCAAGGATTTTGCACCAACTCCTATCAATATCACATTAGATTCATTGATTGGTAGCTCGGTGCAGATCTGCTTCAGATCTTTGGATGGATCTCTTATTATTGACTTCATTGGAACAATGTTGATACCAATTTCATCATCAAAAAGCTTGTTGTTGTATTGGTATTTGAATTTTGCATCAATGTTATATCGCTCGCTTGATCCATGTTTAGGAATAATTCCATATAGATCATTATCAATAATATGGTCGTAACCACTGATTTGTGGAGTAGAGCATAATTCTCGGCAATTGATTTATACTCCATAATTTAACTACAGTTGTAGGAGTTTGTTCTGCTCATGTAGAAGTTTGTTTAGCCCATAGTATACCCCCTTATTTTGACCTTGGTCCCAATCATTACAAATGTTGGACAATACTTGATCTAGATTCTCAAGTTGGTCTTCATCCACTTGTCCATTGGTGCTTTGCTGATATTGATTTGTTTCCGTGGAAGATAGATCAATATTAAGAATTTTGCTTTCTTCCTTGAAATCATCAGCTTCATCAAAAGATTCATGATCTTGTTTGCTCAAAACATCTCAATCGATATCTGCCTTTGGCTTGGAAGTTTGCCCTTGGACTAAAAGAAGCGTTGTTCTGTAGACATCAACAGTGGTACACAATTCAGGATTAGTAGTTCGAATATCAATTGGCTGTTGTGGAATACCAGTCGATTGCAAGATAGAGTCAAAACGAGCGACCACCTTGTTGTACATTTCTTCCCATCTTCGCTCTAACCTTTCTTGTAGTTGTTGTCCTGTTTGTTTCATTTGTTCGGTACTATCCTGTATTGCAATTAAAAGTGGTACCTAATATTTCTTTTGTTCCACCACTCACTTTACTGATAGTAGGGTCTACGCTATTATTTGATCTTCCATGAATATTGACCCACTGTTGTTGAGTTGATGGCGTTAGACTTCCCACAAGATTGACATAGGGATTGGAAATTGTCGCTCCACTAGCCATATTAATATTCTTTCCCTCCATAAAAATCATTTGCATCGGCAAATGAAGTTCCCATCAAAGAAGGACTAGTCATACATGTAGTGGCATAGAGAGAACACCCTTCATTGCTGTCAATTTCTTCACTTTCATAGGCATCTTCATAGATCTCATAATCAACATTATCATCCTCATTATGATCGAAATGTTGTTCTGCAACATGGTGACGTCGTCTTTTGAGTTCTTCAAGATCATAAAATTGATCCATGGGCTCATAGTGATCTTCTGCTCCACAATGCACCTGTTGTTGCTCAGTCACGCTTATCGCTTCAAACTGATCCTCAATAGTAAATTGGAATTGATCTTAATCCTGATAATCACCATCATTGAACTCTAGTTCAACCTAACCATCAAATGGTTCAACTGCTTCATATGCAGAGCCATCTTCAATGACTGGTTCGTGTTGTTCTTCATTTTGTTGATCGTTGTTGAAATATTCAGAGTAATGGTCAAGTTCTGAAGTATCGTTGTAGTTCTGATACTGATCATCATTAGCAAAATCGTCGTTATGGTCTTGATACTGATTGCCATCAGCGATGTTGTGACCTTGGTCATAATCTTCAATGTTACTGTCACCTTGATCGGAATCTTCGATGTAACCATCGCCTTGATCCCAATATTCCCCCACATCATTGTCATAATCGCCATCATAGTATGACTGATCGTCATCCTCTTGTTCATAACGCCAATCCATTAGAGTCGATGTGGAATAACTAAATCTTGTAATTGTGGATTGCAATCTTGGGAAGAATTTGGAAATGGTATAGAAACCAGTTTTAACAAGGTGCAGTTAAGCGGTAACAATAAGCATGAGTAAAAAGGACTTTTGAAAAGGTCAAATTTTGATCCAAATAAGACTTCTACACTGACAATCTTGTTGAGCTAATGAAACTTGCTTTCTACATCACTGAAATCCGAGCTCAAACGGATGAGATATGATCAATTGAATGAATAAAGCATAAAGTGTAAACAACTTAGGACAATAAAGGGCCTAAAATAAAATTAAAAATAAGAAGTACATAATGATGACGAAATGATGACCATTGTACTCAGCGCAGTGAACTGAGCGTTCTTAAAGCACTGAATTTCGACGTTAAACACAAAAATTAAAGCTACACGAAGACAGGGAAATTACAAACTTAGAAAGGGACCTTTATAAAAAAGTTTGGTTTCTTTGGAGCATTGAACCGTTGAAGAAAGATGACCGTAGAAATCTTAAAAATGACGGCAAGTTTGGGTGCTGGAAAGATTTTGGGAGGATCTCAAGTAAGAGAGAAAAAATCTAAATCGACGTTTTTTAGAGAGAGAGGATCTCAACCGACGTTTTGAGAGAGAGAGAGGAACGGGGTCGGATACCTGACCGACGTAGAGAGGGCATCGGCTACCTGAGCGACGGAGAGAGGGCATCGACGCTCGTTTGCTAGCGAAGGAGATGTCCCTGGCGTTTTTTTTTGCAAGTGTATGTCGGCCGGGATCAGAGGCGCTATGTTACTTGAAACTCCCTGTGTTCAAATCGTCGATGCAGGAATCGGGAGTTATTGCAGATGAAGCAATCGGGTTGATCGGTGTCAATCAGTCGGACGTCTCCAGCATCCGCTTGAGCACTGATCCTGGGAATTATTTGAGCTCTTGCTGATGGGCATATTTGTGCAGTGAGGCACGATTGCAACGGTCCCTGCTAGTACACAGTAGAGCGCGACTGTAGCAGAGCGCAGCTATGGCAATTTGCAATAGGTGATGTAGAGTAATTATCCCATTTTGCCCGATCCTCTTGCACCTACCGTGGCCGTGATAGAGATTCAGGGAGTGCGAGCTTCTGGAGGTTCCTGTCAATGCCGAAGACACCTACTATGAAGATGGTGGCGATTGGAACTGGAGCGATTGGAAGAGATGTATGCGCAGACAAAGAGAAAATTTGATCTCCTTGGCTTGTCTCGCTCACAGATTTCGGTGGACTTCAAGAATTCAGAATCATAACTCGGATTAACAGGGCGTCATCGTTGATAAGCAAGGACCAGCCGTGAGCCAACACTCAATCACTTGTAAAATACAGCACTCAGAAATCCCAAGAGGAAGAGCAAGAACTGATACTGGGAGGTCGCGTGAAGCTGAGAGGTCGCGTGGGAGTGAGTTAGGTCAGGTTAGGGTTTAGGGTTAGGTCAAATTAGGGTTTACGGTAAGGGCATTTTTTTCCTAAAATATTTTTTAAGACGAAACTTCAAAACGAAAGAACTGAAAACAAATCTACAAAGAAATAGAACTTCAAGCATGAAAGGTTGAAGTCACTTCTCTCCCAAATTTCCTACCAAAGCTAACATTTGACCTCTTCCACAAGATTTGTCATATCTCAGTCAATTCTCAACCAAATTGGCTGGAAATTGGCTCAGATTCAAGCTAAGACTGAGATCTACAATCCTATAGAATTACACTCACAAGTTTGGCCAAAAATTCAGCTAAAAATGGAGAAAACAGACTGCAAAAACTACAACTAGCTAAAATTGGAAAGAAAACACTAAAATGGCCATAACTTGGCCATTATAGCTCCAAATCAGAAAATTTTAGTACCTCCAGAAAGCTAAAAGAAAGATCTACAGATCTACAACAAGAAATTACACAAAAAAAAAAAGGGAAGAAAAAATGGTCAAAAATTGAATCAGAATTTGCTGGAAATTGAAAAATCAAGAAACTAAAATAAGAAACTCTACCAAACTTAACAAAATCCACCAAATCTGATGATGAAAGGATCTAATGCTCTGATACCAAACTTTGTCATGTGCCAACCTTAGCATCCAAATGTCTAATCCATTCATTAAACATCAAACTACAATGGAAATGCAAGAAATCAAGAAACTAGTCAAAAATCAAGAAGATAGCTAAAAGTAGCAAAACTTCACCAAAATAGACAAAGTAAGGTATTTTTATTCATGATTATTGATCATTCACAAGATAGGGCCTGATTCTAGAGCATGATCATAGCTCTCATGTGATTTTAAGCACATGAACCACTTTCTTCATCAAGAAAGCTCTCCAAGAGAAGCTCCAAGGTCTCTTAAAACTCCAAATTACAAAATGAACAATAGCCTCCAAATTTAGCAAGATCTTAGCTATTTATAGTGGTCATTTGTTCTTCTGCTATAAGTTTGGGACCTTATTTGGCTAATTTGGGCCTTACAAGTCCGCTATTCACAAATATAACGAGGTTGTTCGAGCCACCTTATTAACTGTCCTAATGACTAACTCTAGTCTACTTTAGCTCCATGGCCATATTTGGCAATTCATTAGTAAGCTCATGGGATAATTACATGCAGCACATGACATAGCCAGTGGCCCTTAACTCGTAGCCCTTATCCCATAGCCGTTGGTTGTTGGCCTTTGCCCCTAGGCCCTTAGCCTTAGCATTTTGCCCATAATTTATACCCCTAGGCTCTTGCCCCTAGGCCCTTAGCCCTTAACCCTAACCCTTGTCCCTTAGTCTGTAGCCCCTAGTCCTTGACTTTTTTATATGTTTTGTGAACTTTTTGTCTTGTCGTTATTATTACTTTTGTATTTATTTAAGATCTTTTACTAGTTTACAATTTTATTTTTTATGTTTTTTTCATTAAGGTTAAATTCTTTCAACGCTTTCTAGATTTTTTTTGTAGGGTTTTAAATTTTTTAGAGGGTTTAAGTTTGTATTACGGTTCTTTTAAGATTTAGCACCATTTTTAACAATATTCTTTTTATTTATTTTTTATTTTTTTGAATATCTAGTTTTTTTACAAGTTACAGCTATTTGTACTATCATTTTTTTATGTTATTTTTTTAAATTTTAATTTTGAAAATTAAGTTTTTTTTACACTATTTTGTTTTTTATTTTTTATTTAAGGGAGAAACATGTTTTGGGGTGTTTTCATTACCATTCTATCGAGCAGAGTGCGGGTGACCTAGTTGATGGGCTACATTCGCCATTTGGGTATTGTAGGGCCAAATTTGGGACAATTTTTGGCTGGTGAAACCTGCTACAGGGCGCGCTTCTAGTACAATCAGATCTGGAGAATTAGCCGCATTGGTCAGAAAGTGGTTGAGCGCTCGTTGGAATTTGATGGTTGTGCTCTAACCCTTTGATGACTTTATGATTGGCCAGTTGTAGGCCCTAACGCTGGGAGTCTGCAAGGCTGACCAAGATCATCTTCTAGACATTGGGTGGTAAGCTAGATCTGCCCGTAGAACCGCAGGAGCCATAAGATATTCTTTGATAAACACTGGGTTGCATAAAAGTATCACCCTCCTCCACTCTGGTTGAGGGTGCAGTAGCGAAAGGATATCGGTCGGCTTCTTTTTGAGTAGCTCCTCGAGCTTTCCTAGTAGTATATAGCCTCTAGTACTGATGTCTGGATATTTTTTTTTGAGGAGGGATGGTTGCTCTGAGTCAGGTACCTTAAAAATTTTATTATACCAATGTTTGAACACCGCCACAAGATCAGGTAGGTTATCCACTGGGCGAGGAGGAACTGTGGAAATTGATGGAAAATCAGATTTGGGGGGTGAGAAGGAGGTGTGAGATGGGAAAGAAACACGAGGAGGAGAACTGGCACGAGGTGGTGAGATGGCGTGAGATGGTGAGAGGCCATGAGGAGGAGATGTAATCTCGAGTTCGGACATGGTCTCGCTTCTGCGACATGTTATTAGAGCCAGGTTATCACTACTGATATCCCAGTAGTGATTCTTCCAGAAAACACAATAACGTGCGATCTCTACCAGTTTTGAGGTCGAAGTGAAAGAAAGTTAGCTGAAGTTGTTGGTAGTCAAAGGTGGAGGCGGATTCGATGAACGAAAAGTCAGAAATCTGGCAGGGATGTCTGATGGATGGATCTTGGACAATGGCATTATAATGAGCCAAGGTCGTGTTATAACAGACGATGAGTGTGGCAGGATGATATTGGTGGCAGTCATGATATAGGGCTCTGAGCTCATTTATCAGTGAGGCGGAGGACGTCTGGAAGTGCGGCAGTGGTGGTTTGGCAATGCTTACTATGCTCTGCGAGGGTGTTAGAAGGATAATCTGATATTCCTATTGACTGGTACGCTGACATGTACCGTACCTGCTGGTGTTGTGAAGATGAAGGAATAAACGGAGTGTTGGATTATTCCTACTAATCGACTAATCGGTTTTTAATATTCATCCAACTGTTTATCCAGTTTTGCGGATTCTCCCGTCTTTTATACAGTTTGCAGAATTATAGTGTTTTTACACAGTCTGCAGAAATACACAGAGTTTGACAATAGTGTCGAGAATTTTCTCACACTACAAGACTTGACACTGTCGTCTTTTTGCTAGTCAATTT
Source organism: Diphasiastrum complanatum (assembly GCA_029204225.1). Lineage (NCBI taxonomy): Eukaryota > Viridiplantae > Streptophyta > Lycopodiopsida > Lycopodiales > Lycopodiaceae > Diphasiastrum > Diphasiastrum complanatum. The sequence continues at coordinate 41,941,265 of CM055112.1, forward strand.
TTTCTTAAAGCGTCACTGTCAAATATGCATAGTTAGGTGTGAAAATTGTCAACATTTCCTAGCTAGTTTGAGGCCTAAATTGGCTAAAATTGTAAATAGTTTTGGTTCTGGAGTTTCACACGTGTGAACCAGGCCACAATGTTTTTATTTACTGTATTTTTTCAGTATGATGAAGTGTCAAACTTCATACCCTTCAAAATGAGACCATTTTGATGTATTTTGGTCATATAAGCCATTTTTAGCTATTTTTCCTATATAGGGAATATCTAGGGTCAAGTACCTTCTAGAGAGAGGAGAGAGAGTCATCTTCCTCATCCATAAATAGTAGGGAAGTCGTGGAGAACAGGTTGGAGAAACCTTTTGTATGCTTCATTGAGATCAATAGATCATTGTCATTGTTTCTTCCTCCATTGAGAGCATTGTTGTGTGTATTGTCTTCAAGCTATTGTGTATGATCTTAGGTGCTTTCCAAAAGTGATAGGCTGATGTATTATGTACTGTATAATGCTATTTTGGGCCGCACTTGATGTTTATGGAAGTTTCCATTTGTGATAAATGCTTTTTGATCAAGTTCTTTGCATTCTAGGTAGCATAGAATGTGTTGCCAATTCCTAGCTTATGTAGTTTGGAGTGCAAGCATTCAAGCCAATGATCTTGGAGTTTAGATCCACTTAGGATCTGTATTTTTCACATGGTATCAGAGCTGGTTGGCTTCTATTTACAGTAAGTATTCCATTTTTGGTGATATTTGGATGTTTGATCAAGTTCTAGCATGATTTTGCATTGCTTTGTTGATCAAATCTTACTAACCTTTGTTTTGTGAGTTGAACTTGTGGATCAAAAGCATATTTCAGGTCTATTGAAGATCAGAGGCTGAAAAGAAACTATTTTGGATCAGATCATAACACCTAATCATTTGTGATTGTGAGGCTTGTGCATATTCAATACTAACAATGTTCTTTTCAATCCTATTGTTGACAATCTCCATTCTTGGATGAACACTCTCCTTAAGTGGATGAAACTTCTCCTTAAGTGGATGACAAATGCTCTTTTGAGTGAGTTGTAATTCTCCTAAAGGCTGAGCAAAGCTCCCATTTGGATGAAAGATCCCCTTTTTTGGGTGAACATATTGTAAGCTCCATTGTGAAGAGCATATTGTAAAGATTGTCATCAATTTTGGCATAAATTTTGGTGTACTTTGTTGAGCATGTAAGTAACTCTCCTTATGTAATTTGATTGGAGCATTTGCTGGAAGGTGTTAACCATTATGCAAGTGTGTTTTCAGGTTCTTAACAGGTTGAGGAACATTCTCATGTGAAGTGATCTTAGATCTACATCTAAACACCAAGATTTGACAAGATAGTGAAGCTAGTCTTGTGATTCACTAAGTGTGCTCATTCATTCACCTCTAAATCTTGTATTTATCACTTGCTGGAGTTTATAAACTTTTAGAAGTGTGGTTTACATGTGGTTTTACAGGTTGAATCAATATCTTAGTGTGTTGATCATATGTTGATCAAGTTTGTTCATTACTAGGTAATCTTGGCATCCTAGTTTTGGGTATTTTCTAAGAATGCAAGTAACTCTTCACACCATAACTTGATTTGGTCACTTGCTGGAAAGTTTGAGAGCTTAAGCAAGAGTGTGTTCAGGTTGGTTTGATTTTGTAATCCATTCTTAGTGTGTGCAAAGTGTTGCATGTGTTTCAATCTTCCTTTCTATGCTTGGAAACCATCTAGGTTCAAGATAGAAGTGTTTTAGGGTCCTAAATCTTCATAGATCTCTTTATCTATCATTTGTTGAGAGAAAAGTGAGTGCTAAGTGCTTTAGGACAGAACCTAAAAGTTGAAGAAACATTAGAATCATGGCTTCCAATGGTGGGATCATGCTAGAGTCTAGTGAAAGGTTGAGTTCATCAAACTACTCTACTTGGAAAGTGAGGATGGAGTCCTTACTTGAGTTGAATGAACTCATGGACATAGTTGCAGAAATTGAAGAGAGACCTCTCACACTTCAAGAGCAACAAAGGTTTGATAAGAAGGCCAAAAGGGCTCTTCATATCATTAAAATGAATGTTACAAATGAACTTCTCAAGGAAGTTGGAAAGTGTCAAAGTGCAAGTGAGGCATGGAATGCCTTAAAGAAGCTCTTTGAATCAAAGTCCACATCTAGGGTATTGACCCTAAGGAGACAAATATTTTCTAGTAGGCAAAGAGAGGGTGAAAGTGCTCATGCATTTATCTTGAGAGTTAAGTCCCTAAGTGATGATTTAGCATGCATTGATGAGAACATAAAAGATGGTGAAATAGTCCAAGTTATGTTGAATGGTTTGCTAAATGAACATGCTAACCTTGTGCAAAGTTTTGCCATTCAAAGAGTCTTGCCAAGTGTGGTTGACTTGCAAGAAATCTTATTGGCTGAAGAACATAGGTTGCAATCAAAGCTTGATGGTGCATCCTTGCAAGGTGGAGGTGAAGAGGCTTTCTTCACAAAAGGCAAATTCAAGGGCAAAGGTAAAGGCAAAGGGAAATGGTCCAAAGGTGGTAACTTTGATCATGATGATCACTCTTCCTCTTCCTCTTCTACTAAGAACAATAAGTCAAAGTTCAAGTGCTTTTATTGTGGGATAAAAGGTCATTTTGCAAATGAATGTTATAAGAAGAAAAGAGAGCAAGGAGAGAGGCAAGGAAATCTTACAATAGATGAGGAAGAACATAACACATGTGAATCACTTGTTATGACTTCAAGTTTGTTAGCCAACATAGATGATAATGATCCTTGGTGGATTGATAGTGGAGCCTCATCTCACATTACAAGACATAAGGAATACTTTACATCCTTATTGTCTTATGAGGGAGAAGGTAACATCATCTACACTGCAAATGATGGTCAATGTGACATCAAAGGCATAGGCACTATTCCTATTTCCCTTTCAACAAATAGGAAAGCAAATCTTGAAAATGTTTTGTACATTCCTTCAATCACTAAGAATTTGCTTAGTGTAAGTCAAATGATTGACAAAGGACTTGATGTGGAGTTCATTGGAGATGCATGTTTGATAAGTAAATGTGGATCCTTGATTGCTCAAGGTAGGAGGCATGGTAAACTTTTCAAGCTTGATGCATGTGTGATCTCTAATCATGAAGGATGTATGGCTAGGGAGCAATTGACAAACCAAGAAGTTTGGCACAAGAGGTTGGGCCATCCCAACTTCAAATCTTTGGAGGTAATGGCAAAGAAAGAGCTTGTTCTTGGTCTCCCTAAAAGTCTTGTTGCAAACAATAGTGTTTGTGAACATTGTGCCTTGTCCAAATCTCATAGACTTGCTTATTCTAGATCTACTTCTAGATCTAAAGAAGCTTTTCAACTTGTGCATTCTGATATTCATTCTTCTAGTACAACTAGCAATGGTGGGGCAAAGATGTATGCAACTTTCATTGATGACTTTAGTAGGTATACTTGGATCTATCTTCTTAAAAGTAAGGATGAAGTGTTTGCTGCATTTGTCAAGTTCAAGAATGAAATGGAAAACCAATTCAATACAAAGATCAAATGCTTAAGATCTGATAATGGAGGGGAATACACCTCAAATAGGTTCAAAGACTTTTGTATAGCACATGGGATTAAGAGGGAGATGTCTAGTCCTAGGACTCCACAACAGAATGGAGTGGCCGAGAGGAAGAATAGAACCCTTTGTGAATGTGCCAAGGCAATGAGACTACATGCTAATCTTGCTAAGTCTTTTTGGGGGGAAGCTTTAGCATGTGCTAACTATCTATGTAATAGATGGACAAGTGCTTCCTTGGACGGTAAAACTCCTCATGAGGTTCTTTATGGTAGAAGGCCGAGTGTCAAGCATTGTAGGATCTTTGGATGTACATGTTTTGTCAATATCACACTTGATGATAGAACTAAAGAAGATCCTTCATCAAAGAAGGGTGTGTTTGTTGGCTATAGTGAAGTAAGCAAGGCTTACAAAGTGTACATTCCTTCTACAAAGAAAGTTGTCATAAGTAGGGATGTCATCTTTCATGAAGAGAATGTTTCCAATGTTGTTGATGTTGATGTTGATGTGCCTACTAATCATCGTGATGTGCAAGATGTCTTGGATGAAGATGGAGATGCCACTCCAAAGCAAACTTCAAGGAAGACTCAAAGGCAAAGGGCTAAGCCATCAAGGCTAACCTATGATGAAAAAGGAAAGCAAGTGGTGGACAACTCTAACTTTGCTTTTCTTACCTCTTTTGATGAACCAACTTGTGTAGGTGAAGCAATTCAAAAGAAGGAATGGATCCAAGCCATGGATCATGAGCATCAAGCACTCATCAAAAGCAACACATGGAGGTTGGTAAAGCTTCCAAAGGACAAGAAGGCAATTGGTTGTAAGTGGATCTTCAAGATCAAGACAAATCAAGATGGATCAATCAACAAGTACAAGGCAAGGTTGGTGGCAAAGGGGTATGCTCAAGAATATGGTATTGACTATGATGAGACCTTTGCACCCGTGGCAAAGATGGTAACTATTCGAATCCTAATCTCTCTTGCAACTCTTTATGATTGGGATATGTGGCAAATGGATGTTACTAATGCCTTCTTGAATGGTGATCTTGAAGAAGATATTTACATGGAGCAACCCGAGGGCTATGTTTCACATGATGAGCCTAATCATGTGTGCTATCTCCAAAAGAGTTTGTATGGGCTAAAGCAAGCACCAAGGAGTTGGTATGCTAAGCTCAATTCCTTCTTACTTTCTCAAAACTTTGTTATGAGTGAGTATGATCATTCTCTCTACTTTAGATTGAATGAAAATGATATCACTTTACTTTTGATCTATGTTGATGACATTATCTTAAGTGGTGGTAACAATCTAGATATAGATGAAATCAAGATGGCACTCAAAAGAGAGTTTGAAATTCAAGATCTTGGTAAACTTCATTATATCTTAGGAATAGAGATTATTAGAACTTCTAAATCTACATTCATATGTCAAGAAAAGTATGTTAACTCTATTTTAAAAAGGTTTCATATGGAAGATTGTAAAGTTGTTTCTACTCCTATGGAATCAAATGTAAAGCTAACTACAAGAAGTAATGAAAGATCCTTCAAGGACATTACTCTCTATAGAAAGCTAATAGGATCTCTTATATGGTTAACCATCACAAGACCTGATCTAAGCTTTGTGGTTGGTAAACTAAGTCAATTTATGCAAGATCCTAGTGAGGCTCATTGGAAGCTCTACATCTCGGGATCTAGAGATTTTGGCATCTTGTATGGAGGTACTACACCTAACCTTTGTGGATTTTCAGATTCAGATTTTGCAGGTGATCAAATGGATAGGAAGTCAACAAGTGCCTTTGCAATCTATCTTGGAGATGGAGTGGTCTCATGGCTATCAAAGAAGCAACCAACTATCTCTCTATCTTCCACCGAAGCCGAGTACAAGGCATTAACAACATGCACCAAGGAGATTCTTTGGATCAAGAGGATGTTATTGGATCTTCACTTGCTGGAACCAGAGAAGACTCCAATCATACTTTGTGATAACCTTTCAGCCCAAAGCTTGGCAAGCAATCCTGTTTTTCATGCAAGGAGCAAGCACATTGAGATTGCTCACCATTTTGTGAGAGATCAAGTCATTGCCAAAGAGGTGGAGCTTCAACATGTCTCTTCAAAGGAGTGTGTGGCTGATATCTTCACCAAACCATTGGGAAAGGACCTATATTTAATGCATAGATCTAATCTTGGAATGTGCTCAAAGACTATGTTGAAACTAGCATCCAATGTTGAAGAGGGAGTGTGAAAATTGTCAACATTTCCTAGCTAGTTTGAGGCCTAAATTGGCTAAAATTGTAAATAGTTTTGGTTCTAGAGTTTCACACGTGTGAACCAGGCCACAATGTTTTTATTTACTGTATTTTTTCAGTATGATGAAGTGTCAAACTTCATACCCTTCAAAATGAGACCATTTTGATGTATTTTGGTCATATAAGCCATTTTTAGCTATTTTTCCTATATAGGGAATATCTAGGGTCAAGTACCTTCTAGAGAGAGGAGAGAGAGTCATCTTCCTCATCCATAAATAGTAGGGAAGTCGTGGAGAACAGGTTGGAGAAACCTTTTGTATGCTTCATTGAGATCAATAGATCATTGTCATTGTTTCTTCCTCCATTGAGAGCATTGTTGTGTGTATTGTCTTCAAGCTATTGTGTATGATCTTAGGTGCTTTCCAAAAGTGATAGGCTGATGTATTATGGACTGTATAATGCTATTTTGGGCCGCACTTGATGTTTATGGAAGTTTCCATTTGTGATAAATGCTTTTTGATCAAGTTCTTTGCATTCTAGGTAGCATAGAATGTGTTGCCAATTCCTAGCTTATGTAGTTTGGAGTGCAAGCATTCAAGCCAATGATCTTGGAGTTTAGATCCACTTAGGATCTGTATTTTTCACATTAGGTACCTATCCAGTGATCTAACCCTTGTTGACAGGCGGGAGGGTTATAATACGCAAGATCTTCGACCCTACAGTGGCGCCGATGCCGGGGATAGGTTTCCACTAACTAGTTTAGCTGCATTTTAGCTATTTTCTTGTTTTTTAGAGTAGTTTTAGGTAGATTTTTGGGTGTTTAGAGATAGTTTTCTGTATTTTTTTTTGTGTTTGGACTGTTCACAGCTAGCGAAGAGTTGTGAGAGGTTAGAGGAGGCCTCGAACAGCCTCTAAGGGCTTGAAACCCAAACCAATCAGCCAAAAAATCCAAAAAACACACCAATGTGCATTTTGGAGAGAAAAAGAATGAGGACCTGTCCACACGTGTGAAATGACACTTTTAATATTCAGATCTATATTGATTAGCTTTCATTTGAGTCTAATATGACATCTCCTAAATTATAGGAGTTAGGTCCTAGATTGTAGGAATCTAGAAGGTCAACACAAACCACCAATGGATGATGTGGCAAACTTGATAGATCTTATCCAAAGTGGATATGGATAAGTATAATGAGCTGTCCTACACGTGCTGGATGAAGCTTAGAGAGAGATTATGGTGAATTTGTACTTGATCCATGATGGATCCATTATTGAGCTAATGATGAGAAATCTTGGTTTGTGAAGCTATCATTGTGTTTTGACTCTCTTAAACACTTTCTTTGTGGATGAATGCTTTGTAAATGATAAGTAAACTATTTTTCTATTATCAGGCCATACAGTAGCTGTACTTCACACGTGTGAAGCCGTGGATCATCTTTTTTATTGTTCTTGCTTGGAAACACAAAGATTGTCAAGTAGAAGCTAGATTTGGAAGCTAGTCTTGATATAGATCAAGATCCCAAGATACCAATCACTCTTTGTGATTATTTGTAGATCAATTTCAGTCCATAAACTCTGAAATTTGACATGGTATCAGAGCCAAGTCAAAGAGCTTGATTGATGATCCAAGAATATTCATTTTGGTGAAAGCATTGGTGCTAGAGTCACTTTGAAGGAGAGCAACCTTTACTAATAGTTTACTTGTGATGTTGAGGTTCAGATTAGTGTGTAAAGTTTAGAAGTACTTCTCACACGTGTGAGAGGCTGCTGGAGTTGTACTTTCACCAAAACTTTGTGTTTTTTCAATATTTGAGCTTCAAACAAGTTGTGTAGAGTGATGTGCTTATGAAAAACTATTGTTTCCATTATAGATTTGATGAGTAAATGGTGTTAGAATCTTATTAAACTTACAAATCCTTGTGAGAGAGTTTGAGGCTTATGTTTTTAGTTCAAGAGTGAAACTAAAACCAATTCTAAACATCATAGGAAGGCATTGGCACTTCCAAAAATCAAATCCAAGATTCTAAGTGAATAGATTGTGTAGAATACACTTTCCCAAAATCTTTTTGAGTTCAAGATCATTATAGATCTTGCTTCTTGAGTCTAGTGAGATTCAAGAAAGTAGCATTTAGCTAAATTCTGAGAAAGAAAAAAGGAAGAGCCTTTGAATAGTACATCTGTTGTACTTGTTACTAGTTAGAATGGGTTCAATTGGAGCCTATCTTCTTGAGGCTAGTGAAAGGCTAAATTCTAATAATTATTCAACTTGGAAAGTAAGAATGGAGTCACTACTAGTGCTCCAAGATATGTTTGATCTTGTCATAGGAGAGGAAGAATAACCTCAAGGAGGTCAAGATCAAGTGAGGTACAAAAAGAGAGCTAGACTAGCATTACATTGCTTGAAAATGAATGTTAGTAATGAACTTCTAAAGGAAGTAGCATCTTGTACCTCGGCCAAGGAGGCATGAAACTACCTCAAAGGGATTTATGAATCCAAAAATACCTCTAGAGTGCTTATGATTAGAAATAAAGTTCTTCAAAGCATTAGAGGGAATGATGAGAGTGCTCAAGAGTATGTCTTGAGAATTAAATCTCTCAACAAAGAACTTTCCATCATTAGTGAGGGTATTCATGATGATGAACTTGTTCAAATCATCTTGAATGGTCTTGGAGATGAGTTCTCCAATCTTGTACAAAGCTTTGCTATTCAAGATGCACTACCTTCCATAGACAAGCTTCATAGTGTGCTTGTAGCCAAGGAGAGTAGGATCCTTCATGTCAAGAAAAGGATTGGATCCTTAAAGTTGCATGATGGTGATGAGAAGGCCAACTTCTCAAGCAAGGGAAAGGCAAAGTCAAAGAAGAAGATCCAACACAAGGAGACCAAGAATGATGATCAACCATCAAGCTCCAAAGGTGGAAAGAAGAACAAAGCCAAACTCAAGTGCTTCTTTTGTGGAAAGAAGGGGCACTTTGCATCCGAGTGTTTCAAGAAGAAGAATGCACAAGGAGAGAGCAAACAAGGCAACCTCACTCTTGAGGAAGATGAGGATGAAGTGGATTCATCCTTGATGGCTTCTACATCAACATCAAAGAGCTACTCCAATGACACATGGTAGATTGATAGTGGGGCTAGTTGCCACATGACATTCCAAAAGAATTTTTTCTCAACTCTTGTACCTTTTGTAGGTTGTAAAAAGTCTATTCTAACAGCAAGTGATCAAGAATGTAGAATAGATGGAGTGGGAACTATTCCCTTAAGTCTTGGATCCTCTAGAAGAGTAGATCTTGATAATGTACTCTATGTTCCTACACTCACTAAGAATTTGTTAAGTGTAGGACAATTGATGGATGATGGCTTAGATGTCCATTTTAAGCAAGGATATGATGAATAATACTTGCATTGTAGAGGGATTCAAGCAAGGAAGGCTTTTTAAGCTTGATGCTAATGTTTTTCTTGGAAGAGTGAACATGATGAAGGAGGAGCTCAATCAAGTGGAGCTTTGGCATAAGAGGTTGGGCCACCCAAACTTCAAATCTATGGAGATGCTATGCATCAAGGATCTTGCTCTTGGCTTCCAAAGACACTCTCAAAGTGTGGAAAGAGTTGTGAAGCTTGTAGCCTCTCAAAGGCACGCAAGCTACCTTTTGATATCTCTTCCACTAGATCTACAAAAGCATTAGACCTTATTAATAGTGATGTGCACTCTTTTTCTCAAGAATCTAATGGAGGTGCATCTATGTATGTATCTTTTATTGATGATTACTCTAGATACACTTGGATTGAACTTTTGGATTCCAAAAGTAAAATGTTTGAAGCTTTTGTTAAGTTCAAAACTCTAGTTGAAAATCAACTTGATGCTAGAATTAAAGTATTGAGGAGTGATAATGGTGGAGAGTATATTTCCACCAAGATGATAGAGTTTTGTAAATCCAATGGCATTAAGAGAGAACTTACATGTACTTATAGTCCTCAACAAAATGGAATAGCCGAGAGGATGAATAGAACACTATGTTATTGTGCTAAGGCTTTAAGGTTAGATGCATCTCTACCTAAGTCCTTTTGGGGAGAGGCTATTATTTGTGCAACTTATTTGTGTAATAGATTGCCATGTAAGCCCATTGGAGGCATAATATCTTATGAGACTCTATTTTGTAAGAAGCCGAATCTTAAAGATCTAAGAATTTTCGGATCTACTTGCTATGTTTTTCAAGCATTAGATACAAGAAAAAAGGATGATCCTACTTCTATTAAAGGGATCTTTGTTGGTTATGCTGAAAATAACAAAGGATATAGAGTCTATAATCCTGTCACTAAGAAGATTTTAGTGAGTAGAGATGTTACTTTTGATGAAGGTAACTATTTCAAGTTGAATGAAAAAGCTTCTAGTCCATCTTATGTCAAGGATCTTGTAAGTTTTGAGGAGGAGCCTACATGTGATCAAGATCTTGAAGATCCATCTCAAGATCCAAGGACTCCAAGGAGATCTACAAGAAGGAAGGCCGAGCCCTCAAGGCTCACCTATGTTGACAAAGGTGAACAAAGGGAAGATCTACATTCACTTACCTCTTACACTTTTCTAACTTCTATGTTTGATGAGCCAAGTTGCTTTGAAGAAGCTATGGAGTCACAAGAATGGAGGGATGCCATGCAAAAGGAGTATGATACTCTTATGGAGAATCATACATGGAAGCTTGTGGATCTTCCTCAAGGAAGAAAGCCACTTGAGTGCAAATGGATCTATATAAAATCATCATTCTCATTTTGTATGTTGATGACATTATCCTTAGTGGAAATGATCTTGATGGTATACAAGAAGTAAAAGTAGCATTGTTTAAGGAGTTTAAGATGGTAGGTCTTGGTAATCTTCATTTCATATTAGAAATATAAGTTTCAAGAGGAAATCTAAATATGCTTCTTCTATCTTAGAAAAGTTTGAAATGAAAGATTGTAAAGGAGTAGAAACTCCTACGGAGCAAAATGTAAAAGTTTCCAATAGTGATGATGAAGCATCCTTTGAGGACATCACACTATATAGGAGACTTGTAGGCTCTTTGATCTATCTTACTATAACTAGACCTGATCTAAGTTATAGTGTAGGCAAACTAAGCCAATCTATGCAAAACCCATTGGTTTGTCATTGGAAAAATGCAAAAAGAGTGTTGAGGTACATCTCGGCCACCAAGAACTTTGGCATTTTATATGATGGATCTAATCTAGCCTTAAGGGCATATTTGGATGCTGATTTTGCAGGTGATAAAGTGGATAGGAGGTCCACAAGTGCTTTTGTTACCTTTCTTTGCAGTGGCATAGTGTCTTGGCTTTCCAAAAAGCAAGATACTATCTCTCTATCTTCAACCGAATCGGAATACAAGGCACTAACATCCACAACAAAGGAGATTCTATGGTTGAAGAGGCTTTTGGTGGAATTCCAAGTCATGGAGGCCAAGGAGAAGCCAACAATATTTTGTGACAACTAATCAAGCCAAGCATTAGCAACCAATCCCACATTCCATGCAAGGAGCAAGCACATAGAGATTGCTCACCATTTTGTGAGGGAAAAGGTTCAAGAAAAGGAGATCAAGCTACATCATGTGTCTTCTTCAGATTGCCTTGCTGATCTACTCACTAAAGCCTTGCCAAAGGCTTCATTTATCAAGTTAAGATCAGCCTTAGGTGTTGTAAATAGATGTACTATAGTTGTATCATGTAAAAATTGAGGAGGAGTGTTAGAATTTAGCAATTTTCACATGGTTTTTGATGAATATTAGACATCTATGTGGATCCACACGCGTGAGGAACCTGTCCACACGTGTGAAATGACACTTTTAATATTCAGATCTATTTTGATTAGCTTTCATTTGAGTCTAATATGACATCTCCTAAGTTATAGGAATTAGGTCCTAGATCGTAGGAATCTAGAAGGTCAACACAAACCACCAATGGATGATGTGGCAAACTTGATAGATCTTATCCAAAGTGGATATGGATAAGTACAATGAGCTGTCCTACACGTGCTGGATGAAGCTTAGAGAGAGATTATGGTGAATTTGAACTTGATCCATGATGGATCCATTATTGAGCTAATGATGAGAAATCTTGGTTTGTGAAGCTATCATTGTGTTTTGACTCTCTTAAGCACTTTTTTTGTGGATGAATGCTTTGTAAATGATAAGTAAACTATTTCTCTGTTATCAGGCCGTACAGTAGCTGTACTTCACACGTGTGAAGCCGTGGATCATCTTTTTGATTGTTCTTGCTTGGAAACACAAAGATTGTCAAGTAGAAGCTAGATTTGGAAGCTAGTCTTGATATAGATCAAGATCCCAAGCTACCAATCACTCTTTGTGATCATTTCTATATCAATTTCAGTCCATAAACTCTAAAATTTGACAGGCAGCAGCTCCAGGGTACTGTCCCAAACCTGCATAGATGTTGGAAGTATTTCTAGTGTGTGCGGTGGCTAGATCTACTTACGGGTGTAGTATAGGGATGTAGAGATTCGTCCACTTTTTAAGTTTCTACAATAAGCTTCAACAGAAATATGGACAGGAATGAGAGCACTAAGGATTACCCAACTAGTGCCCGAAACGGAAATAAACTAATTAGTAACAACAATAAAAATCCTTGCTAAGGCTTACCCAACTAGCAAGGTGACTAGACTAATCCTAGATTAACACCCGAAGGGTAATAAAATGAGATTGCGGCTAATACTAAACAAATAAGCAATAATGAATATGCCACAATAAAACCGATGAAAAGGAGGCAAGAGGAGGCCCGAGCACCTTCCCTCAAGCTATGCACCTTTCCAAGGGGAACACAAATGAAATAGAATGATAATTCTCCAAAATAGAGAGCAAGATAGCTTAATCTCAAAAGTGTTATTTACAATGCAAATACCTCTCCTTTTATGGCAAAGAGGGTCTTTTATAAGTGTCTACTAACTTATGGGACTAATCTGTTTCTAGCCTTTCTAGAACTTCTAACTTAGGATTTAGAACTTCAATTTTCTTAACTTAGGACAACTTAAAATAAAATATTTCTAATCTTAAGTTTCCTAAGTCTAAGTTCTAAATCTAAGTTTAAGCTATTTTATTATTATTTAAGCTTCTATTCATGGACTTACAAAACACATGCCATGGCTTGAAGTTTATTGACAAATACTCATACGTGGTCTTACAAAACACATGCCACGGAGTTTTATTATTTTTTTATTTTCTCTGTGTTAGCACAGTTGCTAACATTATCCCCCTCCTTATTGGATTGCTGGTCCCACACCAATCGACTCCTTCTCGTCCTGGATTTTTTGTGCTTCTTGAAGGCGAGACTGTTGTTGTCAGGAGTGGAAGATGGTCGTCCCGATGCCCTCCATCATTTGCCACCGTAATTTGTTCAGGAAGGGCATGAGTTTGTAATAATGGAGCATACCCTAGAGAAAGTTATGGGTTTTCCATAGCTCCACCATATCAACGTGCAAGGAGGAAGTAAGTGCAGCTTGATAATAGAGCCTTGCAACATTGATATGGTCATCTTGTGTGCGCAAGAGTTTATTGATGTCAAGGGCAATTGGGGGTAACCCTCGATCCCAAAAACCTTTGAGTTCTGCCAGAAATGCCACCAGGCTACAATTATCCACAAAATATCTGACATTGCGATCAAGATTGTCATGGTGCTTCTGGTAGAAGACTCGGTAGTTGGTGACCATGTCTTCGGCTAAGTTGCCGGTATCGACTCCTGTGAGCTTAGGCCAAAAGATTCTGTTCTTGACCTTGGTGGTAGGAAACGGTTCTCGCCTCGCTACTGGATAGTAATAAGGATTGGTACGCATGTAGGAGAGAGCTTCAAGATACTGTGCCATCGAGGTCTTACTTTGCAAGAAGAGCCGATGGTGCCAGAGAGGTTGTGGATCCAGGAGTTTGACTGCTGCTTTATGTGTTTGACACTGGTCCAAATATGGTAGTATGTAGTCATCTCGCTCTTTCGTTGTTGGGTATTTCTTTGCAAATTCCTGAGAGACGCGCAACTCCTTGCTTGGTTCTGTGGGCGTGATTCTGTGCCGGATGGTGGGGGCTTCAAAGGCAATCTCGTGTGCGGTTTGTGGATCGGGATTAGGAGATAGGGAGGCGAGGGGTTAGCTTCTGCAATGCATTGTAATTCAGGTGAAAAGTGTGGTGGAATGAATGTGGGATAAATGGTGTCGAGGGGGTTAGAAGCGGTGGAAGGAAAAAGAAAATGTTGGGAGCTGGTACCCCCAAAGCCCGATGGATTGGTTGGTGTTTGAGCTCCTTGCCCAAGGGGTTGGCTTTGAAATGTGGAGCCTTGAGTTGTAGGAGGAGGCTGTTGAAATCCTGCGCCATCTCCACCATCAGGTCCATCAAAGTGATGTCCCGAATCATGAAATTGGGCGTGCTCTGCATGAACCGACGGTGTCGACTAGGCAGCAACTTTTAAGCGTTCTTCCAGGGTGGTTATGTGCAATTGTTGTAATTTTGCATGTTGCTCTGTCGTGGCTTTCAGCTTTTGGGCCAGCGTTTGATAGGCCACCACTGGAACGACAGTTCCCTCAGGGATAGCTGGTGGTGCGAAGTCGTTGAAGTCCACCATTTCCAACTGTTCTTTCATAGCGAAACGTGCTGCTTGTGAATCTGCTACAGCCTCATCCTTTTCGGCTTTGAGGGTATCGATGGTTTGCTGCATGTTGGATACCTTCAGTTGGAGCTGGTTCTAGAGATGGATTAGCATCTGCTACTGTTGTTGATTGTGATTCATGAGGTTTTGGATCTGCAGCTGTTGTTGTTTGGTTTTCTCCTCCAGCCTTGCTTTCTCTTTCTGAAGGCCTGCCATAGCACCATCGTCGAATTGCCGCATAGTGTGTTGTCCCCCTAGGGTGCCAAATATATTGTATTGGAGCTCATTCACCAACCATACCGCTTTTTGGACTGTAAGAGGTAGCTGCTCCCAATGACCAATGTCAAGGAGGTTGCGTGTGTAGTTAGGATACGGCATGGGGTTAAATGGTAGAAAATCAAGAGCAGGGCTAGACGGAGGTGTAGGAAAGGCAGGGAGGGGTGATTGTGGATTGAGGGGTGAGGAGAGACTACGTGGCGGAGATTGTGGGATTGGGTTAGTGGTGAAAGGGTTGATGGGAGTGTAGTTAGTAATTGTAAGGCAAAATCATCTACGTTGACTATGGAGTCAAGTAGGGTGGAGATTTGTACAGTTGAGGACTTTTGTGGAAGTGTGGAAGGGAAGCCCATGTTGAGAGTTAGTGAGGGTGTGGAGGTGACAGTAAATGATGGGGGTGGTGGTGGAATTGTGAGAGCAAGTGATGGAGAGGAGATTGCTTGTGTGGACGGAATCACGCCTATAGGATCAAAGCCAGAAGTGCTTGCCATTCCGGAGCTGCCTGCCTGCTGCTGATATCGCTTTTCTTTATTGTTTCGCCTAGTGAAGTAAGGCCGCCTGCTGCTCTAGGACCTCGTTTGGGACATGAGATGGTTTAAGACTCCCTCCAAATTCAGCATATTCTACCCCGATGTCGCTGGATAGAATGTCTTGTGGGACATCTGCTTCGGTACTGACTGTCTTCCCTTTGTGCTTCTTAGTAGGTGGGGCTGGTGAGACTGGTTCTGCTATCGGTTGGGGGGTGGCTCGCTTTTCTGTGCTTGGATAAACAACATCCAGCTCCTTGATGGCAGCAGCCATCTTAGATCCCAATTGCTTGGTGACCAACATGTGGAGGAGATACCCACATTTGGTAGTTGATTTGCGGGCTTTCAAGGCTCCACACAGCTTCTCCGCTAGCTTCTCAGCCCACTTATAATTTTGAGTGGGGTCGTCCATGGTGAGGGTTAGAGAGAAAATATTGCTCGGTGGGATGCGATCCATCTTGGTGGTATGTACTGCAGCCATGGTGACGATGATCTATGAGGTGGCCCATAGATGGGGATCCGTGATGAGTCGGATAGCGATCCCGTCATTGGTTTGGGCAATGGTTTTGCCATCGTCTGTCAGAAACTTGGTGAAGTACTTGGCATCATAACAGGTGCCCTTGCCATAGATTGTCTCTCCGAGATTAGGGAAGCCGACACTTTGAAGATCTGTCGGAGAGACGTTGATAATAGAATAACTACCAGTCTTGGTTGTAAGCCGGAAAGTGTGGAACTCATCCGAATAGGTCGAGTAAGCTACTCGGATGAAGCTCTCGCTCTGCTGGTCCCGGAAAAGTGTTAGATCAAAACCAAGGTTGGTAAGGATATCCTTGGCCAGTGTGAGCTGCTCGGTGTAATTCTTAAGAGAGATCATGATTATATCCCCTGAATAAGGACGAGGGGGTTTACGGCGGTGCAAGCTCAGTGAGGAATCACGGGAAGCCATGGCAGCAGTGATTTTAGATTGCTCTGAGAATTTTGAAAATTTTAAAAAAATTTGGCATGAACTCGAGAGCAGCAATCTAAAATGAACTCGTGGAGAACGGGTGGAGACCTATATATAGACTTTTTTGGGCAGGAATTTGTCCTCAGTGTCCACGATTTGGTAATGATGGTCGCGAATTTTGAGGCATCATTCTGAGGGCCCGCAAATTCCTGTAAGTGATTTGTGTTGGCCAAAAGAGAGAAAATGTCTGATAGTGCAAAAATGTATCTGATCAGAATTCGCGGAGGTAATAGAAAAATCGTGAGGATCAATTTGAGCTCCCGCGAATTGTCTGCAAATTTTGAGCATGGATATCTGATGAAGAAAACTCCATTTTTTTTTTGTTTTATTGACATTTTTCTTCTGAAACAGAATTTGCGGAGGCCAAAAATGAATCATTCTCTGTAAGAAAGACGAATTCTATCTGAGATGATGTGAAAGAATTTTTTTTGAAACTAATAACTTTTGTGGTTTTCTCAGAGAAGACTGATCGGATAGTATCTTGATGGGTGGAACAATAAATCACAGCAAAAAATGGTGTCAAAATGGCATACAAATAATAAAGAAGAAAAAAATAAACAGTAGAGAAAAAACAGCTAATACATATCAAGATAAAAGCAAGGTTCGTTGTACTTTCTCAGTCGACTCCCATTGACCACAGTGTCGAGGACATTGCCTTGAAGGGTTTGGAGTTGAACATATCCAGAGGCAAAGATTTTTTTTATGACGTAAGGTCCTTGGCCTGAAAATTTCAGTTTGCCTTTAAAGGCTTTGGCCTGGTATAGCAGGACCTTATCCCCCACCTAGAAATGTCTAAGTTTCAATGATCGATCATGTCATGCTTTTTGTCATCGTTTGTGGACTTGTTGAGCATGGATGCTGATCCGTCGTGTTTCACAGAATTGCTCCAGATGGAATAACCTATTTGCTAGATTCTGAGGAGTATTGAGCTCAAGGTTGTAGGCTACTCGAAGAGAGGGAATATGGAATTCCACAGGCATAACGGCTTCTTGACCATATGTGAGCTGGAAGGGGGTTAAGCTTGTAGCTCGTTTTGGGGTAGTGCGATAAGCCCAACGAGCAGGATGGAGTTTGAGTTCCCAATCAAATCGGTTGGATTCGACGATTTTGGTGAGAATGCCACATAGGATTTAATTGGTGGATTCTGCCTGGCCATTGCAGCATGGATAGTATGGAGAACTTTTGCGATGTACCACAAAAAATTTGGAAAGAAGATCTACTATGACAGAGTTAAGAAAATGTGTTCCCCTATCACTGATAAGCTCTAGAGGACAGCCGAACCAAACTATAACCTGTTCATAGAGAAATTTGACGGTGGAACGAGCGTCGGCATTGAATACAGCTCTTGCTTCAGCCCATTTGGTGTAGTAGTCCATAGCTACTATGATGTAACGAGATTGTGTGTGTCGAGCAGCAAGACTAATAGGTCCGACATAATCAATTTCTCATTTCTGGAAAGCTTGATCAGTGGTTACAGGGTGTAAAGGCATGTAGTCTGTTTTTTTAAAGCGTTTTGTGCGTTGGGAGACATCACAAGCCTTAGTGTAATTGTGCGTATCCTTGAAGAGTGTTGGCCACCAGAATCCAGCCAAGAGGATTTTCTTAGCAGTTGTTTCAGAAGAGAAATGGCCGGCACCAATACCTTCATGATTGAGGGAAATTACAGAGGGGATTTCTCCTTCAGTAAGACATCGTCGGATAATTCCATCTAACCCTTGCTTGTAGAGTTGTCCTGCAATTAACGTATAAGGTTTAGTTTTGAGGACCAACGCCCGTTGTTCGGATTTAGAAAAGGAAGGATCCATTTGTCCTGAAATTAAATATTCGGTGATTTCCTTAGCCCATACATGTGTAGAGTCAACTTGGAAAATGATTGCATCTGGTAAATCATCATTGACGTCTTGATCAGGGGTAGGAAGGTTAGGGATTCGGGATAGATGTCTGCTAAAAAATGCTGAACTCCCTTACAAACCACGATCCTAAACTCAAATTCTATCAATAATACTTCAAGGAGAGGGTGAGCAATACTCCAATGGCATACTTGGATGCATCGGTATGCACATGGAATTCAGTTCTGTATAATTCGGATTGCAGTGGTAGTAATGGCTTACCTTGGAAACTGCTCTGTCCACCAAAGGTATGGTGTGCTGGACTACTGTTGGCGGAATGTCCTTTAGATCACTATAGCTCTAGGCAAAATAGTCTTTATATTCCACCAACAAGGACCGTAGTCTCTTGAACTGTGTGGGTGTTAACTGCTCTTCCACATGCACTATCCTTTCTTCTTCTCCTGGTTCCGCAAGATTCATCGGCTGTGTTCATGCAGGTCCCTCGAAGACTTGTTCCGCTAGTGCCTGACTTTGATCAGGTTCTCGTTGGGCTTGCGACATCATGATTACCACGTCGTCCAATGTATAATTCTTGAAAGTATTAGACATCTCATGGACTGGAGCTCGTCGAGATTCCTCATTCAACATATTGATCTTGGCCCGACTGGTCATTTTTTTATTTCTGTCACCTGTGTAGAAGATGACGTTGTATTTGAGTCCAACTTGACTGACTTCAAGGAATCCAACACCTTCTTATTGTCTTTTTTTGTCATTTTGATGGATTCATCCTTGTTGTCTTTCTTTGGGACTGTTGTGACATTCGCCTCATGGTTGCGAATATCAACGTCTATTGTAGCTATTGCCTCTTTGGGTAGGTCACTCCATCGGATCACCTGGTTGTAGTGTAGCTTCAACTAATTCTTCTTATTCGTAGGTGCCTTGGGTGGTTTGATCCTTGAGACTTTTGCCATAGCAGACCTTTGTGGTGGTTGAGTTGGTACCTTCTTGGTTCCGTAACGATCTGGGTCCATGTGGTGTAGGACTTGTTCATCAATCAACTCAATCTCCATATTATAAGTTAGAGCACGTTGCCAAGGGACTAGATGATCGTCCACTGGGTTCTCAATTGGCTCCGTTGACACCCATGCTACGTTTATCATATTCACTCCAAATGTGATTGGTGTGTCCATAGTGTAACATTTGGGTGAAGATCTACTCGGTTCTGGATCTGATTCATATTGAAATGTCTGGAAGTCAATAGTTGCTAATGCATTCGTCCATCTCATGACATCCGTCTCTGAATGATAGTGACCTCCCTTGGCTGGACTTGGGGCGGTCAATCGTATGATCTGTCGTGGATGATCCGTCATCAGCTTTGGGTGCAATAGGTTTCACCGCCCATGTGGTTGGATCTACCTTTACAGCCTGTTCTCTGTTCTCGAAGGTGAGTTTCCCTGTACCCCAGTTGTGTACTACTTGCGCAGCCCTCAACCATGGGCTTCCCAGTAAAATACGGTATGCAGATGGAGATTCAGGTATATCCATGACCACAAAAGTAATCACATACTGCATGCCTGCTATCCTTACGGGAATATCAGCAATTACACCTTTTGGTTTCAAACATGATTGATCTGCTAGCTTGATGGCGAATCTGGCTGGCTTCAATCTTTGTAATCTCCATTTTTCGTACAAAGTAGTGGAGATCAGATTGACACCTGATCCTCCATCTATCACTGCCGCCTCGTCCTCATATCTCTTGTATTTGATTGGCAAAGTGATGTTGTGTTCCTCACTTTCCCATGCTGCTTCGATGTGGAAGATGTTACTTGTTTCATCATAGCCCGCACAATAAATGGGCTCAGGCGCTACTGGCTCCTCATCCGCCTTGGCCCATTCAGCTAAAAGGCTTTTCACTTGTAGTGCAATCCGTAGTAGTTCTCCGAGGGGTAAACTAATGTGGCTTGACAGCAAGAGTGTGAGCCTTTCAGTGCATGGTTCCTCAGGCTCCACCATGTGAAAAGGTGGTTCATATTGGTGCAACCGATCATTCTAATCAGTGCGCAGTGATAAAACAAATTATTGCTTCCATTTCACCCTAAAAATTATAAATATTGGAATTAAATTTCATGCAATTACAGACATGTGAAAGACAATTATTACTAAGAAAATAAATATACACAAATTATCCAAGAACATATATAATAGCCCAAGAACATAAATAGTTGAACCACAGAAATACATATAAACTAAATCAGCAAGCGTGCATACGTACACGACGGACTTCTGCATAAACCAACAAAGCTATGATTTTAATTCATACAAATAATAGATCGAGTGCTTCCTTACAGATTTGCACATGAAGTAACGTGGGATATTTGGGAGTTGGCCACATTGAGAGTTATAAAATGGGTATGAAAATGTCCCTCGCTACCGTTACTGTAATGAAAATGTCCCTTGCTATCGCCACCGTAATGAAAAGGCCCCATATTCTCCAAGAGAGATCATAGAGGGGACCGTAGGAGGACCCACCTTAGTGGCTCTCGTTGTAAGGAGTCCCTATGATGAGACCTGCTAGAAGGATGTGCTGGGACTAGCGACCACCTCAGGCGCACCACCGTCGTTGCAACCTCCACAACAAGCGGACTTTGGTGGCTCCGCCTACGGTCTCTTCTAATGTCGAGAAGAGGCACTGGCGGTTGTATCATGTGTTACATGTCATGGGATTTAAGACATATGAAAGACACTTAACAATAACAAAATAACCATACATAAATGGTCCAAGACCAGGTATAGTGCAATTACATAAATAGTCAAAGTTCAGGAATATACATAAACTACATCGGTAAATTCACATACATATGTATCGACTAGAATGATAAAACTAGCAACATCAATATCTATACATATGGATCAGCTAGCTATAAAGTGAAAAACTAGCTAGATCCAACTGAGCCATTCTTGTTGTGGCCATGAGATGGGGTCTACGGTACCTACGTGTGCAACAAACATGAATTAGTGTTGTGAAAACCTGTGGTAAGAGTTAGAGAGACTAGTGAGTGTAGAGAAGATAAAATCTATTTTGAAGCCATAACTCAGAAGAAACAACCCAATTTATCATCACCCCTTGTGTTAGGCCAACTTTGGAGCCAACGCAATATAGTTATAATATATATGAGTTGTGAGTAATGGTCTAAATGTTAGGAAGGCCAATGTATGTTGTTTGATATTGTTATACGAATAAATAGTCTAGGATGGGATTTATTAAAGTAGTTGTGGCTAAAAGCATGGTTTGGTGGTACAACATGGACTGTCAAGGACACTACTTTTTTATTGGAGGAGAGAGAGTAGGCTCACGACTTATCCCCCAATACTCCAAGAGGGTAGGCCCATCATTACTAGGGACGCCGTCATTGCATTTACTCGTGGGTAGCATCTATCAAGCTCCCGAGGTCCCAAATCCCCAAAAACTGAAATGTACTACCAAAAGGTACAATGAAAAATGGGTTCTTTTTTGGTACCACCAAACCATGCTTTTAGCGTTACATATAAAGCCAAAATGTTAAGAGGCTAATGGGTACATTTAAGTAATGAAAAAATTACTTTTGAGGGTTGTTAGTATATTAGTCGAAGAGTCACTCTCAATTGAGAGCTAAACAATAACAAAATGAAAAAGATTAAGGCTTCAATTACTGGTAGCATTATGAATGAAGTTGGAAAAATATTAGACACTACATTGGTTCAGGGGGCATGTGATTTTTCTAGCATCAATAGAGAAGCATATGTCCAATGTTTAAGGTGATACAAGAGGCATTTGCACAGGTAAGTATTAAGAAGTTCCAATCCCACCTCCATTTCATCTTAAGAAAAAAAAGACATGTTAAACAAAGGTATGTATACAATAGTTGGTAATCCATCTCATATCAATGAAGTGTATTGCTCGAACAGAGAATGTCTAGCATATAACAATTTCAATAATTTATTTATTGATATTAATCAGCTACTAATATTCATCATAAATTTTTATGGTATTACAAACGAGAATGTCAATAACAAGTTGATAGTTGTTCTCAAGTTAGATGAGTCTCAATTTATAAAAGAACAAAAAATGGAGGGAGTCAGTCTTACGATCATGAATGGAGCTCTTTTAAATTCAGAAGACTCAGAACGCCTCAAATTCAGTGTTCAATCAAATAATGATATCTGGTGGTTGGCAGCATTTCAGGTATAGTAGTTCCTTCGCATAATCAATAGGAATAGTCATTTTAATATGGATTTCATTTGACAAATATTCTTTGTGTTATGATTATGAGGCTAAATCACGTTTTTTTTTCTCTTATAGGTGATGAAAGAAGACCATGACATTCTCTCATGGATATTCAATAGAACGTAAAATCCTGCCACCATAAAAAATCACATGGAGGGAGTTTCACTGAATATTCTTGGAATTGGCAATTTCAACATAGAATGGCATTTAGCAGGAGATCTGAAGACATTAAAATGTATGTTCAATGTATCCCATGGCGCTAACACTAAACAGCCTTGTTTGTACTGAATGAAGACAACAAAAGACATGACAAGGAGTACAGGAATATCAAGAGATCCTAATTGGAAACCCATACTACCGATTCCTCTTCAGAATTTTCATATATGTACATTGCATGCAGAGATGCGTATAATAGAAAAAATAATATATCTTCACATCTTGTTTGCATGGAACCAGAGGCATCTGCAAAGGAAGCTATTTCCAGATTAGAGGATGTGTTGTCTAAAGCAGGCTTACATAAAGGCCACGTTAAAATAAAACAAGTTATCAGATAAAACAGAAAATATTCCATGCAAGTTGAGCATTGGAAGATCCAAAGTTCAAAGATTTTTATCAAATTATTCTGGCAAACAATCCAAGATTCAATACTAGGTTTGGAAAGAGATTATAGCTACAACTCAAGATTTTGAAGAAGAAGGTTCTACCCGTATACACAAAGTAGAAGTTTGAAAAAAATTAGACAATATGGTGAAATACTTGAGAAAAGATAAATTTTCAAATATTGATGTACAAATGATACAAAAAACAACTAGTGAATTTGTGGATGCAGTTCAAAGTGCATGGGGTGTTCGCTTAAACTTGTGCCTACATTGATTTCATAGATTTAGAAGTCAAGATAGAACCTAGTGAGTTTTTAATGGAAATCTCACCGGCCAAATGGTTCTCAGCAACCAATGTTGATCTGCATTGCAAACATAATGTTCATGAAAAAGTAGAAATTAGAACACTCATAGTATTCACAACAACATAATAAGCAAATCAATAGAAAGTTGAAATGAATAAATTACAAAACTAGTGATTATGAATGAATCAAAAAGTTCAAGCAATATTCAATACCAAATAAGCTATAACTTACTTGAATGCATGGATTCGTCTCTTTATATGACCTCTAGATGATAGATCACATATATCCTTGTTTACCAGTCTTTTCTTCTTGTTGCTTCGGACCTTTCTATTGAGCACATCCATATCTTTAACAAGAGACAAATATGAGATACGCATGGATTGAAATGCAGTTTTTATCTCATCATTACTAGTTGTATAATGATGCAAAGAAGATTTCAACCTTTGGATCTCCTTTTGAGAATCTCCTTTTCATCCAAACAAGTTTTCAACTTTGTAGATTTTTCTTCACACTCCTCTGATATTTTCCTTGATTCCTCTTCCAAATAATGTATTCTTTGCATTGAATGTGCATTCCCATAGAGCATCAAATTCTCACAGAAACCCAAAAGGCCATTTTTACCATGACACATATAGATTATTAACTGACTCACTGAATGAAAAACTAGATGTTGCAATGAACATGGATCAATAGGATACAATGTTCCTGATGACCATAAATTTACATGCTTTAGCTTTTCCTCCTTGTATCGGACTTTATCAGAAGTTGACAATTTGGGCTGCTTTGAATTTCTTCTCCTGAGCGGAGCATATTCCGGTGACAGATCCACATGAAGATGATAAAGCTTTGTCCTCAGTACAGTAGTATAGTAACAAACAACACAATGACAATAACAAAGTTGGAGATGGCGCTAACCCTACTAGAGATAGAGGTGGTGCTAAACACTTGTGTTTGCTGGAGATAGAGATGGCGTAGGCTTTGCTTCAAAAATGTCACTCCTAATTCAAATTTTTGAGTGTTCCCAACTATTGGGAGGGAATATTTCAGCATTTTGAGAATTATATTTTAACTATGGTTCAGCACCAGTGAAGTTTGATGTGACTAAACTAAGGTGCATTCATTTACATTGAAAGTAGTGCGGGCAGATGCGTAAAGAAGTTAGAAAATGATTATAATTACTTTATAGTTATTTTTCTCTCTCCTACATGGCATTTCTTATAGGACCCTCTTTCGGCCCATATTTTCTCTGATGTAATAGCTTTATCATTGCCATTCCAATTTGAAATTATTTCTCAGAATTGCATCTAATAGACTGTCTATTTTATTTTGCAATGACCATTGGAGCTTAAACCTGATCTCTTTCAAGAGATCTATAGATAATGTAATTAAACTTTTTATGTAAACATGAGTTCATCTAGTAATACTCATAAGGATATTGACTGGATCTTGTCGAAAATCTGTAAATACGTTCCAATAGAGAACGCCAAGGCAAGGAAATGTGATATCATTAATCTTGATATAAATCCTGTCCATTTCATTGACATTTTTAAATCAACATTCTAATGTATTCTATTCATTGTGTGGTTTCCTTCATTGATATCTTGTGTGGTGAACTTTTTGCAGTCGCCCTAGCAAAAGGACTTGTTCAACTTTGGGTAGTATACGTTGTATAATGCAAAGTTATTTTTTGAGTGGTAAAACCTTCAACAAGATGTTGATATTTCAAAGGTAATTCATTCTATTTATTCTTGATTTTGGAATCGTGATTAATTTTTTTATTCGATAAATTGTTTTACCATAACTACTCTTCCACAATGGTGATTGTTGTAGGACCTTTGCAGCACATTATCAGCTCCTGTCTTACAAGACAAATACTAGTGAATGTGTGATTGCAAACTATGTCATTTTCCTTTTGTGTGTACTATTTTGAACAAGCGATAAACATAGAGTACTCACGAGTCTTTTGTTGATGATGAATCTGAAATAAGTGGGTAGATTGGTTTGTAATAGGATGAGCTCCGCTTTGACATAATCAAGGCTCCAATGCTCTTCGACCTCAATCATAGTAAAAAATTCTTCATTGTGTATGATGCTTATCTCCTTCAGTTTGTGTGACCATTTATTTGGAAGCCTTGATCTAGTGGTAGCCATGTAACATCAATTTTCTTGAATCTCTGATAGCTAAATGTGAGACTGAGCATTTTTTTTTTTTCGATATGATAATGGAATATCATCGACGACTTCTTTATCCTACATTCTATATCTTTATTTGTTTTAGTATCCTAGCCTTGATCCATGAGATCTAACAAAATTTCATCTGATAAATCCTTGCAAACAAATAAAGTTGGTGTCCTAATTCGAACACTTGCACTTGAGAAAAAATCAACAAATATATGCAATGAGAGAAACAAACTTAGGTGAACAATTTTTGAACCTATCCTTATTTTCATGGCATTTCTAACATCCAAGAGTAGCTTGCATCTGAAGAATTCTGAAACAATACTGTCTAGAGTAGGTCACTCATCGCTCTGAAAACTTGGCAATGGAATTGCTTCAAGCTTGCTGAAAGTCCCATCCGTTTGTGGTATATATGAAGATTCATAAAAATATATACCACTATCTGCAAGCTCCTTTAGACTTCTTCCATTGTATTGCAGCTTTCCAACATCAGAGTGAATCATAATCAATATTCTTGCAAGTGATTGTGCTGGTTCCCATTCACTTATGTTTGATAATTATAAATTTGAAAGAAGAAACACGTTGAATAATTTAAATCTTAATCTAAAAAAAATACCTATGATTGCAGTAAAGTGCATATCTTTTGATATACTTACAATTACAGTTTCGATGATCACGAGGATTTATATCTTGTACTTTTATTTCTGAATGCATATAAAATTTTTATCAACACTTAAATGGATAGCTTTGGATGCACATGTCTATCTCTATAGATATCAAAATTCAATGTTTTTTTAGTAGGCATGTTTCTATAATCATGTAGGATTTTTAAGAGTAAATAGACTAAAAATTAAATGTAAAATTCACAACAATGTAGTCCCATATATGAAGATATCAAAGTTTCATCAATACCCCCACATGTTTGACACATCGTATCTTACATATAAGTTGCTCAAAATGAAGGTCTTAAATTTTTTAATCAATAAATGTATATATGAAGAACACACATGTGAAAGGATTTGTTTTGAGAGTGAAGGCTTTGAATGATGAGTTAGCTTGCATTTATGTGAGCATTAAGGAAGGAAGCTTGTTCAAGTTATTCTAATGTTTGTTGGATGCTCATGCTTGGGTTCATCTATCCATTGGTGCACTATATTTGTGATATCTTGCAATCTTGTGTGTAGAATGCTTATTTTATGCTATTTTTGGATCCACAAGTGTGAAATACAGTATCTTACTATTCTTATGTTAATGGAGGTAGCGTTAATATTTAATTTTTTGACCGCAGTATTATGATGCATGTACAAGATTGCTCTCATATTTAAATGTCCTAGTCTCTGATGCCATTCATGTAAACTTGTAAGAACGTCTCATGCTTGTTTGGAGCTAGAACAATTTGCAACATGAGCTATTTGTGAATCTTTTAGATTCAAAGACACAATGGCTAGTGCTATGCCATCCTTAGCTTTCCAAGTGGTCAGCATGTCAGGTTCAGCCAATTTGGCTATCAAACCATCGACATATACCCAAAGCTCTTTCTCAATCAATACCATTCTCATTTTAAACTTCCACATGTAAAAGTCTTCTCCATTGAACTTATTGATCAGACGGATCTCTAACAATGTAATTTCCGTGATGATTGAACAATCTAAAAAAAAGGATAATTCATCGTGAATATAGAAATAGTTTGGATGAAATTGCATTGTGATCCTATTGACACGGGGCCTTCTGGCGTCTAGCCTTCGCGAGAGGCCTTCTGGCGCCTAGCCTTCTACGTCTGGCCTTCTGGTGCCAGGCCTTCGCGCCTAGCCTTCTAGAAATTTTCTAGAAGGATTTCGCGATAAATTTTCTAGAAGGATTCGCGACAGACCTACTAGAAAATGATTTTGCGATGGCATTTTCGTGAATTTCGCCCCCCCGTCTCCCCGCCCACCCGCCGCGGCGGGTGGGTGAGGGCAGGGCGACAGGCCTTCTAGAAAATTTCTAGAACGCCTTCTGGCACCTGGCCTTCTAGAAATTTTTTGAAAGGATTTCGTGACAGGCCTTCTGGCGCCTGGCCTTCGCGACAGGCCTTCTGGCGCCGGGCCTTCGCGATAGGACTTCTCCCGTGAGAGAGAGATTCGAGTCTGGCCTTCTCACGTCTGGTCTTCTAGCGCATGGCCTTCGCGACAGGCCTCTGGCGCCTGGCCTTCTAGAATTTTTCTTGAAGGATTTCGCGAGAGGCCTTCTAGAAATTTTTTAGAGGGATTTTCGTGACAGGCCTTCTGGCGACAGGCGCCTGGCGCCAGCCCTTCTAGAAAATTTCTAGAAGGCCTGTCGTGAAAACATCGTGACAGGCACCTGGCCTTCTAGAAATTTTCTAGAAGGATTTTACGACAGGCCTTCTAGAAATTTTCTAGAAGGATTTCGTGAAAGGCCTTCTACAAAATGATTTCGCGATGGCATTTTCGTAAAACCCCCTCCGCCACGGCGGGTGGGTGAGGGGGGTGACAAACCTTCTAGAAAATCTCTAGAAGGCCTTCTGGTGCATGGCCTTTTGGCAACAGGCCTTTGCCACAAGCCTTTTCGCACCCGGCCTTCGCGACTGGCCTTCTGGCGCCTTTTAGAAGAATTTCGTGATAGGCCTTCTGGCGTCTGACCTTCTAGAAATTTTTTAGAAGGATTTCGCGGTGGGTGGGAGGGGGGTGGCAAAATTTTCTAGAACGCCTTCGCTACAGGCCTTCTAGAAATGTTTTAGAAGGATTTCGCGATAGGCCTTCTGGCGACAAGCCTTCTGGCGACAGGCCTTCTGGAGCCTGGCCTTTGCAACAGGCCTTCTAGAAGGATTTCACGATAGGCCTTCTGGCTCCTGGCCTTCGCGGAGGGGGAAAAATTCATGAACAAATTTCTACAAGGCCTGTCGCAAAATTTCTACAAGGCCAAGCCTTCTAGAAAATTTCTACAAGACCATGCCTTCTAGAAAATTTGTAGAAGCCCTGTCAAGAAAATTTTGCTATAGGTGCCTGGCCTTCTAGAAATATTCTAGAAGGCCTGTCGCTAAAATTTCTAGAAGGGCGCCTTCTAGAAATTTTCTAGAAGGGCACCTGTCGCATTTCTAGAAGGCCTTCTAGAAAATTTGTAGAAGGCCTGGCACCTGTCGCAAAATTCTTGCAACTGGCCTTCTAGAAAATTTCTAGAAGGCCTTTTGGTGCCTGGCCTTCTAGAAATTTTCTAGAAGGATTTCGCAACAGGCATTTGCAAAATTTTTGAGAATGCCTTTTAGAAATGCGACATGCGCCTGTCGTGAAATTTCTAGAAGGCCAGGCGCTTGTTGCAAGATTTTCACGACAAGCCTTCTAGAAATTTCTAGAAGGCCTATCGCAAAAATCTCACGACAAGCACCTGGCCTTCAAGAAATTTTGCGACAGGTGCTCGGCCTTCTAGAAATTTTCTAGAAGGCATGTCGCAAAAATTTCTAGAAGGGCCCTAATATAAATTTTCTAGAAGGGCGCCTGTCGCGTTTCTAGAAGGCCGTCGTGAAATGTTTGTTACAGGCGCCTTCGGGAATATCTCGTGACGGTCATGCCAGGGTTCCAGGCATCGCGAAAATGCCCTGGCGCGAGTCACGATGGACGACGAGCGAGAATTTCACGACATGCCTTCACGAAAATTCGCAACTCGCCTTCGTTAGAGGAGTAGCATGATTGACGTAGTAGCTCATACTTGAAACAACAACAAAACAAGCCAATAAGGATTTGAGCTTGAGGGTAGTAAGCTCACAACTCATAAACACACTTCTCAAGAGAAATAGATAAAAAAGCTTGAGCCACCTTAGCCAAAATGTGCTAATACCTTTCTTTTTCTCTATTGACATCTCCCCAAAAAATCCCACTTAACTTATCATGGGAGCAATTTTAATGCGTTTGTTTTTTAGTTTAAATTATTCATATCAATTGATGCATTATTTGAGAGCCAATTGAGAAGCCCTCTCGCATAGATGGTGATGATATTGTGTATCCTTCTTTGTGTGCTATAGTTTATTTATAGCATGTTAAAATTCATGGTGCTATTGATATAGAATCACAAATATCTTGTGAGTAGTTTATTTTATCATTTTCAATATAAAGCAAAAAAAAAAAAAGCTTCATAGTTGCTTAAAAAGTTCATGGATGTTGACAATGTAATGCCCTCCTAATATTTTAGCTCATGAAAACATGTTTTAACCATAGAAAATCGATAACCATTGGGTTTTATGCTCATTAAGTTCACCTAGTGTCCCAAGTCTCTAAAAGTTTAGCATTACATGTAAACACTTGGGAATGTTTACCGACCAAGGCATTATGGCCCAACTACGGCTTTATCATGAGGATTCACTTGAGAGCTAGAGTCCGATGGTAGGACCCAACCCCAAAATTTAGCCGACATGGTGGTAAAGTGTGCCCTTGTCCCCCACTTTATGCTATATGTAATTTCTTTGCACCTAACTTTAAGCCCCTTTTGGGACCTATATGATTTTACATTATTTATCTTTTTCTTTTTTCTTATACATGTGTGCGAGTGACATACTTTTCCTTATACCTGAGAGAGAGAGAGAGAGAGAGAGAGAGAGAGAGAGAGAGAGAGAGAGAGAGAGAGAGAGAGATTGCTTGCTTCTAATAGTCCAATGGTTGAGAGACACATTATTTGATTTGAAGAGGAGCTCTATTACAATGTGTAGCATCTCTCTCTTTGAGAGTGTGCCACATCGGCATTTATTCTGCCAATGTAGATTACACGTTAAAAAAAAGAAAAAGAAATAGATACAATAATATAAAAATTAAGATGTGTAGACATCTAGATAGGGCATCTAAGATAATTATTCAAAACTTTAATTTATAAGTTAACGATTTTGAGAAAAAGTTTCTTTGTGATTAACCTATTAAACGGCACAATATGTACACTTATTAAAAGTAAAAATACATGCTAATAGAAACACAATATGTGATTAACCTATTAAAGGGCACAATATGTACACTTATTAGAAATAAAAGTACATGCTAATAGAGACACAATATATTCATGAAATGATTATTATTAAATAATTATAAACAAGGTCATTGATATGTCATGAGTCTTTGTAGCAAGCATAGCATTCAAACCATCAAAAAATTAAAAAACTAAAAAAAGTCATTTTAATGCTCAAACTCACTTAGGTGTGACATTCCATCTTTTAACAAATCATCAGAATAGCTAGCAATATTGCAACAAAGGTGATCATTATGAGGCATCTTACAATCTTAAGATTTCTCAAACAAGTCTATTTTTAAAGATGGTTTTTTGTTGTTGATAACTTTTTTGATTAGCCATTACCTTAGGGAAATCTCCCAATCTCGGGCCTTTTAATACTATCTTACATATATTCTTATTATTTTAATTATTTTATATGAGGCTAAAATGAGGTAAATGCCAATGGTGGATGGGAATAAACAATGTTAGTATCAGTTGATCTTGGCATTATGGGTTTCGAAAATCTTAGATAAGGT
The DNA here is from genome assembly GCA_029204225.1 of Diphasiastrum complanatum. Lineage (NCBI taxonomy): Eukaryota > Viridiplantae > Streptophyta > Lycopodiopsida > Lycopodiales > Lycopodiaceae > Diphasiastrum > Diphasiastrum complanatum. The sequence goes on from CM055112.1 coordinate 41,972,183, forward strand.
GTAGGGCTTGATAATACAATTTTTGAAAATTTTGATACTGTCGGTTATCGCTGTATGAATTTTTTACAAGTGACATAATGGTACAAACTTGAGTAGTATGGCATGGGTGATATGAGCTGCATGTCAATTTTGATATTAGGAACTACATGAAAATTGTTAAAATTCATACACTATAATGCAAAGCATCATGCAATTATAAAAAATACCTGACATACATTTAATATAAAATTTAATCTTTCGTTCATTGTATTTGGGACACCATGAATAGAATGCAACATGTAAATTCTTTACCAAAATGAATTTAATACTTTCCTAGTTTAGATATTATTATGATTATTGCTTGGGACATGGCATATTAAAGCAAGTATCAAATGAGCTAATATTGGGAGAGTTTTATTATTTACCCTTGTATCAGGAAATCATGTATTAGCCAAGATGGTTCTTTAATGTTGGAGTTATGCTAACTTATCAAGTTGATATCATCATGGCACCTATATATCCTCATAATACTATAGTATACTTGCAACCTAGATGCCCTCATAACACTAAACTATATGCATCTGGTTACTATTATTATGAGAGAATTTAAGACTATGCCTTGATAAAAAAAACCAGCATAAAATTTTGTATACTGTAAGCTCATTGATTGATTACTTTCAATGAAAATAAAAATCTTAGATTTGAAATTTTTTATAGGATCATCCCATAATGGGTAGTTAGAAAGAATTTGAGGAGCTGATTTTCAAGCTTTGTTTTTAGAGCTTTGGCCATGAACATGCAGAAAATCAAGGGCACCACTCCAATTTTGGTTATGGCAGCCTGCTCACTATGCAATTAGGGGAATCTGCCAAGGTGGCTCAAAATTTGCACACCTTGTTATCTTCTTCAAGGCAACCAAAAAAATAATCAGCAAACGTGATCTCTGCATGATTTGATGGTATGATCCTCTTGTTGGGCATCATCTCACAGTCTTCGGGATGCTGCCAGATAGTTTACAGAGAATGCTGGTGCAAATTCTTTTGTGTGTGTTGATGCCCAGAAGTTGGATAGGAGTGAAGAATTGAGACACATGGCAGCTTCCTTCTACGATAATTTTGTGGTTGCAAAGGATGGATCTGTGGAGTCTATCAGATCTTACGAAGCCAGAATCAAACCCAGGAAGACTAGAAGCAAGGGTCCAGCGCTTGTTTTCGCCTTCACTGAAGTGGAGCGGCAAAAACTGGAGCAGGAGAAGGCTTCATATGCAGAATACAAGAAGTCGGTGATGGCCAAAATCTTTTTCAAACTTGCGACTTTTTCTTATTTGAAGAACATGCGGTTATCGGGTGGCAGTGCTGCAGAAAATAGTGCTCAGCTACAAAGCCCGCGAATCTCAATCTCTGACAGCTTCCCGCCATCCAGCCGGATCATGCACAACTCCTCCACCACACCAGACTCAAAAGTTGTTCGTGCTCACTCGCTTCCGGTAGAAATTTCCCCAAGCGTCTACTTTTCTCAGAAGCAATCGTGTTTTGTTCGGTGTAAAGAGATGCTCATTTTATGTTGTGCTTAACTCTTTTATACCATTTAATCCGTCTTTGCTCGCTGCAAGCACACTTGGGGAAGATCCTCCTAATAAGGTCTATACAATGTAGGAACTTCGGAAGCATATTCTGTTTCCTATCATTTTGCACTTTTCCAGGCAAGGAATAGCAAAGATCTAGGAAGTTTAGCTATCAATTTTGGTATTGAATCTCATTCTTCAACTTTTGCTTCCCTTTGACGTTGTTTCTGGCCTCTCTCTCGATTGTTTGCTAGTCTAGGATGCTTTGGGATTAGATATTTCTCATTGAAATACAATTTCTGCAAGGCGATCTTTGATCTCTCCCTTCCTGATTTTCATCTCCTTTGGTCATGAATTATTAGATGCGGAGCTGGTAACCTTTCAAGTTAATTTTGTAGTTAGCCCCCTTGCTAACCATGAAAATTTACCAAAATCAAGTTTTAGAAAAAGTGTAGACTGTCCTCTTGATCAATATCTCAAAGACCGCCATTTACGAAAGATGCTCAGGCATTTGGAGTGAAAGTGTCATAACTGCCTCGAATGTTTAAAATTTCGGGAAACTATATAAAGAATCCACTTCCAACTGTAATGTCTTTCACAATTATGCTTGTCCTTGTCCTGATTTTGGAATATGTTTGCAGACTGCATCCGGCGCAAGGTCTGCACTGAAAGATCGTTTTGAGGAAACCGGGTCATGCCAGAGGTCAAAGCAACATGTTAAATGGGCTTCTGATATTGAAGATTCTATTGACGGAAGCAATAAGATTTCACCTGAACAGCTCCCAAAACAAGGAACTTGGGAAGCTAGCAAGCAGTAGTGACTACAAGAGAGAAAGGAGAAGATGTACTTCTTTGAGCAGGTCTGAACTTATCTGCTCTCAACAATCTCTTTTCTAAAGAAATGACCTGTATGCTGCAGAGCCTATGCTTGTGAGACTCTTCCTAAAATAAAATTATCAAGCCTTTATGACCTTCCTAAATGTACCTCTTTCCTCACATATTTGAATGCTTTTGTTTTTGCCCCTTTTACCATTTTCTTGTGCCAATTTCGAACCTGATGTGTTTGATTGGACATGAATCTTGCCTCATTGTAGGATTTTTCTGATTTTTGAGCAGGGACAAATGCACTGCTACCATTGGAGAGATGCTGAAGCTTGGACGAGATGTATATACAGAAAATTAAATTTGTCACCAAGCTCCAAGTTTGCGAGTGCAAGACATCACTTCAGAAAAAGTCCAAGTAATCATCTTTATGTAAACTGCTGAAGGTGGAAGACTGACTGCTTTGCATCATTGCCTTGTGGAGAGCAGGTGCCAAATTGTGCAGGCTAACCATTTGAGCCCGCCGCTATCCCACTAGATTTGTTGGGATTCTTCCTTAATTTTTCCTACTGCTGGTGCATGATGACTACTTGCAACCCTTGGCAGCTATATTGATTTTGTGAATATGATTCCCTGGTATTTTTATCAAATAAGTCTTTGGGACATGCTCACTATGTGCTTCAAGACAATGAATGACTAAGTGTGTTTTGAGTGTTTTTGAGCTTCAAATGGGTGAAGTGCTATTATTGTTTTGCCCAAACAAACTGTGTTCACATACTTTCATAGGGACAAGATTTCTAATAACTAGAATTATAAAAAGAAGTGTTTGTTTTTTGAGAAAACAAAATCAACATTTTCTCATAGCAGAGTTCCAACAAATTTTCATCCTTTGGCTATTGAAGCATTTGAAATTTGAATCTAGGAACTATGTCTCCTATTGTTGGGAGCTGTTTCCTATGTATTTTTTTGGGGGAAACACCTGCTTCCCAACCTGTACATGTCCCACGAGTATCTCCCAACTTGGACTTATGGGAAAAAATATTATCCCATATATCTTTCAAAGGATGAATTGAGTTTTCATATCATAAGGTGAATGTATAGATCTTACTTGTTTACATTCATGTTTGAAAATAGTAACTCTTTTGCTTGACCTATTGGCTTTTGCACTTTTCGTCATCCTTTCCACATATTCACGTACAAGTGCCTTATTTTAAAAAAAAAAAACATGTAATATGATGTCTCCTGCTACATCTATACATGCTTTGAGCTTTCAAGTTGCTATTATTGAAATGAAAGTTGTTAAGGAGAATGCACATTGTTGGCATGGATTCGAGAAGCTTGCATTCTAATACTATCACATTCCTTATTGAGCTAGTGGACATGCTGAAAACAAGGTTTCTAGGAAGTAGCACCTTTCTTACATGAGGATGGAATGTCAATTATCAAATCAATTATCATCTTTTGAGTCAAAGAATGGTGGGCTCATGCAATGGAATGCTTAAGATTACTTTGAGAATAACTCTCCAAGAACATGTACAAATAGGTCGGGTGTGGAGAGGGGGCACAAGGAGGGTAGAGGGAGCGCATGCGGGGAGGACGCAAGGGCGGGGGCGGGGGGAGGGTGCAAGGAGGCGTGCAAGGGAGGGGACATCTCTCTCTCTCTCTCTCTCTCTCTCTCTCTCTCTCTCTCTCTCTCTCTCTCTCTCTCTCTCTCTCTCTCTCTCTCTCTCCACCGCACACACCATCAGCTGCCCGTCATCGACGGGCTCACTTAGCTAGTATATATATATATATATATATATATATATATATGTATGTATACATGTGTGTGTGTGTGTGTGTGTGTGTCATGTGCATCTTCAAGATGATTCAAGATTGGACTCAAGGAAATCAAAACCCAATCTTGAAGTGACTTTGTTCAAGATTGTTGTGTCAAATTGTAGAAATTGCATGTTCGGATTTAGAACAAAATTGAAACTTGAGCTACGCTGAATTCTTGCTCAAGAATCTATGTAAATTTACAAATTGTTCAATAGACAAACCATTTCTATATTTGTTCAAAAATGTAGTTCATTTTTCTAGACTATTTGAGGTTGGGTAAAAATATAGGCATTTGTTTGTTCATGTAACTAGTATAGTGTTGATGCTTGTCTTGATTTCAAGAGTGCAAGCAAGATATAATCTTAAATTTTTTCGCTCACTAGTATGTTATAAATAGATGATTATTTGTTAATCTAAAATAGTAAAGGTTCTATGGAGCCTATGGTTTGAATCCTTTTGCACTTGTGCATGTCTCCAATTTACATATGATTCATCTCTTTGCATTGTATACTTTTAGTTTAGCATTGTTTCTCTATATTTGTTTGTTTAGAATTGCCTTTTCATGAGGTGCTCTAGTTTCTTGGAATTAGATGTATATCATTATTCTTGGCATAGTAAGTGATCTTATAATGTCACACTTGGAGCATACATAGTGTTAATGTGCTTTTTCATAGCATTGTCATGTTGAGGCCCTGCACAAAAACACAATATAATCAAGATGATTAGCATGTATAGTTTAGTCTTATTATAATTGACAATTGAATTTAGCATAGACAAGAGACAATAAACTCGAATATGAAAATCTAATAATAAAGCTAGTACATATGATGATGGTGCTATCCAATCCGTGCACCTTGGAGAAGGGCTTCAATGGCGATCTCGAATAGACTCTAGATGACTGATCTACAATAAACAGAATGCTCCAACTGTTGAGGAATGCTTCTCAATATGGTAGTTATATAGTGGCGACCACCATCAGAGAGAGCGAACAGCCAAGTGACAAAAGGGATGCAAAAAACCAAAAGTGTGTTTTCGCATAAGGAGTCGGAAGGCCAAATGATGAAGAGGCCGTACCGTCGGGGGGCTCTGCCTCCCAAACCCCGGGGGGCTACCGCCCCCCGGAGCCCCTGTTTCTCGAGGGCCTCTGCCCCCCAAACGATCAATTAATTTTGGACTAAATTGCACTATTTCTGGGTTGTGGCAGCTCCACCCCCGCCTCGGCCTCCCCACAAAAAAAAATCTGATTTTTTTTGAAAAAAAATTCATTTTTTCTCTTCTTATTTATTTATTTATTTTCTTTAACATCGGAGGCTCCACCCATCACGGCGAGTATATCATAATATATACAACAATTTGTGTGTACACCCCATGCATATGCATGAGGTGAGAGGATGTATGAGGTGTGCATCCATACATCCTCTTTTGACACACTTTGTAATTGTAAGTTTCTTTTTGTATGGGGAGGGTGCATCCTCCCATATATATGTACATTCATGTAGATTGAGGGGTCGGGCTATAAAAGATTTTCCCTCCCCACATGAAAGATTCTCTCTCTCTCTCTCTCTCTCTCTCTCTCTCTCTCTCTCTCTCTCTCTCTCTCTCTCTCTCTCTCTCTCTCTCTCTCTCTCTCAATCATCAATAAATGTTGTAAAACATGTTGCTCCACCCTTGCTCTTGGTGGATGAGAAATGGATGTCACTATGGATGAGTTCCAAAGGTGCTTTGGACTTGTTGGTTGATCTTTGATGTGGCCTTGCATATGATTTGGCCAATGCGCATGCTTCACAAGGATTTGGCTCCTTGATCATGGGCAAACCATGAGCTAGCTCCAACTTGCACATAGATTGCATGGCCTTGGAGTTGGGATGGCCCAACCTCCTATGCCATAGATCTTCACTTGAAAGTTTTTCTTGTAGCACAATATTTGAGCAAAGATTAGCATTTTCATTACCATCAAGCTTGAATAACCTTCCAAAACGAGAGCATGATGCTACTATATCATCATCTTTTGTGATCAAGGAAGTACCATCTCTAAAATCTACTTGTAGACCATCATCATTGAGTTGGCCTACACTTATTAGATTTTTAGTCAAACTAGGAACAAAGAGCACATCAATAAGATGAAGCTTATCTAAAGATATGCATCCTATGCCTTCTATCATACATTCCTCATCATTTGCTATATAGATACAACTTATAGATCCTTTATATGGTACAAGATTACAAAAAGAGTTTTTATCACTACTCATGTGGGATGAAGCACCACTATCTAGCCACCATACATTAGAATGCTTGAAAGAGGAAGATGAAAAGTTAGACATCATAAGTGAATCTTCTTTGTCATAAGGAGATTCATCTTCACAAGTGATGTTGGCTTGCTTTTTCCTTTTGTAGCATTGGGAGGCAAAATGTCCTTTTCTGCCACATGAGAAACAAGTAAGCTCGTACTTGTTCTTCTTCACATTAGATGAGCTTGGTTCCTCCTCAGATGTCTTATCCATTTCCTTTGTGTTTTCCTTGGAGCTCTTGCTATTCTTCTTGTCTTTGCTCTTCCTTTTGAACTTGGTGAAGAGTGCTTGATCACTTCCTCCAACCTTGAGAGATGATCTTTCAAATCTTGCCACTGAAGTTTGATGTCTATGCGCCTCAGCTATCAAGACTCCTTGTAAGGCTTCTAAAGAGGTTAGATCCTCTTTGATTTCATATGATTGAACAATGGTATTAAAATCTTCACTTAAGCCATTCAAAATAACTTGAGCAATTTCTTTGGATTTGATGGAATCATCTATGCAAGAAAGATCTCTATGGAGATCCTTGACCCCAGAAACATAGGATGAGGCACTTTCATCCTTTACCTGAAAACTTTGGAAGATCATATTTCTAAGGGTAAGGAATCTTGAAGTGTTCTTAGACTCATAAATGGATTGAAGGGTACTCCATGCACTTTGGGCATAAGAGATGAGCTAATCTCTCTTAGAATTTCATTAGAGACATTTAGCTTCAAAACATGAAGAGCAACACGGGCTCTTTTCTTGAATTTGGAAATATCTTGAGGATTAGTAGGCTCCTCCTCATTCCCATTCACTATATCTATTAGATCTTATCTCCACAGACTTTAAGGAGTTTTGCAAGGCCAACAGAATACATCAACAATATACAATAAGCTACTCACCTCAATCCAATGGTGTAGCTGAAAGAAAAAATCAAACACTCATCGAAAGTGCAAAGAGAATGCTGGCCCATGCCTCTCTTCCTAAGAATTTTTGGGAAGAAGCTGTTACTACAACTGCCTATCTACAAAATCGATCCATTACAAAGGCCCTGAAAGCCAGATACCTTATGAGGTATGGACAAGATCAAGGGTTAAGAGCGAAGGGCTAAGAGTTAAGGTCCAAGGGCCAAGGGTTAAAGACCAAGGGCTAAGGACTAAGGGATAAGGCTAAGGGCCAAGGGCCAAGGGTTAAGGACCAAGGGCTAAGGGATAAGAGCTAAGGGCCAAGGGCCAAGGACTAAGGGCTAAGGGCTATGGGCTAAGCGATAAGAGCAAAGGGCCAAGGGTCAAGGATCAAGGGCTAAGGGATAAGAGCAAAGGGCCAAGGGTTAAGGATCAAGGGCTAAAGGCCAAGGATCAAGACCTAAGGGATAAGAGTCAAGGATCAAGACCTAAGGATAAAGGATCAAAGCTAAGGGCCAAGGGTCAAGGATCAAGAGCTTTGAGTCAAGAGGAAAGGGCCAAGGGATAAGAGCTAAGGGCCAAGGGTCAAGGATCAAGGGCTAAGGGCCAAGGATTAGAGAACAAGATTTAAGGACCAAGGGCTAAGGGCCAAGGGCCAAGAGAGAAGACAAAGGGCCAAGAGCTACGGGCTAAGAGTTAGGGTCCAAGGGCCAAGGGTCTTAGGTCCAAGGGCTAAGGGATAAGAGCTAAGGGCCAAGGGATAAGAGCTAAGAGCCAAGGGTCAAGGATCAAGGAATAAGGGCCAAGGATTAAGAATCAAGAGTTAAGGGCCAAGGGCCGATGGAGAAGGACCAAGGGCCAAGATGAAGGGCCAAAGGTTGAGGACCAAGGGCTAAGGGCAGAGAGAGAGATAGAGAGAGAGAGAGAGAGGGGGGGGGGGGGTTTAAGAGCGAAGGGCCAAGAGTTAAGTTTCAATAACCAAGGGCCATAGGTTGAGGATTAAGGGACAAGAGCTAAGGGCTAAGGGCTAAGGGCCAAGGACTAAGGGCTAAAGGCAAGGGTTAAGGACCAAGGGTTAAAAGCGAAGGGCTAATAGCTAAGGGCCAATGGCCAAGGGTTAAGGACCAAGGGTTAAGCGCTAAGGGAGAAGAGCTAAGGGCCAAGGGTGAAGGATCAAGGGCTAAGAGCCAAGGATATAAGACCAAGGATTAAGGGCACTCTTGACATTCGTCGACTATTACTATTCAAACAAAGCCCCTACTATGCCCTATCAAGTACAAACTATGTCACCGTTCACTATGTCAGTAACTGCACTATCTTACAATTGTTATCTATATAGTTTATACCAAACGTTATAGTTTGAAATCTTCATGGCTGCCACAACTGACGCATGCATATATATAAAAGATCAAAGTGGCATACAAAGAGTAGAGTGACACTCAATTGAGAGAAAAATATATGAGTGTAGACGTAGAGATATTATTCAATCAGAAGGCCTGTCGCGAAGGCCAAGCGCTAGGAGGCCTGTAGCGAAATCTTTCTAGAAAATTTCTAGAAGGCCAGGTGCCAAAAGGCCTTCTAGAAATTTTCTAGAAGGCCTATCGCTCCCCCCTCACCCACCCGCCGCGACGGGTGGGCGGGGGGTAAATTCACGAAAATGCCATCACGAAATCATTTTCTAGAAGGCTTGTCGCAAAATCCTTCTAGAAAATTTCTAGAAGGCATGTCGCGAAATCCTTTTAGAAAATTTCTAGAAGGCGCAAGAAGGCCAGTGGCGAAATCCTTCCATAAAATTTCTAGAAGGCCAGGCGCTAGAAGCCCTTCTAGAAATTCTCTAGAAGTCTTTTCGCCCCGCCCTCACCACTCGCTGCGGCGAGTGGGCGGGGGGCGGAAAATTCACGAAAAAAATCATTTTGTAGAAGTCTTGTCGCGAAATCCTTCTAGAAAATTTTAAGAACGCGCCAGAAGGCCTTCTAGAAATTTTCAAGAAGGCCTGGCGCCAGAAGCCTATCACTAGAAGGCCTATCGTGAAATCCTTCTTGAAAATTTCTAGAAGGCCTGTCGCAAAATCCTTCTAGAAAATTTCTAGAAGGCCAGGCGTCAGAAGGCCCAACGCCAGAAGGCATGTCGCGAAGGCCCGGCGCCAGAAAGCCTGTCACGAAGGTCAAGAGCCAGAAGGCCTGTCACGAAATCCTTCTAGAAAATTTCTAGAAGGCCAGACGCCAGAAGGCCTTCTAGAAATTTTCTAGAAGGCCTGTTGCCCCCCCCTCACCCACCTGCCACGACGGGTGGGCGGGGGGGGAGGAACTCATGAAAATGCCATCGCGAAATCATTTTCTAGAAGGCCTGTCGCGAAAACTTCGCACACGCACCTGGCCTTCTAGAAGGCCGTTGCGCCAAGCCTTCTAGAAAATTTTCTAGAACGCCAGGCGTTCTAGAATTCCGCGACAGGAATTCTAGAAAATTTCTAGAAGGCCTATCGCGAAAATTTCGAGACAGGCGCCTGGCCTTCTAGAAGACCATCGCGACAGGCCTTCTAGAAATTTTCTAGAATTCCTGTCGCGAAATCATTTTTTAGAAGGGCTGTCACAAAAACTTCACCACAGGTGCCTAGCCTTCTAGAAGGCCATCGCGACAGGCCTTCTAGAAACACGACAGGCACCCTTCTAGAAAATTTCTAGAAGGCCTGTCGCAAAAATTTCTAGAAGGGTGCCTTCTCCGTCACCTCTCTCTGTCCCCCTCCTAGCAATGCTTCAAATACGTTTTAAAACTGTCTACATTCTCTCTCTCTCTCTCTCTCTCTCTCTCTCTCTCTCTCTCTCTCTCTCTCTCACTCTCTCTCTCTCTCTCTCTCTCTCTCTCTCTCTCTCTCTCTCTCTCTCTCTCTCTCTCTCTCTCTCTCTCTCTCCCTCTCCCTCTCCCTCTCCCTCTCCCTCTCCCTCTCCCTCTCCCTCTCCCTCTCCCTCTCTCTCTCTCTCTCTCTCTCTCTCTCTCTCGCTCTCTCTCTCTCTCTCTCTCATGTTTTGGAGGCTTGAATCTCTCTCTCACGGGAGTTTAAAAACAATTTACAACTACTAGAATCTAAAAACGTATATACATTATGCGAGTATTGCCATGGGTTCACTTATGCTTATTTTGTTTCTCATGAGGAGCCCAAAGATGTCCAAGAAGCCCTCAATACCAAGGAGTGGTATGAGGCCATGAAGACTGAATATGATGTCTTGATCACCAACCACACATGGGAGCTAGTGGATCCACCACCTAACTTGCACATCATTGGATGCAAGTGGGTGTTCAAGATCAAGTACAATCATGATGGCTCCATCAACAAGTACAAGGCAAGATTATGTGCTAAAGGCTTTGCACAAATATATGGCCTTGACTATGAAGAAATTTTTGCTCCTGTAGCAAAGATGGTGACAATAAGAATCATAATCTCTCTTGCCTTATTTTTTAAGTGGAAATTGTATCAACTTGATTTCTCCAACGCTTTTTTGAATGGCTATCTTGAGGAGGAGATATACATGGAACAACCTCAAGGATTCATGAAGGATAAATCTAAGGTGTGTTTGCTATTTAGAAGTCTTTATGGCTTGAAGCAAGCACCTAGATCATGGTATTCAAGACTCAACAACTTTCTACTTTCATTAGGATTTGTGCTTAGTGACTATGATCCTTCTATGTACTTAAAGTTTGATGGTAGTAATAAATGATCATTCTACACATAGAATTGCAAGCAATCACCAAGATAGAACACCAATGGATAGTAGAACCCAAGAGGACCATGTATAAGCATGAAATGAGATAGAGAAGAGAGAAGATTGCTCTATCCATGAGATATATCCTTTTATAACAGGTTCAGACCCTATTTGCCCACTTGGCTTTTCCACCAAAATGCTAACCCTACTATTTTTGGGTCTAGATTCAATGTACCCAAGTATTCAAATTTGAATCTACTCAAACTCGCATTCTAACTTTCCCACACTTTCAAAAAGTGTTTATTCAAATGACATTTAGACTAATGAACTTTGAAAAGTTAATCTCTAAGTCTAAAACAAGTTTTGGCCTCAATATGTCAAATATGAAAATATAGCAAAATATGATGAAACTAGTTGAATCTTTCACATACATATCTACCAAGTTCAAGGACTTTTGTGATGAGCATGGGATCAAGAGGGAGTATAAAACATCAAGGACCCCACAACAAAATGGAGAAAGGAAGAATAGAACTTTATGTGAAAGTGCTGGGCCATGAGGCTAAGTGCTAATCTTGATAAACGATTTTGGGATCAAGCTTTGTTGTGTGCCAATTTCTTGTGCAATAGGTGGCCAAGTGTTATTTTGAATGGAAGGACACCTTTTGAGATGCTATTCAAGAGGAGGCTAAGTGTCAACTTTCTAAGAACTTTTGGATGCACATGCTATGTCAACATCACTCTTGATGATAGGAACAAGGAGGATCCATCTTCAAGGAAAAGGTATTTTTGTTGGATATAGTGAGATCAGTAAAGCCTACACGATTTACATTCCTACTACTAACAAAGTGATTGTTGGTAGACATGTCATTTTTGATGAGGGGAACATTTCAAAAGTGTCTTCAAGCATGATGGTTGATGGTGATGTATATTGTTGGGGGTATTCCCAACAAAGTGAAAATAAATAAAATCCTCCAATAAAATGTGTTGTGAGGGCATGACATCCTGCATGTATAAGCCCATGGCCCAATGAGCACGCAATTGAAGTTGTAAATAAAATAAACTTGACTTGGGCCTTGTAATTAAAATAAAACTAGAGGCCCAATGTCATTTTTAAACTTAGAGAGTTGGGTCCAAATGGGGACTCACATGAATCTTGTGATTTCTAATGTACTTTTTGTGGACCCTTGGATCAAGTTGGGTCCAAGGTGAATGGTTAGGATCATTGTGAATATTAGCCAATAAGATTGAGGGGCAAGGGCCTTCCCCATTTTATGAAAAGGCACCATTTGTACACTATTTCCATGCTTAATGAGAAGGAGAAAACTTTACCATTTTTGGAAGACAAGCATCCTCATTTGCTATTTACTACTTGCTATTGCTCTTGGTTGTGTTTTCTATTGCTTTCTATTTCCATGTTTATTGTTTGCCATAGTGAATGTTTTTCCATTACCAAGCATAAGGAGCATTTGAGCTAACCTCCACCCTCACTCTCTTTCTCTCTCTTTCTCTTCTCTTCTCAATCTCTTCTTCTCCATTCCTTCCCTTCAACCAAACTATGATGAATGTTAGTGTAGAGGAGTAGTATAGTGGTGAGTAGAGTTAAGGAAGAAAGTAGGAAATTAACTAAAAGTAGCATCTATGCATAGTTAGGCACCTATCCAGTGATCTAACCTTTGTTGACAGGCAAAAGGGCTATATTACGAGAGATCTTCAACCCCACAGTGGCGCTGTTGCCGGGGATAGGTTTCCACTAACTAGTTTAGTTGCATTTTAGCTATTTTCTTGCTTTTTAGAGTAGTTTAGGTAGATTTTTGGGAGTTTAAAGTTAGTATTCTGTATTTTTTTTTGTGTTTGGACTATTCACAGCTAGTGGAGGAGGTGTGAGAGGGTAGAGGAGGCCCTGAACAACCTCTAAGGGCTTGAAACCCAAACCAATCATCCAAAAAAACTCAAAAAACACACCAATCTGCATTTTGGAGGGAAAAAGAGCCAAAAAAAACTCATCAGATTTTTATATCTCTAGAATCAGTGGGAATTAACCCTCGCATGACTGGCAGCAGCTCCAGGGTACTGTCCTAGACTTACATAGAAGCCTGCGAGAGTTAGTTCCAAGCAGATTGTAAAAATCAGAGAGAAATCATAAAAAATTCAAAAAACCTTTGAGAAAATCCAAAAAAATTTAAATCTTTATAAGAACTCTCGTAGAGCCCTTTGAAGTTCCATCTCAGTGAGACCAGGACAGAGAGAAGCTTGCAAGAGTTAGTTTGATGATTAAGTGCCTGTGCGAGAGTTCCCAGTGAAAAAAAATCGGGAAAGTACCAGTGAACCCTCGCAGACAGTGAAATTTTCAGTTCCAGTGTCAAGAACTCTCATAGAGGATTCTGAAGTTCCATCTCAGTGAGACCAAGACACAGAAGAGCTTGCGAGAGTTAGTTTGATTTCAGTGAGCAGAAAATTGGATTTAAGTGCTAAAAAATCATAAAAAGTGAAGATCCAGCAAATCCTTCCAGTAAGAACTCTTGCAGACCCTCTCAATCGATTCAAAATGTCAAATTACATCAGTGATGAAGTTTGCGAGAGTTAGTATGAAGATTTGGTGAAGATCAAGCACAAAAAGTGATTTTAAACCCTCGCAGACAATGAAATTTTCACTTCTTGCGAGAGTTAACTCTCGCAGAGAATTCTATAGTGAGATCTGACCCAGATCCAGCTACTGTGAAACTTATGAGAGTTACTTCCCAGAGATCTGAAAGATATTAAGTTTTTTACCTACAAAACCAGCTAAAGAACCCTCGCATAGCCAACCCTCACACAAGATAACCATCGCAGACCAAATCAATGGAAAGATATGCATCAGATCCAGCTACTGTCAAAATCTCAGGTCAATCAGTGCAAGGAGTAAAAAGTTATCAAGGAAAAACCACCGTAAAAGGCCTAAAATTCATTCCGGCCGATCAGATCGATCAGATCCTTGAAGATTCAGACTGCATCCTACTGTATAAGCAAGGTCCAATCACTTTAGAACCCACCATCGGATGAATCTGAGATCGGGACGATTAATAGCACGAAGTATAGCAAATCAGGCACCACACCTTCCCAGATTAGCAATTGTGCAACAAGAGACAGAACCGGAACCAACACCAATGGATCCAATGGGCCAACCCGTACATGTCGTACCCTGGCATGCAGTTTGGAGAGCGCCACGGATGGAGATACCAAAATATGACGGATCATCAGATCGCATCCGATTCCTCCAGATCTACGAGCAAGCTTGTGAAATCTACGGCGAACGGACACCTGCAGAGAAGCTGATGCTATTCCCTATGTCCTTACTTGCAGTGGCTCAGGATTGGTTTTTCAACCTGTTAGAGGAAGAGAAATCCACCTGGGAAGTGGTTAAAACGGCTCTCATTACGCGCTTTAAGCCAAGGAAGTTCCTGGAAGACCGGTTTCTCCTGTTGAGCAAAGTCAAGATGGGAAAACGAGAAAGAGTCCGGGACTATATTGAACGGGTCAAACATCTACGATTCGAGTGCAGTGTAGCCCTAACTCCCAATCATGCAGTGATCATGTGGTTCCTAGCCGGATTACCACGAAGCATCAGAAGAGTACTGAAATGATGGGAGCAGTATGCTACTTTGCAAGAAGCTATGGAAGATGCCATCAGGGAAGAGGATGAGGGATCTGACGATGAATATCCTTCCACCCACACTCCTATTCCCTCGATTGCATCATCATAAAATGCATCCACTCTATCCATAGAACTACTGTTGGAGCAAATGACAAAATTACACAAACAACAGATGGAGCAACTTACGGTGCAGTTTGACCAGAAACTGAAGGCCTTACAAGGAACTGTAGCAGTAACTCCACATCAACCGGAACCAAACCAGCTGTAGTATCATCAACGAGAAAATGTATGGTGTTCAGTATGCATGCAAAACCATACAACGAATGAGTGTCCAGTCCTAAAGCAAAATCTGAGACTGACACACAGATTCCCCCAGGGTTGTTCAACATAAGAGAAGTCCTTATCATACTTCTTATCCTTATCATCAAGGGGCACCTAATGTGGCACCAAGGTATGGCGCACCCAATCAACCACAACGCATGGCCTTACCTGCTCCACCAGGGCCAGCCAATCAACAAGTGGCCCATGTAAACCTGACAGCAACGGAACAAGAAATGCAAATGCCACCTCAACCTAAGCAGCAGCAGTGGTATGGACCAGATGAACCATTTATGGATGCTACCATAAATGAATATGTTTTGGCCTATGAAACTCAAACTCAACTTCAAAGTGAAAGAAATTACGGCTGCTACTGATGCGGCGAGGGACACAGAATTGCAGAATGTCCCTACAAGGGACAATATACAACCTCCTGCCAGGATTGCGATTTTGGATACTATTTCAAGAATTGTCCATTTAAACCTGGAACCAGTGCACCTCTTAACCTCATTGCCATACAACACTCAACAGTTCCAGCGGCGATGCAGAAAGGTCGACAAGACCATGCTCGTGTGTTAGCTATTATGCGAGCACAGAAGAGGAGGGAAGTGGCTCCCTCACCACCACCATTGGTCATTGACAACCAACCCTCAACTTCAATGCCATATCCAAATGTGAGAGAAGAGAGAAGACAGTACCAGAAAATAAGACACTGGGTACAAAAAGCACAAGAGGAGGAAAAAGAGCAAGAATGAAACAATCCTACAGAACCTCCCATCGGCGTCAAACGGGAACCACAAATGGGCTCACCACTGCACACTGATCAGAATGATCGGTTGAACCAACATGAACCACCTTTTCACATGGTGGAGCCTGAGGAACCACACACTAAAAGGCTCACACTCTTGTTGTCAAGCCATGTTAGTTTACCACTCGGAGAACTACTGCGGATTGCACCACAAGTGAAAAGCCTTTTAGCTGAATGGGCCAAAGTGGATGAGGAGCCAGTAGTGCCTGAGCCCATATATTGTGTGGGCTATGATGAAACGTCCTCCACATCAGAGTAGCATGGGAAAGTGAGGAACACAACATCACTTTGCCAATCAAGCACAAGAGATAAAGGCAATAGCTACAGTAGACGTTGATATTCGCAACCATGAGGCGAATGTCACAGCAGTCCCAAAGAAAGACAACAAGGAAGAACCCACCAAAATGACAAAAAAGAGCAAAAAGAAGGTGTTTGATTCCTAGAAGTCAATCAAGTTGCACTCAAATACAGCGTCATCTTCTACACAGGTGACAGAAAATAAAAAAATGACCAGTCGGGCCAAGATCAATATGCTGAAAGAGGAATCTCGACGAGCTCCAGTTCATGAGATGCCTGATACTTTCAAGAATTATACATTGGATGACGTGGTAATCATGATGCCGCAAGCCCAATGAGAATCTGATCAAAGTCAGGCACCAGCGGAACAAGTCTTCGAGGGACCTACACAAACACGGCCGATGAATCTTGCGGAACCAGGAGAAGAAGAAAGGATAGTGCATGTGGGAGAGCAGTTAACACCCACGCAGTTCAAGAGACTACGATCCTTGTTGGTGTAATATAAAGGCTGTTTTGCTTGGAGCTATAGTGATCTAAAGGGCATTCCGCCAACAGTAGTCCAACATACCATACCTTTGGTGGACGGAGCAGTCCCCAAGGTAAGTCGTTACTACCGCTGCAACCCGAATTATACAGAACTGATCAAGCAAGAGTTGCAAAAACTTAGCAGATTTCATTTACGAAATCAAGCACACAGAATGGGTATCGCCGATACTTATAGTACCCAAGAAAAATGGCAAAATGCGTATATGTGTGAATCTGAAGGCGCTTAATGCAGTCACCAAAAATGACCATTTTCCTTTACCATTTACGAAAAGTGTCCTCGATAGTGTAGTTGGCGATGAAGCCTACAGTTTTCTAGATGGCTTCAGCGGCTACAACCAGGTGAAAATAGCCCCCCAGGACCAGCACAACACAGCATTTGCCATGGAATGGAGAACTTATGCCTATAAAGTGATGCCATTCGGACTTTGCAACGCCCCAAGCACTTTCCAGTGAGTCATGCAGACGGCATTCAAAGATTATTTGCAAAAATTTTTGAAAATTTTCTTGGACGATCTGTGCGTGCATGGACCAGATTCAGAACACTTATCCAATTTGGAGAAGGTGTTACAAAAATGCCACGAATACCAGATCTCCCTGATCCAGAAAAATGTCAATTCTGGGTGACACATGGCTTGATACTCGGCCATATAGTGTCAAGACACGGGATCGCCACAGATCTATCAAAGATTAGGATCATTGTTGATCTACCACCACCGGGGATGGTCCGCGAGGTCTACATTTTCATGGGCCATGCTAACTATTATAGGATCTTCATTCTTGATTTTGCGGAGTTAGCCAGACCAATTTACAAGCTCACAGCGGATCCACATTGGAATGAGCAAGCTCTAAAGGCTTTCTAGAAGATTAAGATGCATTGGTCTCAGCACCAATCTTACGACCACCAATTGGTCCATTGAGTTTCACGTGCATACGGACGCATCGAAGTATGCAGTTGGAGCAGTCTTAACCCAGCCAGGTGAACACAAAAAGGATTTTCCAATACAATTTGCAAGCCAATACACAAATAGGATTTTCCAATACGATTTACAACTCAGTGATACCGAAATGAATTATTCAACCACAGAGTGGGAAGCACTGGCAATGATCTATGTGGTTAAGAAGTTTCGACACTATTTGATGGCCACACATTTTGATTTTTATACGGACCATCAACCCTTGATATATCTCATTAATAAAACTTGCAACACCGGGAGAATCGCTAGATGGCTCCTGTTGTTGTTGGAATTTGATTTTCGGATAGTAGTTTGCAAGAGAAAACAACACTACATGGCAGATCATGTGTCACGAATCAAGGGAAAGGAGCTTGCAACCCAACCCAATGATGAGCTGGCAGATGTTGTCTTATTTTACGTGGATACAGTACCATAATGGGCTGCCGACATTGTTGAATATCTAATGCGGGGCCAACCAGACAAATCACTACCAAAGGCGGAACATCGGAAATTAATCTTGAAGGCTAGACCTTATCAGCTGATTGCCGGCCAGTTGTACCGAAGAGGTCCAGACGGAATTCTTTGGCGGTGTATTCTTCCTCATGAGACCACCCAGATCATTTTGCTTTCACATGAAGGCATGGGTGGAGGTCATTTTGCATCTGACATTACAGTTCGCAAGATGCTTCAATCAGGATGTTGGTGGCCAACGATTCATAAAGACACGGAGGAATACTTGAAAAAGTGCGATGTGTGCCAAAGGGCAAGGAGACCAACGAGATCGAACTATGATCTACTGCACCCAGTCTTAGCCCAAGCACCATTCGAAAAATGGGAATTGGATTATATTGGTCCAATTCACCCTGCAGCAAGGAGTTCCCAGGCTCGATACATAATCGTAGCCACAAACTACCTCACCAAATGGGTCGAAGCCAAGGCAGTAAGAGCAGCTGATGCTAGAACCACTGCCAAGTTCCTTTATGAAAATATCATTGTGCGCTTCGGATGCCTGGTGGAACTAGTCAGTGATCGCGAAAGCCATTTCATCAACGAGACCATCAAGGTTCTGTTGGAGGAACTCTTTGTGATCCACAAAACCAGTATGTCTTATTATCCTTGTGGTAATGGGCAAGCGAAATCATCCAATAAGATCCTGTGTAGCGTGCTCACGAAAACAGTTGAAGCTAGCAGATCAGATCGGGAACACAAGTTGCATGCTGCACTGTGGGCATTCAAGACAACATATAAAGGGAGCACTGATCAAACACCCTTCCAATTAGTATATGGTCAGGATGCTGTGATGCCAGTAGAGTTTTTAGTTCCTTCATTAAGGATTGCCACCGCGCAATGTCTTAATAAGTCCAAATCTCTACAGCTACGCCACGAAGCTCTGCATAAACTCTGTGAAACACGCTTACTAGTTGTGCATGCACTGGCAGATGAAAAGGAAAGACGCAAAGCTTGGCATGATCGCAGATTACAAAAGAAGGATCTTCGTTCAGGAGATCTGGTCCTGATGTATAAAACCAACGCAATCAAGGGGAAGTTAAAATTCACGGGTGAAGGTCCTTATAGGATCAAGAAAATTCTTAATCATGGAGCCGTGAACTTAGAACATCTTGATGGGACGCCCTTCGACACACCCATCAACGGTAGCCGGTTGCACAAATACTGGCCACCACAATAAGACATATCCAGATTGGGGGTGGCACGTTACAAAAACCTAATCTGCTCAGCCATCACCGCTAGATCTAAGGAGATCAAAACAAATCAAGCTAAATCCATCAAGATTCAGCCAGATCTGGCAAGATCGGGAAAATTCATCAGAATCCAAGGAGGATCTAGATCCTGATAGGGTCAAAATGGAAGCAGATCATCAGATTGACTGGGGGATCTACTACCAAGAATCCATCAGAACTTCCAGAGCACTACCAACAGTTAGATCAAGCCTAGATGAAGCTAATTACCAGTTTACAAAAGTTAAAAGTCAGAAAATCTTGAGATCCCGTCAAAAAACACTCTGAAAGAGCACTTTTTTCATGATTTTTTGAGATCCCTTGGGAGATAGCTCTTGAAAATTGGAAAGTCACCAAATCTGACCTAGATGCATCCATGAAAATCTCTGCGAGAGTTCTTGATGGAGGAATCATCATTTTTTAGTGTATGCGAGAGTTCCCATAAGCAGAATTTTCAAAACCCTCGTAGAGCATCAAGATCAACTTACCAACTCTCGCAAGGTGCCTAAATGAAATCAGAGCAGTGAAATTAGCTTGTCTACATGGTCTAATCTTGAAAATCCAATCACAGGAACAAGTTGTGCGAGAGATCACGTCCTGCGAGAGTTAAACCCTCACAGACAGCCTGAACCCTCACAGAACTTTTGCATGGCAAACCACCTTCTGAACTCTCGCAGACTTCCCTGAGGTCTTAGAATTTTGTGAAGAAGGTGTCTGCCAAAATTTGGGTGGAACAGAACAAGGAAAAGTGAGTTTCACCTAATATGCACTCTAAATTCAGCTAAATAAGGGCTGAATTCGAGTCATTTGTCACCTTTGCTAGCGAAGCTCTGTCGAAATTTCCACTGAAAATATGAAGTTTTCTGTTTTCAACCAAACTTCCTACCACTGTCATCTGCTCATATTAAACACCGATCTGCGCTCTGAACTACAGTCATTGTCATCCAACACTCATTATTCTCAGTTTTCTACTGTTCTCACATCTTTTTTTATTTTCCACCGTTTTTTCTACTTTTTCGACTTTTTTGACCACTAATCATCATTGCTAACATGGCCTCCTCATCCTCTGAAGACTCTGGCACCAAACAGGTGATCCAGCGTGACATCCTGTCTGCATCCCTAACAGACCCTGATCTTTCATTTTATCACCTCCACGAATTCTGACCATAGTCAGATTTTGAGAAAACAGCCCGTTATACTGTCAAAATCCCTTATTTCTCATCAAAATCTTTGTTTTAGAATTCGCTGACTTCACTGAGACTAGATCTCATTAAGATCAGTCCTTCAGCAGCTCCGCAAATTCTATCTCACAGATTTTACTCGTTTACTAATAGAACATCACATCTTTCTCTATATTCCCTATCTGCCAGTCAAACCTCTTTGTTAGGCACCGCCAAGGAGTGGCACTTGAATCTCGAAACTCCTGATCTTGCTCCTTGGACCACCCTCAAGGACACTCTCATCAAGCATTTCAAACCATCCAAACTGACTCAAAGCCCGTTCATTCAAATTACTCATATCAAGTTGAGTCGCGAAGAGTCTGTTCGAAACTACATTGAGAGTTTTAAACATCTCAAAGTAGAATGTGTTGATGAAAATATCACTAAACGCATGGCCATAAAACTATTTTTAGTTGGATTGCCTAAAAACATCCGCCGTGAACTCAAACCAGTTGACCTTTATGATCAACTTAAAGATGTGATGACCGATGCTATCCGTGAAGAAGACAAAGGTTCCGATGATGACTTTGACCATCGTGAAAAGAAATCTAAGAATCCGGATCATCCTAAGTCTGATAATATTGCTCAATCTTCTGAACTTCTACATCAAATGGAAACCTTGCAAAAAGCTCAACAATCACATATGGATAAACTCACTGCCGATTTCCAAACTGCCATGAAACAAATTGTTGAGAAATCATTTCCAGCAAGAGAAAATGTTTGGTGTCCAATCTACTCACAACATCACACTGCTAATGAATGCCCTCAACTACGAAATCATTTCCCAGCAGCCACCAGACCCACCGTTTATCGAGCTTACCGCCCCTACCCGCCACAACAACCTGTGCCACGACCAGGGGTTTACCAACCACGACCACTGTTGGGGGTATTCCCAACGAAGAGTAAATAAATAAAATCCTCCAATAAAATGTGTTGCGAGGGCATGTCATCCAGATTGTATAAGCCCGTGGCCTAATGAGCACGCAATTGAAGTTGTAAATAAAATAAACTTGACTTGGGCCTTGTAATTAAAATAAAACTAGAGGCCCAATGTCATTTTTAAACTTACACATAGGCGGCTACTACCATGAAAGGCACTAGAAGAGTGCATTTTTTCCATAAGTAAATGGAGACTAAAACATCACCTACATATAAGTTGAAAGTAGACATAATACCCTTGTCCCCTGGTACCAACTCTTTTGGGGTCAAGTGGGAAAGAGGCGGGTGGCTAGACGGTAAGGATGGGATCCCACTCACGGCCCGCAGGTGTGCACATTGTGCGAGTGAGTCTACTGGACCAGAATGTTGCTGCTTTCCGCTGCCGACAAGCTATATATTAGCCCAAAAAAGAAAATAGAATCAAACATCTTAAAATGTACTACATCAAGATACACATATAAGGAAGGTGGTTTGATTTCATTTGTTAGCTTTAGCATAAAATATGAAATGTAAGAATTTAGTA
The DNA here is from genome assembly GCA_029204225.1 of Diphasiastrum complanatum. NCBI lineage: Eukaryota > Viridiplantae > Streptophyta > Lycopodiopsida > Lycopodiales > Lycopodiaceae > Diphasiastrum > Diphasiastrum complanatum. The sequence goes on from CM055112.1 coordinate 41,994,213, forward strand.
TTTCAAGGATTCCATAGGCAACAAACACGGGCAGAGCTTTTTCTTGCAATCCAAGAGATGTGCACGTGAAAGAACATCTAAGAGACAAAAATCATTCATGCTGATCAGTTCAACAAAATATGTTCCAATTTGAGGTTTCTGGATGCTGATAATGATAACAGATGATTTTAAATTTCCCTGTTTGCATAAGTTGGGGAATGGGCTCATTCGCATGAGCAGTACGATGTAAGATGAAATAACAACTCACAAAAACTCATTCTTGTGCAACGCAGGCTATCAGCAATATTATCGACCTCGAAATTCATTCCAGAGATTCTTTCACATTGGATAGAAAACCAATCCTATGATCTTTCTCAGCTGCAACTACATCTTCCTACTATGAATTGAGACAGTACGTTTTCAGAGTACAGAATATCAATCTATGATCGACGTTTTAACTTGGGATAGTCTTTACTTGTGCTTTTGCGTGTGCTAAACTGACGAAGCTCGTAAACTACTAACTCAAAATAAAAATTTCAACCAGCACGGAGGTAGCAGAACTTAATCTGAAAAGGAAAAAAGTTTTCCATGCCGCTCGTTTGTCAAGGTTGCTGCTCCTGTTGCTATCACATTAAGTCGAGATAATGTCTAACTTACAGGTTGATCGCATCAAGCAATAGATATGGTGTCTTCCTCTGATTGATGATCTTTGCATTCAGGATGCCCTTTCTTATGAGCAACAAGGTTGCATCTGAACGCAAACTTTAGACCGCACTTGCATTTTATAGTTTCTCCACAGAGCTTTTCATGATCTCTAAGATCCACTTCAATGTAAAACTTCTTTCCACATTTCTGGCAAGCGTACCTCTTTTCTCCTTCTAAATGCTTGCGACCAAAATGGCGCCGTAGCTCATATAGTCCCACAAACGTCTGCTTACAAACAGGACATCTGGAAGGAATTTTCTTGTTATGGCCTGCCTTCAAGGACGATGTAGCGCTTGATAACGAATGAGCTCCTAGGCGCGATGCAGCTTCTTCAGCCTTGTGTGTTTTCAAATGCATTTTCATGGTTTGCTGGTTTTTGAATGTCTTGTTGCAATTTTCCTGTATACATCTAACAGGTCTGCGATTCTGTATTAGATCCACTGGCACCACTGCTATCTCTTCATCTTTATATTTATCAATTTTGTGAGAATCTTGTCTAGTTGTATGTAGCTGTGGGGAATCAACCTGCTGCATTTGAAATGCATCTAACTCGCTGACTTCGCAATCAGGAAATGTACAAGTTTGTATGTAAGATGCATCATTCTCAGAACAAGCAAGCACCAGCTCTTGTGGCCCAATGCAGGATGACGGAACGGGTGGAGATATGATGGACTTCAATGTCGTAACCAAATTCGGATGCATAGTTGGAGTGCTCATTCTGGGATGCATCAAGCTTAATACTCCTGATAATTCTTGCTGGGGAGCATATGGCGTAACAAGGTCCAACGCATCGAAAAGTGGAGGCTGTACAGTCAAAGCCGAATAAGCGGCATCATCATCACTCACAAAAACCTCACTTTCTATTCCTGCTGCAAAAGATGGAAGCAAGCAAGTCTGCTGACTCTCGGCAAGAAGTTGGGGAGCCGTCGGCAAAGGAACTACAGACTCAACGCAAGATGTCATAGCTTGATGTACCAAAAAATCCACGTCCGTTTGGCAGAAATGCTGAAGCCCAGGATGTATTGGTGCTTGCAAAAGCAGCTGCTCTGAGCTCCACAACACCGACATAATACATGTAACTCGATGCACGCTCCTTGTCTAACTCTTATCATCCCTCGCTACGCTCTTACTTATCTCACATCTTCTTATACGTTCCTTCTTGCCCTCCAGCTCACAACCCACTTTCCACATCATCTGGCTCTCAAATCCAGTGATCCATTCCAATCGAATATAGCACTGGGCATCCATTTGATCAGCCTACACTGACGTTCAACTTCCCTCTTGCTAGTCTACAAATTGATGTACACCATTTCTATATCCTCAATCCCAATGCCATGCAAGAGCAACGGAGTAGGTGTGTCTGTAAATAGCCTAGTTGATCCAAAAAAGATGGTGCAACTAGCGTTAAATCAGAAAATTGAATGGTGCTGTTCGTGATGAGCAAAACTTTCGCATCCAACCTTAAATTCAATGGAGCATAAACGGTACACGCATATATAAATATAGGCAAACACAAATGGTCTTCCTGGATCCTGATTCCTCAAACCGCAAAAGTTGTGGATATGTCGAATTATCTTGTCAGGCCTGACAATCACTATAGAGTGATCCTTCATGGGCTAAGTAGCAGCAGGTGGGCGGTTACTCTGGAATCTGTGACACTGAGTCTGGAGCTCTGCACCCTACTTACTACTACTACTGGACATGGGTACGTGCAGTGTTGAGACTTGACTTATTCTTGCATAGATTTTCTGGTGACCTTTGCAATGCTAAATCTGCCAGTGGGATTTTAACAGGGGCTCATTTTAGCTTCTTATTGGGTGTTATGCTAGGCATTAACTTTGGCCTTCCATTGCAAGTGAAATAATAGGCTTATTTTAGCTTTTTATTGGGTGTTATGCTAGGCATTAGCTTTGGCCTTCCCTTGCAAGGGAAATAATATGTGTTGACATTGGTCAATGGAGTTTGGAAGAAAGTTGACGTTAAATAAAAGAATAAAAAGTGGAGGCATTCTCAACTTTTGAGAATTGGACCTTGGATGACTACTCAATTTCCTAACTCGTAAGTGATTGCTTGAAATACTTGTGCATGTAGTTATTGGAAGTGAATGCCCCTAACTACTTCTGCATGTAAGTATTGGTATAATCTAAGAGTGTGGGTAAGATAGTGTGTAAGTGAGGTAGCATCGATCGCTAGTGGCTCTTCATGCAAGAATCATGTGGGACTAGAACACTACTTTTGCACAAGTGTAGTAATAATTAATTTTATAGATGCAAAGTACGCGTTCATGTAGCACGTAGTATGAGTTTTCATGCAAAGCAATAAAGCACATCAATCTGCATGGGCAGCCACAATATCTTTGTTTAGCCACAATGGAATCATAATACATGCCTAGCTTCAGTAAGTGAGCAATTCATTATTATCGGACCATTTTAAAGGAAAAAAATTATTGGCTACAAGAAGCAGTAACGATTTTATCTTTGCTTTTCGGTTTGTTATAGATTCACCAATCTGTCTATCGACAACAATATTATTGATTCTATGAGTTAAAAAGACAATAATTAACTAGTTATTTTGTGGTTACTTGTCGATTCTTTTACAGCCTCTCTCTCTCTCTCTCTCTCTCTCTCTCTCTCTCTCTCTCTCTCTCTCTCTCTCTCTCTCTCTCTCTCTCTCTCTCTCTCAGTTCTACATGGTGGGTGAATGCTTCTCGAGCCCCTAATTACTGCTTATGTCCAGTTTTCTTGTACTTTGAGGTTTAATAAATACACAGTGTGTGTGGAGCAATTGGTTCTTGTCTTGTCTTGGAAGCACTTGGTTCTAATGTGCTTGTGTGATTGAATCGATCAACATTACTTTTGTTAACTAGGTATCAAAGCAGGGTGATCGCAATCACTAGACAAGAACAAGAGATAGATTCATGAAGAATTTAGAGGAGAATATGTGTCGGGTTAAGCAAGCTTTGGATAAGGCTAGAAAAAAAATTGTCATTTGGAAGCTGTGGTGCATCAAATCGGACAATTGCAGATTCGATAGATAAAGAATCTAGTTTTTTTATACATGAATTCTCAAAAAATAGTTGTTGGTCAGTGACATAGGATCAATTAATTTTGGACTTTCACAAAATCCATTTTCAAAAATGGACTTGAAAATTTTTTTTATTTGTAAAATGTATTATATATATGTAAAGTGTGGGAGGCCTCCACCCACTGTGGCGGGCTCCCATAATTATTATTTTTTTTAATGGAGGCCCCACCCGCCATGGCGGGTGGGGCCTCCATAAAAAAAATAATAATTTTTTTTTTTTTATGGAGACGGCGGGTGGAGGCCTCCCATTTTTTTTTTTTGCTCATATGGTGATGCAGCCCAAAGGCTAACATGCCCAAACCTGAACTTACAACTTAAAAATAAGAGAGAAGTTACTAGAGGTTCAAGGGAATGTCAAAAGTAAAAGTGCCAACAAACCCTTGGCCAATGAATCTCTAGCAAGAGGATTTAACCATATTCTTTTATGGTGAAGAAAAACCTAATGAGTTTGGCCTGTAGATTTGAGTAATCTAACAATTGCCACATCAAGTATCGATGACTGTTGCAGTGTGTGTGTGTGTGTGTGTTGTGCATCTTGTTCTTCGAAGGATTGAGAGCTATAAAAAAGCTTCAAGTTGATTATATATTGGCTAGACTCCCAATCCCTCCCCTTCCATTTATTTACAAGTGCTGCCAATTTTCATATTATATTTAGAGTTTGACTTTTCAAAGTTATATTAGTCTAAAAGCATTTGAATACACACTTTTTGAACGTGTGGAAAAGTGTAGTACACGAGTTTTGTAGATTCAAATTTGAATGTTGGAGACATTGAATCTAATCCACATTAATGCTAGGGTTTCTGCTACGGCGGGAAACCAAACTCATTAATGAGTCATGGACCTGTTATATATACTTGTACACTCATGTGAAGAGACACATTCTCTCTCTCTTATCCCACTTCATTCTTATACATGAGTTCTCTTGTGTTCATCTATCCATTGGTGCACTATATTTGTGAGATCTTGCAATCTTGTGTGTAGAATGCTTATTTTATACTATTTTCGGATCCACACGTGTGAAATACAATAGTTTATTGTTTTTGTACGGACAACTTCATCATATCATATGTTTGATGTTTGATCAGGTTCTTATTGAGTTTGCATCTCTTTCATTAAGTAGATATTGATTTTTCTACATTGGCAACATTGGTAGGATTGATCTATTTCTAACCAAAGATCTAGTTATGGATTTGGATCTTAAATAGTCTGAAATTCATGACATGGTATCAGAGCTTGTATTGTAGGTTATGAAATGATCAAGCACTTCTATCAAGGATTTGGGGGAGATATCAATGCTAGAGCATGCTAGATTGACTTCTACTCAAAATTTGAGTTTTTGCATATGTAGATTGGATCTTTTGAGGGTCAAAACTCAATTTAGGTGAATGAACTTGCGGAATTTTGATTTCACACCATACTTGCTAGAAATAGTCGATTTTTTATGCATTAGGAAGGTCTCACTTGAGGCTACAAGATTCTATATCAAGTTCTAGCAATTGCATGTAGAATTTGAAATATTCAATTTTTTGTGATTTTGTCAAAACCTGAATTTTGATTGGATCTCTATTTTGTAAGGTTACTGAACTTCATTAGAGTGTGTTTCAATCTTAGTAGGTGGAAAGAATCATTAGATTGAGTATAGATCATAGTTGATCATAGGTTGATCAAGATTTCTACATTCCATGTGTTGATTTGCTAGATATAAGTGCTATGAGGGAATTGAGAAGTTCCATATCTTTGTGATTTCTTTTTTAAAACATTTGTTGTATTTCAAAAGAGTGCTTTGTGCATTGGAACAGGTTGAAAGAGAAGGATCAGGTCATTGCAACATGGCTACATCAAGTAGATACATGTTGGAAGGCAATGATAGGCTTACCTCAAGCAACTATTCATTGTGGAAAGTGAGGATGGAATCACTTCTTGAGATGAATGATTTTTTGAATATTGTTATAGGTTTGGAGGAGAGGCCAACAACATAACAAGAACAATTGAGGTATGACAAGAGAGCTAAAAGACCTCTACACATGATAAAGATGAATGTTACCAATGAACTTCTCAAGGAAGTTGGTAAGAGTACTTCATCAAAGGATGCTGGGATTCATTAAAGAAGCTTTATGAATCCAAGTCTACTTCTAGAGTGTTGACTCTAAGAAGACAAATCTTTAAATGAAGAGAGCCCAAATATTTTTGTTTTGAGAGTGAAGGCTTTGAATGATGAGTTAGATTGCATTAATGAGAGCATTAAGGAAGGAGAGCTTGTTCAAGTTATTCTTAATGTTTGTTGGATGCTCATGCTTGGGTTCATCTATCCATTGGTGCACTATATTTGTGATATCTTGCAATCCTGTGTGTAGAATGCTTATTTTATGTTATTTTTGGATCCGCGGGTGTGAAATACAATAGCTTACTATTCTTGTATGGACAACAACTTCATCATATCATGTTTGATGTTTGATCAAGTTCTTATTGAGTTTGCATCTCTTTCATTAAGTAGATGTTGATTTTTTACATTGGCAACATTGGTAGGATTGATCTATTTCTAACCAAAGATTAGGTTATGGATTTGGATCTCAAATGATCTAAAATTCTTCACATTATGTGATGTCGAGTATCCGATGAAGATACTTCTAGAGCTAACAATATCGAACTTCTTTTTCAAATCAGATGGAATCTACACATAACAAAGACAACCAAACACTCGAAGGTGCTTGAGACTTGGTGTATATCCATAGTAGGCTTCAAATGGAGCCTTTCAGTCAACTATTTGAATAATTTTGTAGATGGCATGCAGTAGATAAAATTTCTTGGATAACTGAGCATTTGATAACATTGATCGTGCAACATTGAGTAAAGATCAGTTCTTCCTTTCGGCTACTCCATTCTGTTGTGGAGTGTAGCTGGTGGTGAACTGATGATGAATGTTGCATGATGATAGTCCAATATTTCGTCTGACATATACTCTCCCCCACTATTAGTGTGTAGGGTCTTGAGTTTTTGACCAGTATGTGTCTCAACAAACTACTTGAATTCTTGGAAATAGTTTAATGCCTCAGACTTGTTCTTGATGAACATAATATACTGGTAAATCTTGAATAGTCATTGATAAACATGATAAAAGATAGTGCTGACCCCATAAAGGGAGTACTCATAGGGCCACACAAATGACTATGCATCAATTCTAAAATGGACTTAGCTCCGATTGCTTGTCCTTTTGGGAATCTTGATCTGGGTTGTTTGCCCAATAGGCACATGTCACAGACATGTCGTCTGTCAATGGAGGTAGCGTTAATGTTTAATTCTTTGACCATAGTATTATGATGCATGTACAAGATTGCTCTCATATTTAAATGTCCTAGTCTTTGATGTCATACTTGTAAGAATGTCTCATGCTTGTTTGGAGCTAGAACAATTTGCAACATGAACTATTTGTGAATCTTTTAGATTCAAAGACACAATGGCTAGTGCTATGCCATCCTTAGCTTCCCAAGTGTCAGCATGTCGGGTTCAACCAGCTTGGCTATCAAACCATCGACGTATCCCCAAAGCTCTTTCTCAATCAGTATCATCCTCATTTTGAAATTCCACATGTGAAAGTCTTCTCCATTGAACTTATTGATCAGACGTATCTCTAAGGATGTAATTTCCGTGATGATTGAACAATCTAAAAAAAAGGATAATTAGTCGTGAATACAGAAATAGTTTGGATGAAATTGTGTTGTGATCCTACTGATAGATTGAATAATATCTCTACTTTTTGAACAACTTTCACTCTCTCTAAAGATCTCTGATTCTAAGAAATCAGATAGTCTGATATAATGGAATTCGTGGAAGAAATCTAACACTCATATATTTTTCTCTCACTTGAGTGTCACTCTACTCTTCATATGCCACTTTGATATTTTATATATATGCATGCGTCAGTTGTGAAGTCATGAAGATTTCAAACTATAATGTTGGTATAAAGGATATAGATAACAATTGTAAGATAGCGCAGTTACTGGCATAGTGAATGGTGACGTAGTCTGTACTTAATAGGGCAGAGTAGGGGCTTTGTTTGAATAGTAATAGTCGACGAATGTCAATGTAGAACACCTAATGAGACAGATATCGATTCTACTAACAAAGTGGACAATTTACTTGACAAAGGATGAGAAACGAACTTGAACTCAAAATATTTCTATTCATGATCAACCTCAAAAGATTCGCGAAATTTATCTTGCTTGAAACTCAAAAGATTCGCGAAACAGTGTCTTGTTGAAGCTCGAAAGATTCGCGAACAAGTTCTTGTCACGACATGTTTCTTGTTCAAACCTCAGATGTCGCAAATTGTTGCGAACAATTCACGAAATATTTTGGATTCTTCTTCAAGCTCAAAATTGTCATCTGTCGCGAACAATTCACGAAACACGAAGATGTTGCGAAGAGACAAGTGTCGCAAACAATTCGTGAAACATGAAGCTTAAACGAAGAGACAAACTATCGTGAAATATTTGCAAACATAGCGTCTATTTGAATATCAACCGTTGTAAACGGTTAGATCTACTACAGAGAATTAAAAGACCAAAGGACCTATAATTAAAAGGCCAAAAGACCTATCCTGTAGCAATATAAATACATGTGCACTACTCGTTATAAAACACACTCTCTAGACTCTCCAACTAAATCATAGACACAACAGTGAGATAAGACAGCAAGAGATGTATATTGATGATTCAGATTCAGAATTATAAATTCCTTTTTTTATCAATAATTTTTGTTTGTCTATAATTGTCTTAAGTTGTCGCACGCTTATTCAATTAAGGCAAAAATTGTTCTATTAGTACATAGATTAGAAACAGACCCGATTGAAGACACTTATATTAGTTTGATTTATTCAAACTTTTATCGTGCTCTCTGAGGAAGAACTATTACCAAACAGCTCCCAGTTTAATAATTATTACTCGTTCAACAACCAGGCTACCCTCGCTGCTTTGATTCCATCAGCATGGCAGAATCGCGTGCAGCTCATCATTGCCCGAAGAGACCCAAAAATATTGAAAGTGAATATGACAGATGGTTGAAATGAGAAAATCGATGTACCATTAACTTTATATGCGTTGTCAAATCATGGTTAACAGGATTAACTAGAGCTAATTCGTAGCACCAAATAGTTTAATGTTTCAAATTTTTGCCAGCACATATTTTCATATTCATGGCTTTTTGTCTACACATATTTTCAGATTCATAGTTCAGTGTTTCAGAATTTCGCCTGCACATTACGAATGGCGCCATCAAGGACGCCATGCCTCTCAATCGACTCTGTGTTTCTATTCAACGAGAAAGATGATAATGGTTTTGATGATAATGGTTTTGGGTGCCAAGAACATATTCAAAAAACTCTTCGGTTTTGATGCATCCATCATCAAGAGGAGCATTTCGAAAAAGCAAAAGGTCAAAACTATCATTTTGATTTTATGAGAAGGCCAAAATTTTAAATTTCAAAACATCATTAGGAGGAAAATTCTATTTCTAAAATTCTAGTCCAACGTGTATATATGCATTCAGAGATAAATGTGCAAGGATTTAACCGTCAGGATCACAAAAAAAAAAAAAGCAACTGTGAGTATTGATATTTTACAGTACTTTGATTTTTGCCATTCATTAATATCTATTAGTAAACTTGCCAATCTGATCATTTTTCTCTTGCAGATTTATATCCATCCAACATAAATGAATGGGAGCCTAGTGGATCTTTAGTAGGTGTGTTAGATGTTATTCACACTAATATTCGACAGCTTCAATATAGAGGTAAAACAGCAAAAGATCTTGCTGATAGTGGGATTTTTTTTTTTTATAAATCAATGTAGATTCCTGATACAAAAGGAGGTTTTGGACAAATAGTCCCAATTCCATTCCCTAGTTTTGGAAGTGATGAATGGATTGCTCCAAATGTTGCAGTTTCATAATCATTTTGTTGCAAGCTATATAGTTATGTAAAAAATTCATTAAAGATTTGCTTGCCAATGAGATTTTTCCATTCCTTGCGATGACCATATGCTAAGACTTCCGCTATTTCTTGCAAAGAATGTCACATGATGCCGTAATATGTGCTGCATGTCATAAAAACATAATCTAAATCAGTACCAAAAGTATGTAAATTAATTGCACATATTTGTCTATAGTAGTGTAACATCAAAATCTTACCATGTAATGTATTATATGATTTACACCCCATGCACTTCTAACTGCATCCACAAATTCACTAGTTGTTTTCTATGTCATTTGTACATCAATATTTAAAAATTTATCTTTTCTCAAGTATTTTACCATGTTGTCTTATTTTTTCCAAACTTCTACTTTGTGTATACGAGTAGAACCTTCTTCTTCAAAATCTTGAGTTGTAGCTATAATCTCTTTCCAAACCAAGTATTGAATCTTGGATTGTTTGCCAGAATAATTTGATAAAAATCTTCGAGCTTTGGATCCTCCAATGCTTAGCTTGCATGGAATATTTCCTGTTTTACCTAATAGCTTGTCATCCTTTTTTATTTTAACGTGGCCTTTATGTAAGCCTGCTTTAGACAACACATCCTCTAATCTGGAAATAGCTTCCTTCGCAAATGCCTTTGGCTCAGAATTCCATGCAAACAAGATGTGAAGATATATTATTTTTTCTATTATACGCATCTCTGCATGCAATGTACAGATATGAACATTCTGAAGAGGAATCGGTAGTACGGGTTTCCAATTAGGATCTTCTCGATCTCGATATTCATGTACTCCTTGTCATGTCTTTGCTATCTTCATGCAGTACAAACAAGGGGTGTTTAGAGTTAGCGCCATGGGATAAATTGAACATACATTTTAATGTCTTCAGATCTCCTGCTAAATGTCACTCTATGTTGAAAGTGCCAATTCCAAGAATATTGAGTGGAACTCCCTCCACTTGATTTTTTATGGTGGCAGGATATGACGTTCTATTAAATATCCATGAGAGAATGTCATGGTCTTCTTTCATCACCTATAAGAGAAAAAAAAAACGTAATTTAGCCTCATAATATTAACACAGAGAAGATTTGCCAAATGAAATACATATTAAAATGATTATCCCTATTGATTATGCGAAGGAACTGCTATACCTGAAATGCTGCCAACCACCAGATATCTTTTTCTGAGTGAACACTGAAGCTGAGGCCTTCTAAGTCTTTTGGATTTGAAAGTGCTCCATTCATGATCGTAAGACTGACTCTCTCCATTTTTTGTCCTTTTATAATTTCAGACTCATCTAACTTGAGAACAACTATCAACTTGTTATTGACATTTTTGTTTGTAATACCATAAAAATTTATGATAAATGTTAGTAGCTGATTAACATCAATAAATAAATTGTTCGAATTGTTATATGCTAGACATTCTCCTTTCGAGCAATACACTTCATTGATATGAGATGGATTACCAACTATTGTCTGCATACCTTGGTTTAACATGTCTCTTTTTTTTAAAAGATGAAATGGTCGTGGGATTGGAAACTTCTTAATACTTACATTTGCAAATGCCTTCTGTATCATCTTAAACATTGTTGCATATGCTTCCCTACTGATGCTAGAAAAGTCACATGCCCCCTGAAGCAATGTAGTGTCTAATATTTTTCCAACTTCATCCATAATGTTATCACTAATTGAAGCCTTAATCTTTTTCATTTTGTTATCATTTAACATTGATTTCATAGATTTAGAAGTCAAGATAGAGCCTAGTGAGTTTCCAATGGAAATCTCATCGCCAAATGGTCTTCAGCAACCAATGTTGATCTGCATTGCAAACATAATGTTCATGAAAATGTCAGTAGAAATAAGGACACTCATATTATTCACAACAGCATAATAAGCAAATCAACAGAAAGTTGAAATGAATAAATAACAAAACTAGTGATTATGAATGAATCAAAAAGTTCAAGCAATATTCAATACCAAATAAGCTATAACTTACTTGAATGCATAGATTCATTTTTTTTTATGACCTCCTCTGGATGATAGATCACATATATCCTTGTTTACCAGTCTTTTCCTCTTGTTGCTTCAGACCTTTCTGTTGAGCACATCCATATCTTTAACAAGAGACAAATCTGTAATACGCATGGATTGAAATGCAGTTTTTATCTCATCATTACTAGTTGTATAATGATGCAAAGAATATTTCAACCTTTGGATCTCCTTCTTGAGCATCTCATTTTCATCCAAACAAGTTTTCAACTTTGTAGATTTTTCTTTGCACTCCTTTGATATTTTCCTTGATTCCTCTTCCAAATAATGTGTTCTTTGCATTGAATGTGCATTCACATAGAGCATCAAATTCTCACAGTAACCCAAAAGGCCATTTTTGTCATAACACAAATAGATTATTAACTGACTCACTGAATGAAAATCTGGATGTTGCAATGAACTTAGATCAATAGGATACAATGTTCCTGACGACCATAAATCTACATGCTTCAGCTTTTCCTCCCTATATCGGACCATATCATAAGTTGACAATTTGGGTTGCTTTGAATTTCTTGTCCTGAGCGGAGCATATTCTGGTGACAGATCCACATGAAGATGATAAAGCTTTGTCATCAGTACAGTTATATAGTAACAAACAACACAATTACAATGCTGGAGATAGAGATGGCACTAAACACTTGTTCGACCTTGCTGGAGATAGAGATGGCGCTAAACACTTGTTTGACCTTGGAGATAGAGATGGCGTAGGCTTTGTTTAAAAAATGTTACTCCTAATTCAAATTTTTTAGTGTTCCCAACTATTGGGACATTTTGAAAATTAGATTTTAACTATGGTTAAGCTCCAGTGAAGTTTGATGTGACTAAACTAAGGTGCATTCATTTACATGGAAAGTAGTGCGGGTAGATGCGTAAAGAAACTAGAAAATGATATTATAATTACTTTATAATTATTTTTCTCTCTCCTACATGGCATTTCTTATAGGGCCCTCTTTGGGCCCATGTTTTCTCTAATGTAATAGCTTTATCATTGCCATTCCAATTTGAAATTATTTCTCAGAATTGCATCTAATGGACTGTCTATTTTATTTTACAATGACCACTGGAGCTTTATCTCTTTCAAGAGATCTATAAATAATGTAATTAAACTTTTTTATGTAAAGATGAATTCAACTAGTAATACTCATAAGGATATTGACTCGATCTTGCCAAAAATCTGTAAATACATTCCAATTGAGAACGCCAAGTCAAGGGAATGTGATATCATTAGTCTTGATATAAATCTTGTCCATTTCATCAACATTTTTAAATCAACATTCTAATGTATTCTATTCATTGTGTGGTTTCCTTCATTGATATCTTGTGTGGTGAACTTTTTGTAGTCACCCTAGCAAAATGACTCGTTCAAATTTGGGTGTTATACTTTGTATAATGCAAAAGTTATTTTTTGAGTGGTAAAACCTTTAACAAGATGTTGATATTTCAAAGGTAATTCATTCTAGTTATTCTTGATTTTGGAATTGTGATTATTTTCTTTATTCGATAAATTGTTTTACCATAACTACTCTTCCACAATGGTGATTGTTGTAGGTAGATCTTTGCAGCACATTATCAGCTCTTGTCTTTTTCGCAACTATAACAAGACAAATACTTGTGAATGTGTGATTGCAAACTATTATTTTCCTTTAGTGTGCTATTTTGAACAAGTGATAAACATAGAGTACTTACGAGTCTTTCGTTGATGATGAATCTGAAATAAGTGGGTAGATTGGTTTGTAATAGGATGAGCTCTGCTTTGATATAATCAAGGCTCCAATGCTCTTCGACCTCAATCACAGTAAAAAATTCTTCATTGTGTATGATGCTTATCTCCTTTCGTTCTGTGTAACCATTTATTTGGAAGTCTTGATCTAGTGGTAGCCATGTAACATCAGTTTTCTTGAATCTCTAATAGCTAAATGTGAGACTGAGCATTTTATTTTCGATATGATAATGGAAGATCATCGACGACTTCTTTATCCTACATTATATATCTGTATTTGTTTTAGTATCCCAGCCTTGATCCATGAGGTCTGACAAAATTATCTGGTAAATCCTTGCAAACAAATAAAGTTGGTGTCCTAATTCGAACACTTGCACTTGAGAAAAAATCAACAAATATATGAGAGAAACAAACTTAGGTGAACAATTTTTGAACCCATACTTATTTTCATGGCATTTCTAACATCCAAGAGTAGCTTGCATCTGAAGAATTCTGAAACAATACTGTCAAGAGTAGGTCACTCATCACTCTGAAAACTTGGTAGTACAAACTTGCTTAAAGGCTTCTCTGATAAGTTTAAAAATTGTATCATATGCTTCCCTGTTTATTCTGGCAAAATCACATGCACCTTGCAGTATGGTTTTGTCTAAGAAATTTTGTATGTCCATCATCAAGCCCCCTGCAATTTTAGACTTTATATGTGGACTTTTATTATTCATTAACATAGATTCAGTTGATTTACCTGTTAATATACAACCCAATGTCTCTGATCTGATTGAATCGTTATCTCTGATATTTTGATTTGCAACCAATGCAGATCTGCATTGAGAGAAAACAAGTTAGAAAACAAATTATCTGCATAAGCATATTCAATTAAGCATCTAGGATAAATTACAAAATACCAACTTGAATGCATGAATCCTTCTATTTTGATAACCTCCTCTCAAGAAATTCCAAATATCCTTTCAAGATTGTCACTTTCATTTCTTGTTTCAGCTTTCTTATTTAATATTTCCACATCTTTCGATAACTGTAAATTCTCAAAACGAATAGAATGCAATATTACCTGCATTTGTTAAGATTCAATTCTAATGTCTGAAATATCTTTTTTCAATGACTAGTATTTGGTTCAAAGTTCTACATATTCTTTTTAGAATTAAGCAATTTTCACATGGTTTTTGATGTATTTTGACATCTATGTGGATCCACACGTGTGAGGACCTATCCACACGTGTGAAATGACACTTGTAATATTCAGATCCATTTTGATTAGCTTTCATTTGAGTCTAATACGACATGTCCTAAATTATAGGAGTTAGGTTGTAGATTATAGGAATCTAGAAGGTCAACACAAACCACCAATGGATGATGTGGCAAACTTGATAGATCTTATCCAAAGTGGATATGGATGAGTACAATGAGCTATCCCACACATGTTGGATGCAGTTTAGAGAGAGATTATCCATGATGGATCCATTATTGAGCTAATGATGAGAAATCTTGGTTTGTGAAGCAATCTTTGTGTTTTGACTCTCTTAAGCACTTTCTTTGTGGATGAATGCTTAGTAAATGATAATTAAACTATTTCTCTGTTATCAGGCCGTACAGTAGCTGTACTTCACACGTGGGAAGCCGTGGATCATCATTTTTTATTGTTCTTGCTTGGAATCACAAAGATTGTCTAGTAGAAGCTAGATTTGGAAGCTAGTCTTGATATAGATCAAGATCCCAAGCTACTAATCACTCTTTGTGATCATTTGTAGATCAATTTCAGTCCTTAAACTCTGAAATTTGACAATTCTTGTAGCAACTTTTGTACAAAACTCTCTCTCTCGCTCTCTCTCTTGATTGTAGGAGGACATTGATCTTATGAGACTCTCCAAAAACTAAATCCTCTGCATTAAAAATGTATTTCCATAATTTTTCAATCTTTCACAATATCCCAATAAACCATTATGCCCATTGCAGATCCAAATAACTAGTTGAGTTATTGAGGAGAAGACAAGATATTTTAGGGTACTAGGATCTTCAGGATACAAAGACCCATTTTTCCACAGATCCAAATTCTTTTTTCCTTCAATCCTATAATGTAGATGGTCCTCGACAAATATTGATGATCTTGTGACTCCTCTTTTCTGTAAAGGTGCCAAGTCAATAGGAATGTCCAAATGAAGATGATACAAAGTTGTCATTATAAAAAGTACAAAACCAGTGGCAAGCTTCAAAGTATTCAGAATATAAATACTATAAAATATTTGAATGCAAATGTATTCTTACCTGATGCAAGATAACCCATTTCTGATGAAAGCTTTTGTAATGGTGACCTCTTCCATATTTAAATATGGATATGGCGCTAATATTTTAATTTCCACCACAAGATGGCGATCATATTTTGATTTCATGAGGGAATACACATTCAAAATCATATTTATAAAATTTTTGCTAAAAAAAAATGGAAGATAGCCAATTTCGGATGAGAGCTTCTATAATGGTGATATCCTCCTTATTCTAATGAGATTGTCTTTGAGACACATAGGTTCTCAATATATCTTCCATAGTTTGATTAGTTCTTTTAGTCTATCTATATGATTTAGGATGATCAACGTAACTAGGACTAAGAATAGTTCCAAGCTCATAGAAAATTGAAGACCAGAAGTGACTTGTGGCAACGCTTTCTACTATTATAAACTAGAACTATTAGAAAAAATAATCTTTCTAATGAGATTGCCTTCGAGACACATAGGTTCTCAACATATCTTCCATAGTATGATCAGTTCTTTTAGTCTATCCATTTGATTAAGGATGATCAACATAACTAAGACTAAGAGTAGTTCTAAGTTCATAGAAAATTGAAGACCATAAGTGACTTATGAATTGTATAACCATATGTCTCAACATTCATATAGCCTAAATAATCTTTCAATAAAGATTTGGGCTAAATCGGAAGCCTTTGCATTTGACCTAATGAGTATGAATGTAGCTTAATCTATCCACCATTAACCAAATAAATCATTTTGTCAGTGGGGCCTAGCAAGTCCAACTACCAAATTCAAACAGACACTTTCCCATATCTTATCAAAAATATCCAATGGATGTAATAAATCATCAATCTTAAAGTGTTTAACGTTAGATAACTAGCATGGTTTATAGTTAATCACATAAAATTTTACTGTCAAGTCCTGGATGACCTACACAAAGGTATGCTATATGACACTTGAAGTAATTTTTTTCTTTTCAAAACATCATCACACTATGCATGCTCTACCCCGCATGCTCACTGTCACTTGTTATCCCAAGACTTAAAATAGCAAAGGATTTTCTATTTAAGCAAAAAACAAAGGAAACTTGTATGGGTTAAGACAATCCTTTAAGCAATTTACATTCTACAAGAGTACTCAGAAGATAGAATTAGGTGATTGGGAATAATATCAAACTCCAACACAAGGGCCCAACGTAAACTTAATAAAACTTAACAAGGGCTAACTATGTAGCAAGCTTTATCTTAAAGACCCATTTGTATTTGATAGATTGCTTTCTATCAATTTCAATAAGGACTTACGATTGCCTAGACTAGGTAGTCACTTACCTCATTTTGCCTTGGTGGATTCAAAAAATAAAATGCTATATGTATTCTCTTCGATCTGCATAGCACTTTCAAGGCTAAGGAAACTGTGGCACCCATTTATTCAAAGTTTACTTATGATCACAACGTTCTTTCACCGACATGAACGCGTAGTATCCCTGCAGGTACGCTTTGTCACAAACTTCTTTGACCAACATGAACTCATACTATTGTTATTATTGGGTTTACAAGACAAGGACAACAAACAAGCAATAATTTTTGCTTTGAGTGCCCAGGAATCGAAAAATGAATATCGTATCTTCAATGCTATCAAAAACGTGAGATAAGGATCGCTCTTCCATAATTATTTAGAAGATAAGGAGCACAAAATTCTCACTTAATCTACCATCTATAACAAAAGATGTAGATCTCTCAGTCCCATATGCAAAGACAATATCTTCAACTGTGGTGCTGAGCCATAGTAGCTGAGATATGTCACATGCAGCTTTCAGCAACTATTTTGCATGTCTGCACAAATTCTGTGTGTAATGAAATGGTATTTTACAGGTTGGAGGTTAGGCTCCATTGGCCTGGTGTTTGTGCATTGTTGCATTCGCCTTCAAGTGGCGATCACTGGTCTTCAATTCTGACAGAAACTGCACAAAGAATTCGTCCTCCAGCAGCCTTGTCATATGCTCTTCTCTCAGTGATACAGCAACATGGCGGCTTCTCCCACCCTGGGGAGCAGACAAGATGTAAACCAGCCCATCGCCTGAACTACCACTTGGCAAAGAGAAAGAGAAATGCAGCGGACGCCCCCACCCAAAATTCAGATCATAAGTGGGAAAGTTCACGAGGCTGGTGGTAATCAGATCTCTTCCGTTGAAGGGATTAGGCTCACCCACTAATCGTCCCTCCAGGAGTTCAAGTTCTAGCCAGTCTACCATCGATCGGAGAAATTCTGCGTCAACTAGCCTCACGCTGTCATGAATCATACGAGCTGCGTAGGAAATATGCTGGCTCACCAGCTCACCAGATCTAGCTACTGCACTGGAGTTAATCACTGCATTTCCGAAGTAGCCTTCAGGAAGCAGAGGTTGCCATCGACCACCACGAGCGCTGACGGGAAAAGTATATCTGGTATCACAGTTGATCTCTTGTTTTCTGGCCTTTGTCACAGAGAGCCACAACAGAGCAGACAACGTTTCAAAAGACGTAGCTCGGCCATATTTGTAGGGGCCTTGCTCTATCTCATGCATCAGTTCATTGATATTATGTTCTTGAAAACAGAAAATTTTTGACCTAGTCCCATCTGTCTCTGAGGGAAAAGGATCCATGGACTCACCAGGAATTTGCATGGAGGCAATATGACGGGGGATGGGGATGGTCACAATTGGTGGATCCCGTGCAAAAAGTAAGGACCGATCTAGATATGGCTGAAGGGAGACATTTCCACGCATGTAGATCTCTCCCCACGCTTTCATGAACTCAGTCGCGCCTTTCCCATCTGAAACCGCATGGGAGGCGCTGAAACCTAGTGCCACTCCACCGCATTTAAAAACTGTAGCCTGTGCACGGGCTAACGGTGCACATTTAAAATCTCCAATCATGACGTTTTCGGGATTAAGCTCAGTTTCTAAAGAGCAGTCGCGTAGATCTGGCCACTCCTCTAGCCTCGCTGCAGCAGTAGCTTCATAAAAAGGTATCCCTCCACCAATATTCAACAAAACTTCGAGTCTGCCTCCATCTGCATTCCTCAGTCGGCCACCAAGAACAGGGAATATTTCCAAAGTCTCTATCAGCGCCTCTCTCAAGCTTTCCATGAGTAGTGCTACGTTATTCGCATCTGTGCCGGCGTTGAAGTAGTAAACAACTTGCATATACGTAGGAATGGTGGCATTAACAAGATCAAAGTTGGAAAGTGAATACACACAAGGTAGCTTCGTCAGTGACGGAAAGATTGTGGATACCTTGTTAACAGTCACCCTTTTCTTTATTGCCATCTTGATTTATATCCTACTAGATTTTCTGCGCAAGAAATGATAGATCAGAATTTGAAGACTAGATAACAAAATCTCGTTACAGCAGAATGGAATCAACCATGTAGTAGCAGCTTCACGTGAACAAACTATTTCTCAAGGAATCTCAGTTGGGACATTATTTCTGAGCTGTGGAAAAACTGCGTGTAAGAGTGGAGGATAACTAGCAAAAGCATATGAAATGCCAATCAGATTGTAGCCGTTGATGCATGCAAGTACAATAGCCCTGCAGCAAATAGCTGAAACCAATACCAATACTTGAACTAATTCCCCGTCAAAATGTGAAAGTTGCAGATAACTCAGGTACTACCAGACAGTGGACACGTACATGAGCGTTAATGCATCTTGCTTTACATGAGCTTTAATGGAAAGAGCCAACAAAAACTTACATAGAGCTTGAGAGGGTGAGGTGTGCGCAGTTGACACGTTAAAAACTGTAATATACATACATCGAATTGTGATCAAACTAATGAGCTGGCGGAAGGCTCTACGAAGCGCATATATAATAAAGGAGGATGAATCAGGAGGATTGAGTCCTCTTAAGAATTTTAAGGTATGCAAGCCGATACGCAATTAAGTAGCTCAATGGCTCAGTGGACTTCTGACTCCACGAAAAATTTGCGGCCAACAGCAAGTCAGAGATAGATGTGGAGCGTCAGCAAGATGAGGCAGTGGACGCGGCGCCAAGTTTGACATTTGATCTTCAGTATAAATCGTTACCTCAAAAAGAAGTAGTTTCATAATTCAACTCATCATGATCTCTATGCTGAAAGTTTCCCTTCCTCGCGTAACAGACAATCAAGCCCATTTTCAGTCAAGCCAAAGTCAAATAAAACACACGTCCTGCAACAAACTACTGTCAACAACAGAGTATCTAACAATTTTTTGTACAGTGAGTCACTGACTTATCACAGAAGTAGCTTAATGAGGGTCAGCTATTCTTAGTACAGTATGGGACAAGGAGAAGAGCCGGTACAGAAGCATTGAACATGCAACATTTTGAGCACTTGAGAGATCCTTTGAAGTTTGGCGTTTCCCTCTAATTTCCTGCGGTTTTTTTAAACCTGTCTATTTTTTAAACTTTTCGCCTTCTAGATCCTGCATCATCTTAGGTTTTTGGCCGGCAAAATACGAGATAATTTTACTAACCCAATAAACCTCAAATTCTATAAAGATTTGCTTACTTTACTACACACAAATTTACTTCATATGAAAATGACAAACAAAACAAATTTATGCATTTTAAAAAAGTTGTCGGTTTTCCAAAAGTGAACTGCATGTAAGTTTTTTATGAAATCGGGTTTTGTTGAAAGATGCTTCCTATACTTTGCTAGCTTTCTTGGACAGTGCGCCTAACCTCTTTAGTCATTTCTCACAATAGTTAGTTTTATTTAGACATTCTGGAATGTGCATTGTGAATTCAGTTCTTGATTTGTGACTATTGGCTGATGTGTAGAACTAATTTTTTTTTTTTTAGTCTTGTAGAATTTCTTAATTATATGATAAGCCATTGGTAGACTAAGTGATCTAAAGTATTGTGGGTGCTCTAATAATATGTTCTATGAGCATGCTCACAACCACTTTCTACTTTTTTTTACAAAGGAAATGGTGTTTCTCCTTTAGCGGAACCCGTGCCTTTTTTCTTTGCACATCTTTTGCTTGGAGGTGCTTGTAGGAAAGAAAATTTAAGGCAAAAAAGGGTTAAAAGATTAAAAATCGTTTCCATGTCGGGGAAGGTCCACCTCAGCCATTCCTTCGTTGGAAGGGTCGTCAATTGAAGGCTATTTCTCGGTAAAACAGAGTCAGACAACGACTACCCCCCTCTATAATCACAAGAATTTACTAATTGATTAAGCTTACTATAAAGTTTTGCTAAAATTCTGAGACTCAATTAAGTAAAATAAACCACAAAATGATTTGATATAAAAGCAAAATATATCACAAAATTTTGTGCTTGGCCATTATTTTTTGGCATCCATAAAGATGGAGCTCCTCTCTAATCAGTCGGGTAGTCCTTGTGCTCATGGTTGAGTTAAAACTTGAAAATACACTCAGCCATAAAACTTAAACAGATACAAATGGGTTAATTGTTGCATTTTAGATTATATCTCGTTTTAGCTTTGCTTTGATTATAGCATAAACCTATTTGACACTTTCTTGATGCCTATGGAGAGTAATTAATGCTATGTTCAAATAAATTCTTATGGACATGTTTGGGATTTTCCAGTAGGTCCTCTCATATTATTTAGTTTATTGCAACTTGAATTCCAAAAAAATATTACGTAAATAAT
Source organism: Diphasiastrum complanatum (assembly GCA_029204225.1). Classification (NCBI taxonomy): domain Eukaryota; kingdom Viridiplantae; phylum Streptophyta; class Lycopodiopsida; order Lycopodiales; family Lycopodiaceae; genus Diphasiastrum; species Diphasiastrum complanatum. The sequence continues at coordinate 42,015,611 of CM055112.1, forward strand.
CTATTTCAAGCTAATTCACGATTTTGATATTATTGCTCATAAGTTTTAGCAAAAGAATATTGCCATATGCACGCATTGACTTAAACAAGACTATATTTTATGCTTAGTGATTCGCTCATTTTTTGATAATGCAAATCTCTCAAAATATACCAACCATAGGTGTATCCACATGTCTATTAGCCCCAAATATAAAACAATAATTGCAAACACAAATTAGTTTTGTATGCTTTTTAGCAAAATCATCTTGATATTTCTAATTTAATAATTTTGTTTACGATTGAAGTTCCATCATCATAGTTGAAAAATTTATTGTTCAATTTTTTCCAATAACAATTTACTCTAATTGGCTAAGATTTATTATGCCTTTAGTATTATTCATACAGCTTCTTTCCTCCAATTCGTATTAAAGCTCATTGTTTTAGCCATCTTGATATCAAAATCATGTACTTATTACATTTTATTTTTCTTTTCTCTCTATCAAATTTAAATTGGCTAGTATTTTTGTTGAGTGGCAATGTGAAATCTTTTGAAATGGTTCAAAATCCTAAAAAAGAATGTTTTATTTTTTGTTCAAAAACATGCTTTTTCATGAAAAAAATTCTACAAAATCACAAAAAAACATACCAAAAATATGCAAATTGACCAAAAAAATCAATACACCATGTCTTAAAAAATTAAATTTTTTAATAAAACCAAAAAGTAACTCGCAAAATATATTTGTTGCTAGTTATGCTAAATCCAAACATTGAAAATATTTTTTATATTGCTTTTTTGTTACAGTTCAAATTTGAAAGAATTTTCACTAACTCCTCTCAACTTGGTGTTTGAAATATTATCAAGACCTTTTTTAGGTGATGAAGTTGACGACTCATCTTTCTCATTAGAGTCTATTGCCAATTTCTCGTCTGAGTCAACATCCAATATTAGCAAAAAATTGTGTATTTTGGCTTTGCTATGTTGATGTTGAGTCGAAGATGATGGTTGTGCACGTAACCCAAGACGTTCTTGTAGAATAGATATTGTTGACTTTCATAAATGGTTTGTCATTGTTAGCTCAAAATTAAAGAAAAGCACATCCACATCTTGGAGATATACGTTATCGACTCTTGGTTGATTCGTTGTTGGACACTTTTGCCTTTTGGATCTAATTGCAACATTTCTAGCTTGTACCTTCCCAAGAAAGCATTTGTTGAAGTGGTAAGCATTGAATGCACAAGTACAATTTTCACCAAAGCGTGTCAATTTGAATGAAGCCAATAAGTTTAGCAATGCAAAATAAATGATTTTCACTATTTTTTGAAGCTAAAAGTGCAATGAGACTTTTAACCTTTATTTCATGAGCTTACCGGACCATTTAGCCTTGAGAGCATTCATAGTTTGGCAACTTTTTCTAGAACCCAAATATATTTCAAAGTGTTCATTTTGTAGAAGGGTTAAAGATTCAATTTGTTGTGACAACAGAGGAATCAACTATCGTTGTTGGAATTGAAAATCTCTATGGTCACTGAAACTCTTCATACGAGTTTGCATCTCCAAGTTAAGCAAATTCAGTTTTTGCTCTTCAAAAAAATTGTCGTGAATTACCAACAGGGAAATGATAGATTTGTGTAGTATTTAATGTCGAACCCCAAGAGAATGGTGGTTAAAAGTTGATAAATTGATACAATTCTGACTTATTCAAATGTAGTGAAGTCAAATCTTATTTTGATACAATTCTGACTTATTCAAATGTAGTGAAGTCGAATCTTATTTTGGTTGTCAAACAGACATTTTAAAAGTAACCAATATTACTGTTATAGTGGATGTGTTAATGATAAATTCCAGAAACAACAATCCTCTTCTATCGAATGATATGAAAAGCGTTATGCAAAAGAAATGTTATCAGAGTAGTAAGAATACTACACTCTGTGAAAAATGCAAAAATAAGCTTGGTAGAGGCCAAAAATCTTGTATATAGATAAACACACATGTGTGGAGCCTGTTCCCATGTGTGAAACTAGTGTACTTTTCATGTACCATAATCATATATGTTGTACATATGATTTAATTCAAGTTCTAGTGGCTAAAATGGCCAAAAACTAGTTTTCTAGACATATGACACATGGCATCAATCTATTGATTGCATGAGCCACATCCTTTGGTTAGGTGTCATATCCCATGTGTAGAGGACAGCTCACACGTGTGGAATAAGCTAAAGTAGGCGAATTTTGACCTCTAGAAGATTTCCAAGTAGATCTCCATAAAGAAGGAAAATGGACCAAAAGTGCTCAAAATAGAAGGTTTTGTCCAAGTGTCAGTTTTGCATGATGAATCATCATATGATAAAGCACCTTCACACATGTGGGATCAGAGGGATGATCAGTACCACGAGCTCCCACTTATTGTATATATAGAGCCACATTTGGCCATAATCAATGTGAGACACCAATCTTGGTTTTGGAAGCAATTTTGAGTGATTCTCTCCATTTGTCTACATTTGTTTTGATTGTTTTGAGGTTCTATCAATGTGTACTTGATTTTCAGGTTGGAGTCCGTACTCAGATAGTGTTTCACACGTGTGAAAGCAGAAAGTACACCTACCTTTAATTAATGATTGTTCTTGTTAGGATTTTGTGTCTAAAATTGATCTAGATTGATCTTAATCTCAAGTAGATTGATAGATCAAGTAATCTGACAACCAATCCCTCTCGAGGATCAGATTAGGATCCACTCCTGGTCCATTTTGTACTTTTTGCACATGGTATCAGAGCCTAGTACAAGAGGTTTTGTTGAAATTGATAGGGTTAATCCAAATCAAAGCCAAAATTAACAGTTTTTTGGAAACCTAGTCAAATTTTGTGTAGCGAGTTGGATTTGATAGCTATCCTCAAAAATTTTGGTCCAGATCTTGTTGCGGGCTGTAGGAACCCTTTTCACACGTGTGAGGCCGTACAGCTCCATTTTTTAATGAGAAATTTCAAAATTTTGTAGAATTTGACTCACATACCCAATTTGAGTGATTTTTGGTGCAAAATCAAGTATTTTCTATAGTGAATCTAATCCCTGGACTAGTTCTTGGATTAGTTCTTGGATTGAAGCTTGAATTAGGTGCATTAATTGATCATATCTGATTTTTTGAGTGCATGTTGAAGTTGAGAGTGATTTTGCCAAAAATCATAGATTAAGGAGTGATATGCAAGGTGAGAGGATGAAATCCATTGTACCATCACTCTAGATTTGTTCAAGAGTGATAGGGTCAAGTTTAGAAGCGTCAATTTGCTAGATAACATCCTTGGATCTGTCCTCCAAGTGTAACCTTTGAGATTTTCTAGTGCATATAGAGCATCTATGCAAATTGTAGAATTTGACATAGATTGGCTTAAATTGAGAGTTCTAGAAAAGAGTTTGAGATCCAAGTCACATTGTTCAATCCTACTCAATTTGTTTGAGTGATTGTAAGGTTTGAAAAGAGTCATTAAGGTGTCTGTGGCAAATGTGTAGAGAGAGATCCAATTTTCTAAGAGTTCCTTCCTTTGTAGAGGGCAAGACCTAGAAGCTCATTTTGTGTTGTTATTGGTGGAGAGTTTGTCTCTTCCTAAGTGATCAAATCTTTCTAAGTGGCATTAGCTGTCTGAAGCACAATATTTTAGTGAGAAAAATCACAACTTTTGATTTGAATTTCATTCCAAGTCTTAAAAAGTAGAGTAATTGGTGGAATCCAATAGGAGTGATTGAATTCAATTTGTTGAGCAAAAATTGACATAGTATGTATGAAACTCAAATTAGTTCTATTCAACTTTCTTTGTGAGAGTGTGAGGGTCAATTTGTGATCCCATTTGATGTCTAGAATGAGGAGGGGTCCATATTTGAGTATTCATGCATGGTTGAGATCTTTGTGAATCTCTAGTTGTCTAATTTTTAAACTTTGTGAAAAATTGGTGGTATAGTTTGTTTTCAAATCAAATCAGATTCATTCTAAATCTCAAGAGTGAGATTATTTGGGTCGAGTGAGTCCAACAGAAGTGATTAAGTTTGACTTTCAGGTGTTTGAAACAAAACCCATCTTTTGTTCAATAATCTCAAGTGTTGAGAAAACTAGTCAAGTGAAAAGGAAAATCTAGGTGTCAAATCTTTTCATATCCATTTCAACTTTTAAAAGAAAGAGTCATTGGTATTAAATGAGTCCAATAGGAAAGTGGATCTGATTTCTTTAGTGATTTGATTCAAAGATTGTCTACTTTTGTCTTAATGATCAAAGCAAAGTTTCCAAGTGACTAGTCATTACTGTGAAGATTGATTCTTAGGTTTGTGAGCTAGATGTTTTGTAGATCCTTCTAGATTGTTGAAGATGTTCAAATCTAGTCTCTTGAGAGTCACAAATTACATTTGTAGAATCATATGACAGGTTTTTATTCACATAGCATCAATAGGTGGCATCCTATTGAAGGAAAGAAAGAATCCTAAGTGCAACCTTTGTGGCAAGGAAGGATATTTTTCCTCAAGATGCTACAAAAAGAAGACCAATCCATCCAAGAAGAACCAAAGCAAGGGGGACAAGGAGAAGGATGGAGTTTCAAGTTTGAAATGCAAATACAAGAAGGACAAGTCCAAGCAAAGGTGTTTCCTTTGTGGAAAGTTCAATGAGGCTTGGAGTCTCACAAGGACTTGCAAGATTTATCTTCAAGGGTCCATCACAACACATGTCAAATCTTTTGAAATTTTTCATTTGGAAGTGCATTGTTTGGTTCAAGATGCAAAGATAGATGTCACTTTCATGAAAGTAACTTGGATTTATTTTATGTCCTTGGAAAGTATTTTTCTTGGAACTTTGGACAAGTTCACATTATTGTTATTATCCAAGAGAAATCAATTAAGAATAAGGAGCAATCACAAAATGAAAATAGTTTCATTTATGCTCTCATGTCAACTTATGAAGAACCATTTTGCTTTGAAGAGACTTTTGTATCTCAAAGGTGGATTAAGGCAATACTAGTTGAGTGTGATGCCTTAAAAGATAGCAAAATATGTTTTCCTTGTAAGCTTACATTAGTTATGAAGTCAAGGAAATGGAAATATCTTCATAATGTAGGATCTTTTGGTTTCAATAAGATCATGAATGATGTGTTCATTCATAAAGATGAAAATTGTAAGTTTTCAATCTTAAAGGCAAGTTGTAAACTTCTTACGAGAATAAGTGAAGCATCCAAAGTGGACACTTATATCCATAAGCAAGTAGTTAGCTTTATTGAGATGGAAATACCTTTTGATTTCAATATTGGAAAAATCATGCCAAGTTGTAGTGATTTTTGGACTTATGTTTCTAGCATAAGTAATCTTGATAATCATAGGAAGTGCATATTGAATGGTCATACTTGTTGTGACCATTATGAGACATGGAGGTCTCGGATTTCCATAAAAAAAGGAGCACCATGAAGAGGATCTTAAGGAGTCATCTCAAGGTTCAAATGTGCCAAGAATTGAGGAGGAGAATTCTTCTCAAGGTCCAAGTGTGCCAAGGATTGAGAAGGAGAGACCTTCTCAAATTGTGATTCTAAAAATAAACTCAAGAAATATGGTTGAGTGCATGTGGCTCACATTTCAAGGGAAAGAGGAGCATATCTCATGTGGTATACATCACATACTAAGTTGAAACCCTCGTTGGGAGTTGGGAAAACCCTGGTCTCTGTGGAAGATCTAGTGGAGCTTCTTCATGATGAGTCCACGAGTGGACCACCTAAATTCGAGGTGATTATTTATAGCAGGTCGGCAGAAAACTCTAAGGATTAGAGTGCTTCGAAAATTTTTAGTCAGGTGGAGGGGCAAATCAAAAGAAGAGAATATGTGGGAAAAAGAGACTGATCTCCAGAAGAATTTTTCAAATTTTTTCCTACAAGATAAAATTTAAGTTTAGGGGGAAGGAATGTTACATACCTATGTAACTAGCAGTACTTCAATGACCCCTATATATCCATTTAGTGTTGGGGGCTAAATGGCAAGTTACTCTTGGATAAGGGGTACCCTTAGGATTAAGAGTATGTGCCTTTGGATAAGAGCAGACAAGTGACTATGCCTTGGTCGAAGGTATGGAATCAAGTTACCCTTGGATAAGGGATACCCTTAGGATTAAGGGTATGTGCCTTTAGATTAAGGTACTGGTGTCCTTGGATAAGGGCAGGTAGGTGTCTATGCCTTGGTCGGAGGTATGGAACCTAGTGAGGTGTTAGAAAGTCATTACCATGGGTGTTTGGCCATTTTTCTAAACCTTGGGCCCCAACCTTGAACCATATCACTTTATTGGTCTAGGATCGAAATATACAAACACAATTTGGGCAATGGGACCTAGTAAGAGGACGCCTTGACCTTCCATAAGCCTATGAAGGTTCTTTAACTCCCCTAGGCCTCTCTCTTTCTCATTGGTTGTGCATGGAACTCCATAGTGTATTGGAGGGTGCCAATTGCCATCTATATGAGGGGAGTAGAGTGCCAATTGGGAGGGAGAGAGATCTCTTTTATTTTTTATGCTTATGCTCTAGTGTGGCTACTAGTGTATAGAGTGTTTTCTTGTGTGTAGTATGCTTAGGGTTTGGATCTTGCTTATGGTATGGGACATAAGTAAGGTTTCGATCTTGAGTATGCTATGGTGTGTGGTGGTATGCTTGTGGTTAGTTATTGGTTAACAAGGGGGTTCTAGATTAGCCTAGATGCAGAATTGCATGTGCTAGCTAGCTAAGGTTGGGTGGTGAATACTTGAGACCACTTGTTATCTACCTTTGTGATTAAGATTAGGGACATAGGTGGAGGAGAGATCCATGGAGGCTTCAAGATCCTTACTTGTAGGTGGAGGCATCCTCGCTTGGAGTTGGGGAGCATCTTGGAGCTTGCAAGTTACTTGGAGGCACTACCTTTGGATTAGGAGGACTTCCTGACTTCATTTGTAATAGTGGTATTAGAGCTAGAGAAAGGATGAGAATATTTCTAATCTTCTTCAAGTTCTATTAAGATCACAAAATAAATTGTTTTTTGAGAAAGCTTATTGGCTTTTCTTGTAGGAAGCTTGTAGTTGAAGTATCCAATAAATCTAGTTCTCTTGTTAAAGAGTAGTGATGCTTATAGAATTGTTTAGTAGCCAATTTTTTATTATGTTAGAGAAGTTTGAATGTGGACTTTTGGTTTAGAATCTTTTTGAAAAAGGATTTGTGGAATGGTTAGAGGAAGTCTTCCTCTACACTCACAAAAAAAAATTTGGAAAAAAATTGATTCTAGCTTGTGTTTTTAATCAAAACTAGTGTATTTTTTACATTAATGAAGTGTTAAAACTTTTGATTTTCATTTTGAAGTTATGTTTTTCATACCTATAAATCTGAAAATAAGATCTGAAAAGTGAAGTTTCCATAAGGACTTTATTAGTTATACATTTCTACCTACTAGTTTAATGTTATGGGCAATGTAGGAAGGAAAAGGTAGTGTAACTTTATGCATAAAAAAGATTTTGAAGTTCTGTTTTTTTTGTGATTTTGAAGTTCTGATTTTTAGACCTGCAAATCTGAAAAACAGATCTAAAAAGTGAAGTTTTCATAGAACTTCATTAGTTTTCCATTTCTAGTCACTAGTTTCATGGATTTGAAGAACTAAGAAAGTGAGAAATGTGAAAATTTGTGTGGAATTTGAAATGACAAATGGAAATGGAATTGGAATGAGAACTTTATGTAAACATTAGCTTGAAGTAGTTAATTGAAGTTTACATAAAGATTTGTTTTGATTTTTGCTTTGGATTAAGGCAAAAGTAGAAAATTGCTTGGTGTAGTTTTCTCTTAAGCTTGGATTGAGCTTGCAAAAAGTAGTCTTGGATTGAGCTTACAAACAATAAATATTGAATGAGTAGAAGTAAATGCTTTTATTTGCATTGGATTATGTAAGAATTGAAGCATTTCTATCATTCTAATTGGAATTACTTGTTGTTGTATTTGCATAATAGGAAAACACACAAGCAACCCTAATGGATCAAACCAATGAAAATCCATCATTTGATCTATCAAACCCATCCAATGTGGCACAAGCTCTTGAACTTTTATACCAAAAAATTCAAGCCACTAATAAACAGCTTTTTCAAACTAATCAAAGGAACCAAGAGAGTCTAGGTTAGCCAACTAGTCTCGTAAAATTGTTTAAGAGGGAGAAGAAAGATAGGAACTTGCAAGTGGTAAGTTAATGGCTTAATGTATGGAATAAATACTTTGGCATGTACCAATTCCTTGAATGTGAAAAATTGTCCACTGTAACTATGTTCCTTGAAGGAAGAGCCTTAGTATGGTGGGATGACCTAGTTGCAAAAGGCAATCAACCTTGTACATGAGATGATTTTTGCATAGTTTTTAAGGGATATTTCCTACCACTATTAGATGACTTTGAACATTTTTAAAAGTTGAGGCATTTAACAATGAAAAAAGGTTTGGAACAAGTTTATTCAAAATTTTCATGAGTACTTGAATCCACTTTATAGTGACATTCCACCAAAGGTACAAATGTTAATGCTTATTGATGGGTTACCAAAAGATTACCAAGTGGATGTTCATAGGAACCATCCAAAAATTCTAGAGGATGCTATTAGGGCTGCAAAGTATTTTGATGACACACCTAAGCCATCTAGGCGTCACTATCCTAATTAGCCAAAGAAAGGTTTTCAACTCAAGATGAAGATTGTTAATGAAACACATCCCAATCCCAACAATCCTAAGAAAACCAAGAAAAACTTCAAAAACCATTAGGATGGCAAAGATATAGTTGAAGCTCGTAAGAAGAACTTGTGCTTCGACTGCAATGGCAAGGGTCACCTTGCACAAGATTGCGTCAAAAAACCAACTTCTACCTCAGGTAATCTATCTCGAAGTAATGAGATGGATGTATGTTTCCTTAGTTCTTTAGTTTTTGGACCTATTGACCTTATTTGGCATTAAAGGTAAAGAAATTGAACAAGGTAACCATTGAGAATAGATATCCACTACTGCGGATGGAAGACCTAATAGATTATCTTGGTGGTGTTGAGTACTTTACCAAGATAGATCTAAGGTTGGGATACCATCAGATATGCATTAGGACAGAAGATTATACCAAAAACGGATTTTTCGAACCCGCTTTGGACACTACGAATTTTTGGTGTTGCCTTTTGGTCTAACCAATGCACCGACAACTTTCCAACAGATGATGAACGATTTGTTCAGGTCATATCTGGGTAGATTCGTAGTGGTATTCTTAGATGATATCTTAGTGTTCAGTAAGACTTTGGCGGAACATAAAGAACATCTTAGGATTGTCCTAGACATCCTAAGAAGGGAAAAGCTCTTTGCCAAAGAGTCTAAGTGTAACTTTTTTGCTAAGGATTTGTCCTACTTGGGGCATAAGATTTTCGAACGCGGTGTGGAGATCGAGCCCGATCATATCCAAAAGGTTATTGATTGGCCTATTTTTATCACAGTTCGGAAAATCAAGTCTTTCTTGGGGTTTGTAGGATTTTTCTATCGGCATATATCCCAATTTGTTCGATTGGCATTTCCTCTTACCTAGGCCTTCAAAGACTATAAGAAGCTAAGCCGGAGGGCTAAGAGTCCACTAGTGCAGCGGACAAAGGATATGAATAATTGTTTTGAGTTGCTTAAGAAAAGTGTTACTTCAGCACCAATACTAATCATTGGCGACCCTAATAAGACTTTTTGTGGTTAGGACCGATGCTAGTGATTATGCCATTGGAGCTGTTTTGATGTAGGATGGACATCATCTTGCTTATGAAAGCAAGAAACTCAATCTTGCTCGATCTAGGTATTGTATCTATGAGAAGGAATTGTTTGCAATTGTCCATGCCTTGAAAATTTGGTGACATCATTTGTATGGAGCTAGATTTGAGGTTTTGATGGACCATCATACTCTTCAATATTTCTGTGATGCTATAGATTTAAAGGGGAGGCAAGCTAGATGGGCTGAGCTGATGCACATCTTTGACTTTTCTATATGTTATTGTAAAGGAAGTCAAAATACTCTAGCGGATGCTTTGAGCCGTTTACCAATTATTAATCAGTTATGCTTTACTGTTATAGAACCGAGGTTATTTCAGTCTCTCCAAAGACTATATGAGTCCAATCTTTTTTTCGAAAAGTATTGGCAACAAGTACTTTTTGGGATCAATTTAGGTATGCAAGATTCCTCGATTCAACAAAAGACTGAAATAGTTTTTGTTATTCGAAACAGAATTTTGTTTCGTAAAGGCAAGGTGTGTGTACCGAATAATGAAACATGAAGGGCCCAAATCTTGCATGAGTGTCATGATAGTCCATGCGTAGGACATCCGAGTATACAAAGAACACTTGACTTAGTTCGACGACAATTTTGGTGGCCTAAGATGAAAATTCAAGTAGAAGCCTTCTGTACTTAAATGTGCTAAGTGCTAGTAAAATAAAGCAGAGAGGCTAAAAGCTAGTGGCCTATTACATCCTTCAGATATTCCTACCGAAAAGTGGAAAAGTATATTTATGGATTTTGTGGTCGGGTTTCCACGTACAGGGAAGGGCCACGATGCGGTTTGGGTCATTGTTGACATACTTACAAAGTTTGCTCAATTTATTCCAACAAAAACTATTGTTAGAGCTTCAAAACTAGCTCAACTTTTTGTTGAGAAGCTTTTTTGACTATACGGGCTGCCTTGCGATATTGTCAATGACCATGGAAATTCACTGGGAATTTTTGGCAAATAGTGTTTGAAAAGTTGGAAACAGCTTTCAGTATGAGTTCTACAGATTATTCGAAATTAGACAGTCAAACGGAAAGGACCAATGGGACGATGGAGAATATGTTGCAAGCATATGTGGGCCACTGGCAGTCTGATTGGAAATATTACCTTCCACTAGTGGAATCTGCATTTAATAGTGCAAAACACTCAGCAACCGGATTCAGCCCTTTCATGTCTATGTATGGTTATCAACCTCAATCACCGATTATTGTTGGCATGAAGAACCTTAGGGTGCAAGCCATAGCTGATTTCCTTGCGGATATGCAAGAAATGTTATAGCTAGCTAAAGATAGCATAAGAAGTGCCCAAGACAAGGCAAGGCACTATGCTGATCTACCTCGGAAGCACAAGGTATTCATGGTCAACGACTGGGTGTTTTTGAGGGTCCCTAGTCACTCTAGGGGCTTGAAAACTGGTAAGTGTGCAAAGTTGGTGCCTAGGTATTGCGGTCATGTTAAGGTTATCCAAGTGATAAACAAGGTCGCATACAAAGTAGACCTTCCAGCTAATGTTGGAATTCATCTTGTTTTCCACGTTAATAAGTTGAAACCATTGTTGGGGGTTGGGGAAACCCTTGTCCCTGTGGAAGATCTAGTGGAGCTTCTTCATGATGGGTCCGCGAGTGGACCACCTGAACTCGAGGCGATTATTTATAGCCGGCCAGCAGAAATCTCTAAGGATTAGAGTGCTTCGAGAATTTTTAGTCAGGTGGAGGGGCAAATCAGAAGAAGAGGATACGTGGGAAAAGGAGACTGATCTCCAAAAGAATTTTCCAAATTTTTTCCTACAAGGAAAAATTTAAGTTTAGGGGGAAGGAATGTTACATACCTATGTAACTAGCAGTACTTCAATGACCCCTATATATCCATTTAGTGTTGGGGGCTAATGGCAAGTTACCCTTGGATAAGGGGCACCCTTAGGATTAAGGGTAGGTCCTTTGGATAAGGGCAGACAAGTGACTAGACCTTGATCGGAGGTATGGATAAGGGATACCCTTAGGATTAAGGGTATGTGACTTTAGATTAAAGTACTGGTGTCTTTGGATAAGGGCAGGTAGGTGTCTATGCCTTGGTCGGAGGTATGGAACCTAGTGAGATGTTAGAAAGTCATACAAGAACTCGAACAATGATTGAGAGGTATGCATCTCAATCATTTTGGACTTCATCTGGAGATCCAGAGACCCTAGCCGAAGCTATTAACTCTAAGGATGTTGTGAAGTGGCAAGAAGCAATGGAAGGCAAGTACAACTCACTTTTGTCGAACCAGACTTGGACATTGGTTGACTTCCCCACTCACAATAGAGTTATCAACAACAACTGGATCTTCAAGAAGAAGATCAACTCTAATGGTTCCATTGCAAAATGGAAACCAAGGTTGGTGGCAAAAGGATTCACTCAAATCCATGAATGGATTATCAAGAAATATTCAATTTTGCTGTCAAATTGTAGTCAATCGGGACTCTTATTGCACTAGCAGCTACCGAAGACCTCGAGATGGATCTAATGGATGTCAAGTTGGAATTTGAGGAAGCAAAAATCAGTTGCACTATTTTTGACCAAGGCAGAGTATATCGCAGCATGTCTAGCCTTAAAAGAAGCTGTTTGGATCATATCACTCCTTTTACAATTTACATCACACTCAATTTCAACCTACTACCATTCAGTGTGATAACATGAGTTGTATTTCACTGTCACTGAATCCCAGATTTCATGGCAAGACAAAGCACATTGAGATCCAATACCACTTTATTTAGGAAAATGTTTTATCAGTTTCGAATATAGCTCCACATGTAAAATGATCGCAATCATATTCACCAAGGCTCTTTTCAGGATCAAGCATCAGAAGTTCTTAACATACTAAACTTGACAAAGACACTCAAGGCACCAACCGTGACTTTAAGGGGGACTATTGGAGATTAAGCTCACAGTTTCCTCCTTGGTGTTTGAATTTCATTCAAGACTTCTCTAACACATTTTGATCCTTGAATTAATCATTGATCTATGGTTAGATGCAACCACTTTAGGTTTTATGTCTGCTCATTTGATACCTACAGGAATCATAGTATTATGTTTTTCTATTCTGCATATTTAGTCGTGTTTCCTAACGCAGACCACAGTACCTACAAAACTACTTTCATTCTGTGTGCAGAGTAATGTCTGGTAAAAATACATGGGTTTCTGCAAAGCAGTTCAATACCTACGACTTCCTACACAGAATTGAATTAGCCGAACTATTTGAAGAATGACTACTTCAACCTTTCGGTAAATCTTCATCTCCGAAGTAAAGGGTATTCATTCGTGTTCCTATATACATTCGAATGTCAAGCTATTTGAAAAACATCGAAGACCTGGCCATTTTCGATGACTTTGACCATCAAGTAACTCGACTACTTCGACGATCGACCCCACGGTCGACCGAAGTGTCCAAAGTATCCGACTCATCTGAGTACTTCGATGATCGATTGACCCAAATACTTCGATTATCAAGTCACCTGACTGGTTCGACAATCTAGTCATCCGACTACCTCGATGATCGACTCGTTTGACTACTTCGACGACTTCGAGTCATCCATCTCATCTCACTGATATACATATTGTACAGATGTAGTACATCAAATATCTGTAAAGTACATTCACGGCCAATATCTGTTAATACTAAACTAGCCTTGTAATTACATATTAGTCAAACAATTCTTGTAATCACAAGTTGTTGGATTTATCTCCTCTACTCTCCTAAATCCTATGTTAATCTGGCTCCATTCATGTTGTTGCATTTTTACTTGTGTTGTCCCACAGTCTGCATATTTGAACTGTTTGTCGCTACAGTCTGCAAGTTTACTCAAGAATTTTCACATGCGAAAAACCCAACATTGTCACTGAAAAATCCGACACTGTCACCTTTCCACCTTCGAACCATCCTGAGCAATAGTGTTTTGTGACACTTGTTTTGCATTTTAGCTCAAGAATTTCTACAAGCGAAAAACTCGACACTGTCGCCAAAACCCGACACTGTCGTCTTTTCACCTTCGGGCCATCCTGAGCAACTCAATATTTTGCAACACTTCCCCAGAAAAACGACAGTTGCACAGTCTGCATAAATACAAGTAAACTTGAATAGGCCAAAAAGCCGACAATGCACAGTCTACATTTTTACTCGCAATTTATGACAAGCAAAAAATGTGACAAAGTGTCGCAATTTTTGCATTTTCACCAGCGTCAATTTTTGCGAAGCCCAACGTCGCGGCCTCCTCACGCTCGTTCCATGCACTGTGCAATTAGATTTGACAATGACGACAGCCACCCACGATCTCCTACAGACGACGCAACCACTTTTGTACCTTCTTCATTTGCACACCTATAAAACTTGTGTATATATTGAATACCTCTTTTAGTATTCAGACATAGAGAACGAAGTATGATTTGTAACATGTGAGACAAACATTGTAGATACTTTCACGTATTGATTCTTCCTGTCAGACAGATTGTCAATAATAGGTTCATAACCTTCACAAATTGTGATTAGCTTTGTGAAGCACGCGGTTACGTCCACTATTGTTTTGTGATCACCTGCATTATTGATTTGTATATTTCGTTATACTTAATCTGATTACATCTCTATTTGGTTCTGCGTTCAGATTTGTGTCAATACTGCAATGCTTTTCTATGTTCTATCTGTCCATCTGATTGATTTGTCTGGTTGTCTGCTCATCGCTTCCACTACCACCATGCATTAGAAGCTCTAAAATTATTATGTTTTTGTGTTCGCCTACTAAAAGTCATCAGTAGTGCATGCACCGAGGGAATTGAAGGGACCGATCTATCCTTCCTCAAATTTCTTCAACATAGTATCAGCGCCAAAGATATCAGAACCTATCTGATTCTTTAAGCGGTTTCATTTCAGAGCTCATACTTAAGTCACTCATAGTTACTCCTATCACCAAGACTAATCTTCCACATGGATTCCCAAGGGAAAGCTAGTCGAATAATGGACAAGCTTGATGGAGCTAATTACCATCTGTGAAAATTTAAGATGAGAACCATGCTAATGGCTAAGGAGTTGTATGACATTGTTACAGGTGCAGAGGGAATACCTGAAGCTGACAACGCAGCAATCTCCAGATGGAAGCTGAAGGATGGCAAAACATCTGTGCTAATCATCCTCAACATTTCGGATACTCAGATTGGCCATGTGCCTAAAATGTGTCTGAGGCTCAGACATCCACGGAAGTTTGGGACATCTTGAGCACATTATATGAAGTGCAAGATATAGCTTCCAAGCTACATCTCAGGAATAAATTTTACTCTCTCAAGATGACAAATAGTGATTCCCTATAGAATCACATCAACCAATTCAAGAACATGTTGAAGCAAATAGCCGCTATCGGATCTGTCATAGACGATCAAGACGCAGTAATGCAACCACCAAGCTCATACGACAATTGGGTGATGATCATCACGATGCATCTAGAGTTGACTCTTTCAAGAGTCATTGCAATGTTGTTGTAGGAAGACACGTGGAGGAACGAAGCCTCCAGTTTCTCAGTCGATTCTCACGCCTTGTACACCAATAAAAGAACAACTAAGCAGAAGAAGAAAAAAGGCCCGAAGCAATCAAAGCAAGACCAGAAACCAATACAACACAAAGAACAGTCAAATCTATAGACTAAGAAGAAGCTGTCCTGCAGATACTTCAAGAGAAACAACCACGAGATTCAAGACTTTCAGATACTACAAGCAAAGAACAACATCAAGAGACAGTCAAATCAAGTGGCCAATGTAGCTACAGAAATTTCACAGCCCATTCAAGAAGCGGATCATGATGCTTTCATGACCAACCATCAAGGAACATCCAACGACAGTTCTTGGTTCATGAATTCCAGTGCCACCCCATGTATGACCAACCTCATTGGTTGTTTCAAGTCACCCTACAATACCAACAAGCACATTCACCTTGGCGACAATAGCACACAAGCTATTAAAGGTGAAAGTACTGTAAGATTAAGCTTTGCAAATGATCGGTCTAAGCTACTTCCTACAGTCCTGTATGTACCCAATCTATCTACAAATCTGCTCTTTGTAAGCAGAATCACAGATCTAGGACATAAAGTAGAATTCAAATGTGATCAATGCAAAGTAGTTGATAGGACATGCAAGATCCTAGCACTCGGAAAGAGACATGGATACTTGTATAGATTGAGTCATTGCTTTTCTGCCTCTAGTCAGGCGCTCAGTACTTCTATTCAAGCAAATAAATGTTTACTTTGGCATTATGGACTTGGTCACTTGAATCATGCTTCTATACAACAAATGTCTAAAAATTCTATTGTTCTTGATCTAGACTATCTTGATAATAAAATCGAATTACCTGTTTGTCAAGACTATTTAGTTGGTAAACAGACTAGGAAACCATTTAGACCAAGCCATTGGCATATTGCTAGAGGATTGTTAGATGCTGTACATACAAACATTTGTGGCCTGATGTAGAATCCTTCTTTGAAGGATGCAAATTATTTCATAACTTTTATTGATGAATTCTCCAGAAATCATTTTTTTTTGTGAATGAGAAATATCTAAGGAAGCAATCTAGGATAGATATTAGATTGAAGATATTCATGCCTGATAAAGACATAATTATAGAATTGATACATTTCTACAAAATAAAAAGAGCAATAGCACAAGACAAAGGACATTGGCCCCAAATTGATCTATATTATTCTAGAACTACCATTGTGATGAATTATTGTGACATTGTCCTTCCAATTGGGCCATTGAATTTCAAATTCACATTTATGCTACAAGAGAGATCTAAAATAAATGTGGTTTCTTTTACTTTTTTTTCCCATGAATTAAAGATCTCATTTTAGTCACATCTATGTTGGCTGCATCAAGTGTAATGGCAACTCACTCATCTAAGTAGAGGGCTTTGTGAGTATTTTTGAAACAACATTTTTTGGAATTATCATTTTAAATTTTCTTGGTTTAATTGGAGGAGGTGCAAAGTATAAAGTCCTCACTCAAGGATTTGAAACTAAGCCAGCCACAAGCAAGCAACACAAGGGAATCAGATGGTGAACAAACCGACCCAACCAAACCTAGATCGTACGGATCTAGACCCCAAGCTATGGATCAATTTATCACAAGGGAAAGATAAATCACACTAGCAGCATGTAGCTACCAATCACACAATCAAGCATACACTAGTGAGAGCCCAAAGGGTATAATTATAGCCTCCAAGGCCCATGCACCACTAGTGGTGCACTGTGACACCTCACTGGACACCTCTACAGCCTATCTGGGCCACATCATCCAATTCTCCTATGACTCACTGATAGACTCATAATAATCCACCATCATGAGTTTAGGCTTCCAACCATTAATTATGACCATATGCATATGAGGGCCCCAAATCCCTCATAATCATAACAAACTTACGGATCAAGTATGTCTACTGACCTCTGACGGAACACGCAATCTGAGATCAGTCGTCAGCATGACCATCTTATTTGAGTTCTGACCTCAGAACTTAAAGCTAGGAAAGTTCCTTTTCAGACTACCTTCTTGTTCCCATTCTAACTAGCTTTTGTAGCCATTTATTATATCATTCATTGGTCGCCTTGCGTGTGTGAACTAGCGGGAAGGTAGAGCACATGGAATGACGATAGGTGAGCCTATCCTTTGTAGTCTTGTTTTGCCACTGTTGTCATTGTGACCCAGTTGGGGTGTGTTGGCTCAGCTCGTTAGCTTGACATCCAAAGTTTCTTCGGTCCCAGTTTAAAGCCCCCTTTGGAAACCAAGATGGTTGCCATTGTGTTGAAGTGGAAAAATAGAGTGCATGGAATGAGTTGAGGTGAGAATGGGTGGCTGTATGGGCCAATAACATCCTTCGGAGTGCATCTTGAGGCATTGTGGGCATTTCCCTTGACACTTCCAAAAAATTGGCATGTGCTTAAAAACTCATAAAAAACTTCAAAGGTCGTTTTACTTCTTGAGACCATAAGCAAAAATGAAGATTTTGTGGGGGGTGAGGGCCTTCCTTGCTGGGAGGGCCCTTGCCCGAGGGCAGGAGCCAGAGGGCAGGCCTCGACCAGCAAGGAAGGCCCGAGGGCTTCGGGCCTTCCCATACGTAATGCCATTGTGCGAAGGTTTTTTTTTTTTTTGGCCGTACGGTACGGCCTTACGGCCGTACGTGTGGACCAGGTTTTTTTTTTTTTCCGCAAATTTTTTACGTTTGTGGTGGAATGTGGATGTGGACAGCCAATGACGGGCTGCCACATAGCATATGCACATTTCACCGGAGAGAGGAGAGAGAACGTGCATTCCACCGGAGAGAGAACGTGCATTTCACAGGAGAGAGGAGAAAGAACGTGCATTCCACCGGAGAGAGAACGTGCATTCCATCGGAGAGAGGAGAGAGAAAGTGAATTCCACCAGAGAGAGGAGAGAGAATGACAGATTCCTAGGAGAAAGAAAATTGGATGCCCATTATGCTCCTCAAGGTGGTCCCAAAATACAAAGGACACCTGAGCACAAGGCATTACGTTTTCTAAAAAGTCTTAAGCCCTAAATCTAAAATTGAAGTATTGTGGTTAAACTTGGTGGTGCCTCGAGAGTCGAGCCCCGTTCGATCCCTTGAATCCCTTCCCTTTCTAAACCTCACTTTTCTCTCTCACTTGCTTTGACTCCTCTCGCTCTCCCTCCATCTCGCTCGGTTCGCCCTGCTACTCTGGAATATCTACGCATCACGATTGTCTAGTGCTTCTAGCGTTGCAGATGAACTGCTCTTTGATTTTTGTTGGAGCTTAACACTTTGCATGCTTGTCATCCCGAGATGACGTATCCAGGCCGTGCACTTTCTATTTCAGATCTTATTATTCGGGCACTTTGCTACACAGTCATCCGTCCTAAGGTATGAATGAATTCTCAGCTTTCTGTATCTGCCTTTTTGCAATCTCTTTTTGCTTTCGTCTTCAGCTCTATGAATTTTTAATGAGGTCTTTGTTAAATTCTTCGTCTGACTCTGTTCCGCTTAAAGCCGAACTAAAAACCAAGCAGACTAGACGAAGAACAAGATGATAAGTCACTGGATAGTTTTTTTGAGCTTTGATGCTGCAGCTAGATCGGCTTCAGAAAAAATGCCGGTTTATTTTAAGCTTCTTAACTAGCACATCACGCTTCGGAAACCAGCAGGTTCTTTTGTCTGCATTGCAATACATTTATCTGATTTTCTCTTTGTTCACCATAAAATTTAACTGAAAGACGTCATCAAACTCCTGCTCTGGTGTCCAGAACTTCAAAACTATACATTGAATTCCTTAAGAACCGTGTTTTCTCTGAGTGCAATTATCTGTTTTAAAATCCACACGTCCCTTAAGTTATGATTTGATGACTTTTTAGTAATAGTACATGCAAATTCTCCTTAATATCCATCCTCTGCTATATAAAATGAAGTTTGGATGAATTGTCTTCTTCCTTGCACATATTGCTTCCTTCTCTTAGAATTCTTGAGCTTCGCATACATTTCACAGACCTTAATTGTATGATAGGCTAAAGCTTTGATCTTCAGGCTATTTCAGAATTTAAACGTTGAAGTGATGAAATTCAAGCCACCATATTTCGTGCTTGGGAATCTTTTTCTGTGTTAGCTTGCTGACCTTTCAATAATCTTTTGGTGTGAATTCAATTATTGAATTGACTTTACTCAGAATTCTCAACACTTTTACTTCGAAAGACTTAAAGATGAAGATGGATCAGAGAAACAGTAACTGCTGCTTGATAACTTCATATCTTGGTTTCTGAGAATAAAAATCGAAAGTCTTCCAACTACCGCATGCTCAAGGCCACATACCTTCATAGATTGATAGCATTTTTGCATTTCCTTGCATGGGGACCAAAAGCATCGCGAAGTTACCATATTCATTTTTTACTTTTACTCGACACCATGGAGACCAACAGCATCGAATAGTTAACATATTCAATTTTTATCTTTACTCTACTCGATTGTCGTCACTTTCAAAGTAAAGTAAATAGCATGAAACACAATGGCAAATTCGAAACTTGAATTAAATTGGATAGTTATATCTGGTTCTGAGGCCCTGGCACCATAGGAGGATGAGATGGTATTTACTGCCTGGTTGGTTCTGTGAGCTCTGAGTGGCTCTTCGGCATATGTTGCATCTGTGCATTTTATATTTTCTTCTAGCTTTCCGTGATTGCAGGATTGGTTTTCCCTGAAGGCTAGACCTGTATAACAAGTTTCTTGCAACCACCAGCAGCTTTTTGGTTAGAGCTCAACTGAAATATGCCTTGTACCATGTGATAATGGAGATGTGATCCTTGCAGACGGGGAGACAGCAAATGATCAAGCTCAATGCAGGCATATTGTCGGAAGATCATATCAGAATGGGAGACGATGTATAGTTCATAGAGAGTATTAGGGCTTGAAGAGAATGGAGGGTCGTGGGAGTGGTTACGAAAATTTTGTTGATCGTTTGCAATATATTTTAGCTGCTGCCAAGGATTCTAAGCCTTCGACTTCTACTCAAAGCAGCCTGAGTTCTTTGCCACACGCCTCAAAGTCACAACAGAATGATTCACACTACTTGGGATTTTCGTCAGCTTCTCGTCCATTTACTGTCAAGAAAGAAACCTCGTCTGAAACATCTATGCAACCTTTCGGATCATTTGCTAAAGATGCAATAATGCAAGATGCAGTCACGTCTCCAGGATCTTCATCAGGGTGTCTGATTGTCACTGGGCCAAAAATTTCAAGTGCAACAAACAGCTATAGCATAGATGTAAGCAAGATGCCAGATGCCCCTTCAAGACCTAGGGGACATCGTCGCGCTCAGTCAGAAATTGCTCTTCGCCTGCCTGATGATGCTGCATTTGAGCATGAACTAGATGTGCAGAGTCCTGA
The DNA here is from genome assembly GCA_029204225.1 of Diphasiastrum complanatum. Lineage (NCBI taxonomy): Eukaryota > Viridiplantae > Streptophyta > Lycopodiopsida > Lycopodiales > Lycopodiaceae > Diphasiastrum > Diphasiastrum complanatum. Next base: position 42,036,282 of record CM055112.1, read on the forward strand.
GTTGCCTACTCTCTCGGATGATGCAGGAGAAGACTTATTCAACATGTACATTGATATGGAGAAAATTAATGCATGTTGTTTGCCATCAAGCACTTTAGCTGGGGCTAGGTCAGCATCAGAGGTCAGCATGGAGCCTCAACCAGTGCATCATTCTCGTGGTATCTCCATGGATGCAGTACTTGAACTCAACAACCTTCACAATGAAACAGGAACCACAGTGCCACCTGATGGAAGACGAATGCGCCATCAACATAGTGCATCAATGGATGGCTCCAATTTGTGTAAGCACGACCTTTTGACATCCGATCCAGAAAGTATTGAAGCAAAAAGGGCACTAGCAGCTGGCAAACTTGCAGAACTAGCACTTGTTGATCCAAAGCGAGCTAAGAGGTTCTTTTCTAATCCATTCCAGCATTTTACACGGGTTTTTATTATTGACAGTTGTGTTTCTTATTCCAATGAGAGAGAGGGTGGTGCTGCATAGGTTTTTGTCTGGTTTAATTAGTAAGGCAATTTCAAGTGGAAGGTACTGTCGTAAAAACTAGCCAGTGAAGCGAAAACAATCTCAGAAATAGGGTGATGGAGCCTCCAAAAGATTGTCAAAAACCAACAAACAAATGCTGATGAAAAAATGCCAAACAGCCTCCAAGTAGGGTGCTTGAAAGTGCCATAGGTCCTGCTTAGAAAATCTACCAAGCAGCTGTTAGAAAAGATAGTGGGCTCTAAAAGAGCTGTCATAAATGATTTGCAAAAAAGAACTGACTATAATAGAGACAATCAAGCAATCTGCCACAAAGAATGACCAAGAGCATGTAATATAATCAATGGTTAAAGCTCTATAAGCAGTGGCAAAGGGTTTTGCCACGAAGAGTCCAAGCAATACCAATAAGCTAAAGAATCAATGAATGACTAATCTTTAAATGATCGCCTTATATATACTATCTAGAGAACCTCAGTGGAACTTTCTAAAGCGTAGGGTACTTGGGTCCTTTAAGGACATGCCCTTAATGGTAACTTGCCTAGTACCTGTAGATATACTAGTTAGGGACTATTTCTAGTATTTGAGTCTACTTGGAGGCTCAAACATTCACCATCATTGCGCTCAAGGAGACTTGAATTTGAACTGCACAAGGTTATATTGGGTAAGGGATCGAAGCTTCTAAGGCTTTGCTTTAACGAAGTTTGGAGAGTTAGCTAATTATGCTGCAGCAGTACTTGGCACACCATATATACCTCCATTTGAGTGATGGAAGGCATATGAGTGGTTTAGCATTTAATTATCATTCTATGAGAAAGGGGGAGAGAGTTCATTGAGAGAGGTTGGGGTGCGTAGCAACTCCCATAATCCAACCTGCAACGATCAACAAAAAACAAGGCAAGCCTGCAACACGTAATCACCCAAGCATAAATTATGAGAATACAATCACCCTCATGCTAAGAGAAGCCTAGTCTTGTAAGGAATCTACAAGAGCACACCTTGAAGTCTCACCAAGAGTTGAATAGCAAGAATGAGCCCTCTCTTTGTAAGCACCCTCCCTGGATGCTCCCTCCTCTCTAGGATTCTCATGCAACTGCTCTAATAGTTCAAGCTATTACGAGGCTTCCCAATCCCCATGCAATGGGCTTACAAGGCCTTACTCATAAGTACAATCAATACTATATTAGAATTTCTTTAACGAACCACACGAGACTTCCTCAGTCACTACCGGGGCTTCTCTAACTTGTGACGGAGGCTAGTTAAGTTTATAACCATGGACATAACATTCTTCTACCCTTAAGAACATTTACGTCCTCATAAATGGAAGTTAGGAAAATTTCTCTTTAAACCATCAACATATTGTCAAGAGCCATCTTCTTTAGTTCTTCCTTTCCAGTGTACCAAGTGCTCAATAATAACAATGTTTCAATCTCTTGTATTGTCTGACACTCTCGGATACCAAGGGCGTTTACGAAGAAGAATTTTCAACAAAATCCAAGTCCTGAACTCATCCCACGGTGTTCCCCTCGTGTAAGCCCAACTTAAGTTGACTTGCATAGGATGGACTTCGATTCCTTATGGAAGTTCTAATTGACAAGCTAAAGATTTGATTTTCTTAACTATCTAGAAAGGTTCACAGTACCTTGTTGATAGTTTTTAGTTTCAATAAGCATTACTTTATAATCCTTAGGTATATAACAAATATACCCAATCACCTACTTGAAATTCTTGAGATGTTATGTTTATATCAACGTAATGTTGTGTGCAATCTTGTACACTCTAGACAATTTTCTTTGCTAATTGGAATATCTCTTCAATATCACATAAGAAATCTATAATCATCAAATCCTTATTTTCTATTTCAACCAAAAACTATGTGAAAGCATAAACAAACTCTAACCAATAGCCAAATGCTTTTGAATATTATAAGCAAACTCAATCAAAGGGATATTCCATTCTCACAAAGATTAGAGGCATATGCTTGAAGCATACCCTGCATAGTCAGATTTGTTCTCTCTGTTTGGCCATCAGATATAAAATGATTAGAAGAATTGAAACCAAGCAAAGTTTCAAATTCATCAATATGACTAACCAAAAGTGTTCCTTGCACGCTCATTGACAATGTTACTGTCAATCTAGAATTTAATCTAGATACTTAAGTTTTCACTAACTCCAATTTCAAAGAGTTACCCAATAACATAACAAAATTCTTGGTTCTTACTCAGTATCTAACTCATAAAAGAGTTCTTCAAGACATTGTAGATACTCCCTTCAATAGGAAGAGACAACCAAGAGAACTTAAGCTACAAAAAAATAGATCACAAAGCTTGTGATTAAAGAAGTAACCGAGTGAACCAGTTCACTTTACTTGTTTCCAATATCTCATATACATTGTGTCCTTAATGAATAATACCAATCCACAATGTACATCTACAACTGAAGATACTTCAATGAACAAACAGTAACGGTGAATAACATTCACATTGCAAGTCTACATAACTAACAAGATGATACTTATCAAATAGTTAGTATAATCACTTTGAATGAACAAATTGTCTAGGTGAAGGCCTTTTACAATCACCCCAGAAGTCAATTTGGTATTCTAGATCTGGAATAAATAAAAATCAACGATAAACCTCAGTATTCAAGAGTATAAAAATATCACTATAATCTTAACATGGCATACAACTCAGATTCACCAAAGATCTATAATTTTTCTTTTCTAAAACTGAGAATCCTACCACTCAATCAAACAATAAGAACACTATTCCTCTTTAATTAGATAACGTAACACCCAGAAATCTTTTTGAATGGAAACCATGTCTGCTACACACCAGCATTTCTAAACATCAAACTTTCTTAACGAAGTTCATTTCATCACAATCAACCTAGACACTACCAAGATCAGATTGCTTAACTCCCTAAAATTGTCGCTCAGATTTAGTTATGGAAATCAAACCCTTCCAAAATCCACGCAATGCAATACGAATTTGCAAGCACTAATCCATACAACTGTAAATTTGATCTCAGTCCATTTGAGAAATTATAATTTTTGTGAACAACGCATTTAGACAGCCAATAGCCTATGCCTTTAAGAAAAACAAAAACACAAAAATCCCTTCTCTATTTTTCCTTGTCCAAGAAACTTATAGTCTCAGGAAAAAATAATATCCTCATAGTAGTTGATAAAAAACTGAGGATAGAGTATCATTCTAAATAAAGTCAAGAATATATGCATCTTATTAACACAAACTGTTTCCGTGACCTTATCAAAATGAGGCTAGAAAACAGTTCAAAAACTTTTATAAGTTTGAATTGCCCATATACTTTACATAGGAGTCTCATATCGATTATTAAAGAAATCATGAGACCTCCAACTATATGGTATACAAAATATTCAAATAGCAGATGCTTAACACAATGTATCATAAGGGTTTTTGGTTTTGTAGATTTTGAAATAGGGTTAGGGCTAAGGGGATCAAGATCATATTTTAAAATTTCAAGCAAAAGGCATGCTTCCTTTAATACTCGTGAACAAAACTAGTTTAGCATTCCATATATTTCCAAACACAGTGAAACAACTCCATCGATGATTTGCCCAAAATTATATGGTAAAAGCTTCCAAAAGGTACTATACGGAATCAAAAGTACAGTAGCATGCCACTTACGTACTGCAACTAACTACAGTTGAACAAAAACTAATGACTTGCAAGCTTTCTATTTGAATTATGTGCATGCATGTGTCCTCCCCCATAACATTTTCACTTCCCTTGTAGAGTAAGGAAAGAACACTAACCCATATATAACGTGTTTTTAGTATTTGAACTTGAAGCTCCACAAAAGAAAAGCTCTCACTCCTTCCTAAACCGAATTAGCTGAAATTTTGACACAACAAACTAGAGACATGGGCTCTTAAGATGAGCTATAGCATGCATGGTTTGGTGCACCATACAGTGAACAAAACTAGCTGTCAAAAAAGTGTGACCCGTAGGCAGTGACACAACTATCACCAATTAGCTCATTATCCTAAAGCATAGTTGCACAGAAACGTGTTTTTGGGCAAACACGTTTCTGAAACCGCATTTTTGAAGCCAAAACGTGCGAATTTTTTTTTTTTTTTGGAAAAATAGCTTATGGCTGATATTTTTTTAGGGGAGCAATGGTCAAACCAGCGTTTTGCCTCCCAAAAGTGCAGTGGATAGGGCACAAACAGATCTTATTTTTAGTAGCTATTTGGTTGTTATTTGCTCTGGTTCTCAGTAATTGTTAATGCTACAGTTTGGGCTTTCAACTCTATGGATGATGATCACTTTTGCAATCATTTCACTATAGATGGAAGTGCAATGTGCATACAGCTGGGGGCATAAATATCGGGCCCTTATCGGCGCGCATTTGGACCCCCATTTTTATCTAAGGGGGGGTACAGCGGGGGCAGCGCCCCCCCCTGCTACTGTCACCGGCCCCCGCACGGGGGGATTGGGGGGCAGCTCTCCCCGAAGCAAAAAGATAGGTACAATTGCTCTACAGTTCTCTATCTCTGTCCCACTGGAACCATCTGTGATCGTAACGAACAGGCTAGAGGTTAGTTTTGAATTTTTATCCTTGACAGAACCCAACATGGATTAATGCACGACCAAATTGTTTAAAAAATGCTCGGCAACATACATAAAAATAATGGCCTTAATTAGAGCTTTTCATCTGATACCCATATTGCCCACAAAAAAATAAAATAAAAAAAACCACGTTTCTGAGAAACGCTCCCAGAATCCAGAAACGTGTTTCTGAACCGCGTTTCAAAACGTTTTTCTAGAAATGCAGTGCAACTATGTACTAAAGTTTGCTACCTTCAATAGGAGTGCGCTAGAGCTCTCAAACTACTGATCCAAGTCTCACTTGATTCGGTACAGTATTAAGAAAACAGTAAGCAAAAAACTAACTGCCTATCGATGCCAATTTTTAAAAAGTGAACAAGATGTCAAACATTACGCAAGAACTAGACAATAGATCTGACATGCAATTAGTTCAAAGCACATGGGATCCACCATTGCACTGTATAACACCACATCCCAGGTAATCATAGTAATAGACTGAAACTTCTGAGTACACCACCAATTCAAAGCACAACCAAAAATATAAACTGGAACACTTTCAAATTGTAAGTCAACAACATGCAAAAAAGTCAAAAATAGATCTCCATTTGGAAAAACCAATTAATTGCCATTCGAAGAACCGAAATATACATAGAGAAAACCTTTGCCCCGAAAGTTATGGGAGAAATGGCTACAAGAGGGTGGAGGGCTGATTGGTATCATTATGAATAGGAAGTAAATCAGGCAGGAATGTAGTTGCTATGGGGGAAACAACAGGAGGCGGAGTAGGTGTATGAGGACACTGGGCAATACAATTTGAAAGCATAGATAAAAGAGAAGCTACATCAGCTTGAAGACTCTCTAACCGAGTAGTACTTTGAATGTTAGTGGCCTTAAGATCAGTTTCCTGGGAACTTGGCTATTCAATGGGATGGGATATTATCTGAGGAGGAAAAACCACATGTGACAGGCATGATAAATTAAGCTAGGTATATCAGTGAGTCTATGGACAAAAAAAGGCCATGGAAAACAGAGGGCCAGAAGCAATAAAAAGTGGCTGAAAAAAGGGAGCACATTAGCTGAAGTAAGCAGGGAAAAAGAGAACGGATCAAGCAGGTAGGGCGGAAAATGGAAAGGGTAGAAACAGATCTAGAGCAGCAATTGGAAATTGCAGGTAGTAACAAAAGTGGAAGATAACGTAAGCAGGGCGGATAGACAATATTAATGATTTTGTAGGGTAAAGTGGTACTGCTATTACCATCCTTACTGGTTCTGTTTTAGTGTTGAATTTCATCAGTCCAAATACTGGTCTGCTACCCTAACATTCATCTTCACTTTTCATGCATGTGGCTAGGTTCTTTATGGACATCATGAGTTTTTTGTGTTATTACTTGCAGTATTTGCTCCTACCAGTGCTTGCTTGAGATACCAATTATGTTGGGATTCCAGTTATGACAACTTTAATACTTACACTTTTTTTTATGCCAGGATTCTTGCAAACCGCCAATCAGCTGCTCGATCTAAAGAGCGCAAATCGCGTCACATATCAGAGTTGGAGCAAAAAGTGCAGACACTTCAAACTGAAGCAACCACTTTGTCTGCTCAGTTTACGATGTTACAGGTGCACCCCAATGTTAAAGCCGAGGTTAATGTGCTTTCGCAACTTGCTAAAAATCGCAATTGCCTTCATTGAGTATTTCTTTTGTTGTGTGCCATTTTAACTTTTTGTATATAATATGTTCAATCCACTTAACTTTGGTCTGGTTTTACTTTTGTGGTGACCTATTGGTGGGATGTGGTGAATTTGGTGTACACAGCGAGATACAAATAGTTTGACAACTGAAAACAACGAGCTGAAACTCCGGCTTCAAGCTATGGAACAACAATCACAGCTTCGGGATGGTATGAAACTTCACTTTTACGTTGATTACCATATTTTTTAGTTTTGTGGGAGCCAGTCAAGTGGTATTGCAAGACTTCATTCTTTTCACCATCCAAATTGGACCAAAAGGCAGTAAGGGGGAGCCGTTCATAATCCCCCATATATCCATACAATTTAGGTTTAACTTAGTTATGGGGTTGGAGCTCTCCTTGAAAATCAAGATGCATTTCAAAAAAAAGTAAATGATCTGAAAGACAAGCTATTAGAGTTAGCCTCCCTTCCCGCTCCCAATCATGTCTTGAACACCAATGGGGTTTGGATGCCCCATCTCTATAAGATCGTCGTACTAAATCACGACGATATCTTATCCACATGCTCAAATGCTTATTTATTTCTTTTGTGTCGAATTTCACATCCTGTGGGAATTCTTCACAAAGAGTATGAACAATCCACGATTTAAGTTTTGAGGATTGTTTGGCCAATTTTACAAATAATTTATCGCCAAAACAATGCAACGTCCAACGTGGACGTCGCATTCTGATGTCCACGTGGATATTGCCACCTGGCCTCCAACAAGTTCGTTGGGCGGGTCGTCCTGTGGATGTTGGAATTTGACGGATTTTACGGCCGTCCGAACCGACAACCTCATTGCGACGTGTTTTGTGACACGCGCGCCGAATCAGCAATCTCCATTTGCAAATGCTTCAAGAGGGTCATCTAGAGCAAGGGTTGAGCCTATGACAGTTGATCACATTTTGTGAGAAAGAAGAGCAAAGTTCAGATGGTATACACTCCAATACATCTATGGCTGAAATTTTTTTAGGGGAGCAATGGTCAACCAGCGTTTTGCCTCCCAGAAGTGCAGTAGACAGGGCACAAACAGATCTTATTTTCAGTAGCTATTTGGTTGGTATTTGCTCTGGTTCTCAGTAATTGTCAATGCTACAGTTTGGGCTATCAACTCTATGGATGATGATCACTTTTGCAATCATTTCACTGGAGATGTGAGTGCAATGTGCATACAGTTGGGGGCATAAATATTGGGTCCTTATCGGCGTGCATTTAGACCCCCATTTTTATCTACGGGGGGGTGCAGGGGGGGCAGCGCCCCTCGAAGCAAAAAGCGAGGTACAATTGCTCTACAGTTCTCTGTCTCTGTCCCACTGGAACCATCTGTGATCGTAACGAACAGGCTAGAGGTTAGTTTTGAATTTTTATCCTTGACAGAACCCAACATGGATTAATGCACCTAAACTTGACCGAATTGTATCAGAAATGCTCGGCAACATACATAAAAATAATGGCCTTAATTTACGCTTTAATGTGATACCCATATTGGCCATAAAAGAATCAAAAAATTTAAAAAAAAAAACAAAGTTTCTGAGAAACACTACCAAAATCCAGGCTGAGGAGGATGCTGCGGCTGCGGGGGATGTTGGGGCTGTTGAGATGGTGGTGAAGAAGCTCCAGAAGAACCGGCCTCACCATGTTGTCTATCATCACCATCCTCATCATCGGAGTCCAAATCATCCTGATGTGTGGGCAAAGTGGATGGTATGTCCTGGGTGTCCTATGAGAGACCATCTGGTGCCGACTCAGAGCGAAGAAATCGGAATGTCTGCATTGGGCGAGCCATCTGAGTGACTGCAGGAGGACACTGTGGAAATGCACCCATTGGAATAGATGTACAAGGAGGGGAGGGACGTGGTGCAGTGGGCTGTGGTGGTGCGGTAGGACGTGGTGTAGTGGGCTGAGGAGCGAGTGGTGGATGTGCATCAGGCTGCGGGCCCCCACCCCATAGCCCAGGCATATCTCCAACAGGCATGGTGTGAGACAGTATAAGAAATAGGAAGTATGATAGTGAAGTACGAAAGAAGTGCAAGAAAAGACAAATGAGTAACCGTTTGGTCAGAGAAAACTGGTCCTGGATAAGTGGATATGCGCACCCACGCAATGCAATGAACCTGGGGATGCCAACCCTGAACCCTATCAAGCTAAACCCTTAACCCTAAGATGGCTAAGAACAAGCAAAATAAACAGACAAAAAACCCCTAAACGTCCAAAAAAGGGCCTCCATAATGCAAAAAACCTGCTTTCTTGCTCTAAAAAGTAAAGTAGCCTTCTCTCTCTAGATTGGCTGGTACAGTCTCTCTCTAGACTGTCCCAATCTCTCTCTATGATCTGCAATCCGTAAACCTTAAAAATAGACCTATTTGCATGAGAAAATGTTAAAAACCCTGCTTTTTGACCAAAAAAAGCACACCTAAAACTAAACCCTAATTTTCTCTCTCTACAGAGGCCGCTACAGTCTCTTTCTACCCTGCCCTATTCTCTCTCATTAATCTGAGCAGCAATGGCAGAAGATCCAAAGCGCCCTCTCGCTCAATCTCTAGCACAAAAAATGTGAAATGAGGACCAAAAATAAATTGGGAGGGGTTTTGGGGGGGAAATAGAAATTAACTAATTAATTAATTAGATGAACCGTACCATGGTTCATGAACCGTGGTATGGTTCCTTCCACGGTAACCAGGACCCACAGTTCTGGGAACCGTGGGTTCTATAATGTGAAGTCATACTGGTTTTTTGACATAAACGCACTTGAACCTTGTACAAACTCAGCTTTCCACAATATTCTCTTAGCCAAATCATATGATACTTGTATATTCATATTTTATGATTGGCTTGACAGTGTTCTTGATGAATAGAAGCTTCCAATCTGTGGATATAGTTGAGGAAATCGTTAAGTACTACTTTATTTTCTATGTACATTGGTCTTCCTTTACGAACTGAGTAGTTTATAGTTGGCCATGGCCTAGTACACCAAATTGAGCTCAACAGGATGATAATGGCTTTCTTGAAATCTGCAGCCTGTACTTACGCCACCCATCATTTGAATCAAATTGGAATATTGCCTCTCCTCCATGTGCCAGGGGGTGTCTCTGCCCACCTCTACACCCTCCAACCCTCCCCTCCTCTTTCATTTTTGCTAATAGAAAAGCCTGAGTTTATGGTAGCCATCTGATCTATGTTCTCAAAAGTTGGCGTGATCTGGTATTCTGAACTTTCCTTGGAGCCTCAATAACATGATATAGCCAAATTGGACTTAACAATCATGTTGCATTCTCCTTGTATTATGATTCCTTTTGTTATTTGCTTTTGTTCAGGCTCACTTTTATGTTGACCAGGTCTTTAAATTTTAAGCTCTGTGGATATGACGTAACTGAGCCCTAATATCTATGCTTTTTGATTGACTTATGGATCTTGATGGTTTCAGCACTCAATGAGACTCTAAAAGAAGAGGTCCAGAGACTGAAATTGGCAACTGGGCAGCTTGCCGCAGCCAATAGTCAAGCCATCAATGTTGGAAGCCAGCACCTTCCTGTTGGACAGCAACTTTTTCAGCTTCCACATCCCCATCTCCTAACAGCACAACAATTCCAGCAGTTGCAGGAGGCTCAGGGATCTATCAATTTTCGCTCTTCCTCACAGCAAATTCATGGTGATTTTATTTCATCCAGTACGTTCAGAACTCTGTAGTGGCATATACAGATTCTCATCAACGGATTTAAGGACATCATAAACTACAAGGAAAAATCTTTGCTGATCCTTCAAAGAATTTACACCAATTGGCATGCATATTGGAGACAGACACACTAACATATGCATTTGTGTATTTTTAGATTATCCTAGCTACATCAGTGTTGTACATATTGTGGTCTATTTAGATATTAAAAGTTAGTGCAATCAGCGTCATAGAACAATTCTTAGTTAGGTATTTGTGTATTCTTTGTAGTAACTCTTGTAACAATTGCTATCATGAGCACATGACAATCATCATCTATAAGTCTGAAAAGAGTGGTCCACGTGTACAGAAGTATCAGGTAGGCATCACCAGCAATTTCAAACTTGATCATGAGAACAAACTGAGAGTTTAAAGTACTCTTTTTCTCTTTCTGTCTGTAACTTTAACAAATTGTAGCACTTCTATGGTGGTTGTCATGATCATGCTTGATGCTTTTCTAGGGCATGTGGCTGAGGGAATGCCAAACTTAACGAGAAACTCTACCAAGTGAATGATACTTTTTATAAAAGTGCTGCTACGATATTCAGCTATAAACTGATTGACTAAATCTAATGCTTCTGTAGGTTTGTACTGGTATGCTGCAGAGATTAAAATATAGTTCAATTATAAGGTATAGCTTTCAAACAAACAGCAGTTTGAAAAGTGCTTGAGGTACCCCAGTAGCACTTGTAATTGAGTTTTGCTTGTGCTGCCACTGAGACTCAGGATCAGTCCCTTCTGAGAGGAAATCTATGCTAGTGTTCTCCTTTTAAACCAAATGTCCGTGATCCCATTATCCTTGCAAAAATCTTCAAACTTATTAGATTTGAATTTCCTCCCTCTACCTGATCATAATGAGTGTTCTCCACCAAGGCCTTGAATTTCTTAAAACAAGAAAGTGCTACACATTTCTTCTTCGAGAATAGATCCACATCTTCTTGGAGCAATCATCTATGAACATCCTGAAATATTAGGCTCCACCTAGTGACATGGTCTTTCTTTGAACCACATTGGTCCACATTGTGCAATGCTGTATGTGAGCCCTCTCTACAGCTGTGGCATTTCCTAGAGGCAGTAAAGAATAATGATGTCGGAAGCTGATGAAGGGATCGTTCCTCTAGATCGATTTTGTTGCTACCATTCTCTAAGAATGAAGTATATTGTCCGTGTACATTAAACTTATCCAGCTAATCCAGCTAATGAGCTAAAAGAGTCCACTAGTAAGAAAACCTCAATAAATTTACTATCTCTAGAATTTTTTTCATCAGCTAACAATGTGTGTGACGGATCTAGTTATTTTGCATAAATGGTGGACTTTCAAAATCCTTAAAAAGGCTCAAGTATTTCAAGTTTGCATATTATAATTGCATTACAAATAATAGACCTAGAATCTACAATTTACAAGCAGATAAAAGTGGGAACTGGGTCCTCCTTGCTCAAATGCTTTACTATGTTAGTGGTTGAAATAGATGCAGTAACTTACACTTAGCATCACAATGAATTCATCCACTAGAAATCTATGAGAAAAAGGAGATTCACTTATAATATTCATCACCGTCTTACCTACATTCAAAGAAAGATAGTGTCCATATTCCCAAAGCATGGAGTTTTGCACCTTGAGAGATAAATCTTGATTGGTATTTGTGCTTTGCTTGCTCTATTTAGATATATTACTTGTCTGTACATTACTTGCAACAATGCAAACTAAAATAGTTGTTTAGGCACAAAATTATGTATGTAGTTGGATACTAGAAAGACATCCACAACAACACTTTCATTCATAATTGAGGCTCGTTAAGCGATGATTTAGTTAATCACTTGTTAATTTAGTGTGTTACATCATATATATGGCATGGAATGATAGTTTAAGCGATGATTCATTTAATCACTTGTTAATTTAGTGTGTTACATCATATATATGGCATGGAATGATAGTTTAAGTAGATGAATTTAGATGATGTGATTTCTTATATCACATCCATTGTATCTTACTTACAATGAACTTTGGTGAGATACACAAAATTTTTCTTTCTTTTAAGTGTCCAATGCTCAAGTAACTTGCTTGAATTAGAATAAATGTTGGTTTATAATAAGCTTTCTTTGCCATCACCATCACTTCAATAGGACAAATGAACTAAATTCTTTTACTAAAATGGCCATTTTAGTAGGGGCCTTGAATCTTCTCAAATTTTGACAAACTCCAACCTTGCCAATCTTCTTTTTTGGGACCACTATAGTGGGTGATACCCATTCACTACTAGGCACATGATAGATAATCCCTTCTTGTGTGTACTTTTTCTAGTTTTTCTTTCACCATCATTAAGTGTTGAGAATTGAATACTTGATGTTTTTGTTGAATAGGTATCGTCCATTCTTTTAGATCAATTCAATGCTATGAAAATAATGCTTGCTATATCCTTGACCTTATTTTCCATGCAATGGCATTCTAAACGCAATCAATATTGTTACATATTTATCAGTCTCCTTGGGTGTCAAGGACTTTAAAAATTTCAAGGTTTGACCTTCCCCTACCTCAACTTCTTGCACATTATTCAGGTTGATCATTGCATGTTGTAGTGAGTTGGAGCCAAGGGCTTCTAGATTTGAAGTTAAGGAGACACTCTTGGTAGCCTCCTCCACTTCATAACATTCTAGATAACGTAAATTTATAGCCCGTTCCTCTTGACACTATCTACATCATCTAGCAATTTCGCTTGGCTAGAGAAATTTGAGAACTTGAAGAACATCCAGGCTGTACAACACATAAATCATCAGTACATCATTCGTCATAGGCATCCATATCTAGCTATTTCAACAATCTCCACAGCAGATGTAAAGATGAGAACACAATTAAGATAGTAATTCTAATGAATGATTTCCAATACAACAGCGGATTACTCCACCTTCTTCTCCATGCATTTCAATCTATTTATAGGCACAAGAGATGACTCTCTCTCCTCTCTCTAAATTCATATAGCTAAGATAACAATTATGAATTCTACACTACGAATATTGGACCATATGAGCAATTGACATTAGATGAAGGCTATTTGTGAGACCCAACGTCTATCACTTCTAAGACCTATAAAAAATCAATAGATAATACTAATTTAATCATCTGTTGTGTGTGCACATAGTTTCACACAAATCAATTTGTTTGAGTTGTTTGTGGATTCCTTGAGTGTTTTCAAGTGTTTTTGAATCTCATGGAGGGAGTTGGCTCAAAATCTTGGAGTTCTTCATCTTTGGTGTGAGGCAAGATCTAGATACAAGGAGAGATTGACATTGGTTGAAAGATTGGTCTCACATTGTGTTTGCAAGATCTCATAAGGAGTTGGATTCACTTTCAAGTACCATTCTTATAGAGAGAGAGAAGCAAAAACGTTTAGTGGAAATAGGCAAGGCTTACTTGTTTGTCCAAGAATCTCAAGTTTTGAGAGATCTAGTCTAGATTGGTGGAAAACTAGGACATTGTTTGTAATCAAATCTTTTCAAATCCATTCCAACTCTCAAGAGGTAGAGTCATTGGTCTTATTTGAGTCCAATAGGTGTGATTGGGTCTGGCTTTGGTGTGATTTGATTCAAATTTAGTGAGCCTTAATCTTTGTGATCTATGCAAGGTCCATTTTCCAAGGTGACTAGTTTTTTGAGTGAAGATTGATTCTTTTTTTTTGAATTGGTCTTTGTAGATCTTTCTAGATTTTTGATGTGTTCAAATTTAGTGTCTTTAGAGTCACAAATTAACTTTGAAGAATCATTTCACAAGTTTGTACTTTGTGTACAAGTACCTTCTCATCATGGCATCAATGGAGGCAAATGGAAGGTCCAAATCAAGGTGCTACTATTGTGCAAGAAAAATGATGAAGGAAAGCAAAAGGAAAGGCAAGTATGTTGCAACAATCAAGGTGGAGATGGCTTCATTAAGGAGGAGTCTCTCATGGCATGCATGGATGCACCAAAAATTTCTATGGAGGAAAATTCTTGGTGGATTGATATTGGGACAACCCCATATCACTTGAAAAAGGGAGTATTTTTCTTCATTCACATCATATTCAAGTTCTAAGGAGTCCATTGTTGTTTCAAATGGTGTTGAATATGTGATTCATGGAATAGGAACCATTCCTATTTGGCTTGGATCAAGGAAGAAAGTAGAGCTGAAAAATGTGTTGTATGTTCCTTCATTTTGTAGAAATGTGTTGAGTGTGAGTCAATTGATTGACAAAGGATGTAGTGGCAAGTTTGATTGCAATGTTTTCTTTATCATCAAAGGAGGTAAAGTCTTTACAAAAGGTATTAGAGATGGTAGGCTCTTCAAACTTAATATTTGTGTGAAAACTAATCACATGTTTGAATTAGTGAAGGAAGCCAAGGGAGAGCTCATTTCTCAAAAGGAGAGGATGGAGCACTCAATTTCAATTCCATGGATAATAAGTCTTATGTTCACATCAAGAATAATGTTTCTTATGTGACTAAAAGTGTTGCAAATGGTGGTGATGTCAAGGAGACTTCAAGGATCAAGGAGGAGCACCAAGAAGATGATCTTGAGGAGTCGTCTCAAGGTTCAAGTGTGCCAAGGATTGAGGAGGAGAGTCCTTCTCAAGTTATGATTCCAAGAAGAATATCAAGAGACATGGATGAGCCTGTGTGGCTCGCATTTCAAGGGAAAGAGGAGCACATTTCAAGTGGTATACATCTCATGCTTGCTTCTCTTATGGCATTTGATGAATCGATTTGCTTTAGTGAGACTCTTGCATCTCAAAGTTGGAGTAAAGCCATACTAGTTGAGTATGATGCCTCTCTTAAGAACATAGTTGATGTTTTTAATGGTTTGAAATTGATTTTAGATCAACTAGAAAGCAAATGGTTATTTCATCAAATGTATGCCCTTGAGTCTTGCAAGAGCAAGAGTGATTTGTTCACTCAGTGTGTGAAAATTTGTGTTTTTTCATGTTGTGAGGTGACTTTTAAACACATTATGAGAGTAAGTGAATCATCCTCTAAGAACACATATCCATTATGATGTATGTAGCCTTGATATCTGAGATTTGGCATGGAGTCCAAGCATAAAGACACGATGCAAACTCTTTGTTATTTTAGCATTCATAGTCTTGCCAATCTTGATGTGTCTAATTCTCAAGATCTTGGTAACATGATGATGGATCTTTGTGATCCTTTTGATTCAAGGACGACTCTTGATCTCCTTATGGAGTTGCAGATATTTTCAAAGAGGATGAGCTTTTGGATCAACCATATGCTTCAAGGATGGAACAAATCAATGAAAAAAGTGCTCAAGTGGTGCAAAGCTCTTCTTGATGCTTGGAGATGGCTTTCAATCAAGGAAGTCTTGTCTTGGCTATGGTGACCTTGATGCAATTTCAGAGTTATTGGCTGGTTTTCTGATCAAGTTCATGCCAAAGGATCTACTTGAGAAGCTATTCTTATCTACTTAAGTTTTGGAGGAAACTAGCATAGTAGTCAAGCTAAATTTTGAGGAGTGTGAAGATTTTGCAAAATCTAGCTTGATTAGTCTATACTTTCATGTAAATATGTAAATCTCACATGTGTGGAGCATTTTACCACGTGTGGAGGGTAGGCCTAATAATTTTAGCTCATTTATGCTGAGTTTGAAAAGTCAATAGGCCTCAAACTTGAGATCTAGTGAGATAGTGACATTTGTCACATGATGTTAGGATTGAAATGCATTTATTTAGCCCAATCACATTTAGAGGCATAGATCACAAGGCCAATCACCTACCCGAGAGTAGGCCATTTTTAATCTCTAAAAGCATGTTGAGAACTTAGGTTTTTCATGTACTTTGATTGCTTTGAGTGCCAATTGAATGTGGATTCATTATGCATGAAATTGTGCTCTTCCCTTAGAATCAATCTAGGAAGATTGTAGGATGCAAAAAATCGCCACCTCTCTTTTGCCATCTTACACTTGATAAAAAAGATGGCTCTTCAACAACTAACTTTTTCTAACAAACACTAACATTGTGGAAACATCTCAAATATTCTACAAAGCTTGCTCAGTGGTTCTTTCAATCGATTTTTTGTAAAATGTCTATGAAAAGAATAATTTTCTATTCTGGTTTTAGATTTAGTACGACAATTTTCAAAACAATAAATAATCCTTTTATGATGAAAACAAAGCGATTACAACTATTCCAAGGAATTTTCTCCTTCTATCATTTGAGCCATTGAGCTAGCTTCCAAAAAAGCTTTGTTTATTTCATGATCAATCCTTGCCAATTTGAATAATTACCATGTGGAAGGATAACGGATTACAGTTAGTAATTGACATCAGCAATATTTTTATGTATCTCTATCAATGACATTGAAATAGATCCAAATTTAGAAATCTCATTTTAGATGCCATTTATATCATTAGATAATGCCTAGAGAAACAAAAAGATTAAGTTTCTTGTTAATATTAAATCTACTCAATATATCATAAATTCGAACGCCATTTACTCTAGAGACTCCTATAGAACAACAAAGATTCTAGCGCTGGTACATTGGAACACCTGTGGACCTTTCAATGTGATCTCAGTAAGAGGCTCAAAGTACTATATAGCCTTCATTAACGACAACAGTAAGTTTGTCCGAATCTACCTCATTAAATCAGAGGCATTCGACAAGTTCACAAAATATGTGAAGTGGGCAGAAATATGCACAAGAAACAAGGTGAAGCAGATCAAAACAGATCGTGGTGGAGAGTACATCTCAAATTGATTCACTAATTTCTGCAATGATCGAGAAATCCTTTACAGAAAGACAACATCCTATACACCGCAGCACAATGGTGTTGTAGAAAGAAAAAACGGGACTCTCATGGAAGCCGCAAGGTGCATCATAGCCTATTCAAAGGCACCAACAGTGCTAGATTCAAACGAATCTAGTGAAGATTGTCAGAGACGTCAAGTTCAATAAGACCAGAACAATGGTCGACAATGATTCTGCCAGCTATGAAGTCCTAGGGAAGCAGTATTATGACCAGCCAACCATAACAGAGAGAGCTGAACCCGAACAACCAGAGGAAGATGTTCGAGCTCCACATCAGCTGAGCGACAAATCAGATGAAGAAAGGTTTGCAAGCCTGCTCGCTGCTAGAACTCATGTAAATCGAGATGGTTCCGGATCTAGCCAAAGAGACAAAGACTAGAGCATTGCAGTACCAGAAGAATCTCCTAGGAGATCAATGAGAGAGCGAAGAGTGCCAGCAAGATTTGTGCTAGGCAGCTCAGCTTCTACATCCGAAGAATTTTGTGGATTCAGTGGAAAATCACAAACATTCGAGGAAGCCATCGATAGTCCATAGAAGGACAAATGGATCCAAGGCATGAACGAAGAAATTGAATCCATGAAGAAGAATGAGATATGTACATTGCAACCAGTGCCAGAGAAACGAAAAACAGTGCAATGCAAATGGGTTTACAAACTCAAGTATGGACCGAATGGAGATGTTTCGAGATACAAGGCCAGACTTGTAGCGAATGATTTTTTTTAGAAGTACGGCATCGACTACACTGATACCTTCTCTCTAGTGGTGAAACATGCTTTCTTACACCTACTATTTGCATATGCAGCCACATACGACCTCATGATTCACATCGTTGATGAGAAGACATCATTTCTACATGGCGAATTAGACAAAGAGGTCTACATGGATCAACCTCCTGGTTATACCTCCGAATCACTTCCTACCTATGCATGCCAAATGCATAGGAGTATCTATGGTTTGAAGCAATCAGCACGACAATGGTATCAGAAAAAAGATCAAGACCTAAGATCCTTAGGATTTGAGCCATTGATAGCCGATTCCAATGTTTATTTGAGAATCATAGATGGGGAGATCATCATTGTTGCTATGTATGTGGACAACACCCTGATACTATGTAGAAGCGAAGGCCTGATTGTAGGAGTGAAGAATGAGATCTTGAAACATTTCGAGATAACAGACCTAGGAGAAGCCAGATGTTATCTAGGCTTGTAGATTGACCGAGCCTATAATGAAGGAAGGCTATACCTTCATCAGTCGAGGTACACCCAAAAAATCCTAGATGATTTCAGGATGACAGGTTGCAAAGGGGCAAATAACCCAATGCTTGTAGGGACAGTCCTGACGAACAAAGATTGCTCAAAGACAGAAGAAGAGCAGGAGATGATGTAGCACACGTCTTACAGGAGGCTAATCGGATTTTTGATGTATCTAGCAGACAACTTACACGCCCCAACATTGCTTATGTTGTGTTCAGAATGAGTCAATTCAGCACGAATCCAGGCTTAGCACATTGGAAGATCACAAAGTGAATCTTACAGTACCCCAGTAGACAAAGGATTATGGGCTATGTTATTCTCTTGATGCAGGTTTCCAGATGCACTCCTACAATGATGCTAGCTGGGCATCTCTCAAGGACTATTGTAAAAGTGTCTCAAGAGGGTGCACCATTGCAACAGGCACAACAAGTCTTTGGGTCAGCAAGAAGCAGACCATTATAGCTCAATCATCCTGTGAAGCATAATATGTTGTAGCCACAAAGATGGCCAACGAAATCACATGGTTGAGACATTTCCTCGACGGACTAGGTGAAACCAACCAAGAGCCACTGATTCTGTAGATGGACAATACTTCTGCAATTCACCTAACAAAGAATCCCATGTTTTACTCAAGAAAGAACCACATCGCAATCAAGTATCACTTGATAAGGGACTTGGTCACTAGAAAGGAATTGAAGACTAGCTTCATTGGCATGAAGCAAATGGTGGTGGACATCTTCACCAAGGCCCTAGACAAAGTTTTGTCTGATAAGTAGAGAAAAAGTTTGGGAGCTATAAAGCTATCACGCTTTGAGAGGGAGCTGAAGAAACAAACTGTTTCTAGCCACAAAGCTATGATAGCTTTAGAGCTCAAGGCAAAAGAGAAACAAGAGAGCTTCATGATGGGTCAGCAAGAAGCAGACCATTATAACTCAATCATTTTGCGATGCAGAATACGTTGCAGCCACAAAGATGGCTAACAAAATCACATGGCTGAGATAGTTCCTCGACGGACTAGGTGAAACAAACCAAGACCCACTGACTCTGCAGATGAACAATACTTCTGCAATTCACCTGACGAAGGATCTCGTGTTTCACTCAAGAACGAAACACATCGCAATCAAGTATCACTTGATAAGGGACTGGTCACTAGAAGGGAATTACGTGTTTCACTCAAGAATGAAACACATCGCAATCAAGTATCACTTGATAAGGGACTGGTCACTAGAAGAGAATTGAAGACCAACTTCATTGGCATGAAGCAAATGGTGGCGGACATCTTCACCAAGGCCCTAGACAAAGGTTTCTTCGATAGGCAGAGGAAGAGTTTGGGAGTTATAAAACTACTATTTCTGGCCACAAAGCTATGATAGTTTTAGAGCTCAAGGCAAAAGAGAAACATAAGAGGTGCATGGTTGCGAACAGAAAGGCTTCGAGGACCAAAGACATGAAGACGACGGTCAAACGAACATGAACACGAGCACGAACACGAGCACGAGCACGAGCACGAACACAAACACATCCTCCAAAGACTGACAGGATACCATTAGGACGTGCCTAATCAGCCACTCTTGTAATCTCCTGATTTGCTAATCGTGTCCTCCTCTCTACATACATGTAAATCCTGATTATTAATTATGCAGTTGTAGTAGATTGGCAACATACCAATGTAAGCTGAATACTATGTAGCCAACAAGCTAAGGTTCAAGAAGTCCACTAGTAAGCGTGAGGTTTTGATTCGCAAAAGATCACTCCCAACAGTGGTATCAGAGCTGAGATTTCTCAACAGTGATCTCAAGCAAATGTACATAGATCAACAAGCAAACATGAGAGCTCTGTTGCAAGTCTCCTCCCAACCATAGTTGCATAGGAATACCATAATGAGGAATGCCTGACCTGGCTCACACTATATCCCCTCAAGCACCCCTTAACCCTGACACATCCTAACGTCGGCACATGGCAAACTCCATGCACAGTCGACACTTGCCACTTGGCAGTACCCTGACACATAGGCAAGCTAGTAGGTGGACAGTCTCTGACATGTGTCACTCATGCATTGGACCAAGTGTCCCAATGAGCATATGACACATGTCCTGTTGACCCGTCCGACAAGTGTCACTCATGCACTGGACCAAGTGTCCCAGTGAGCATATGACACATGCCACATTGATTGGTCAACCCTTCCTACTTTCTAGGAGGTCAGTCCAGCAGACTCTCATGAGACCCGGTACCCCCTTGGCCATCTCGGATTTAGTCACTATAACAAATATTTACATTGCAATTTACAATTGTCTCCACAGGCCGGTGAGGCATACCTATAGTAACTGGACTGGTTGGTCTAAAACCATACTTTAGCTCGAAGGGACTCATCTTTGTAGATGCATTCTTTTTATCATTATAGGCAAACTCGTTTCCATTGGGTCTGCCTTTCACTCACATATGCCCTAAGCATGTCTTCCAAGGTTTGGTTAACTCTCGTTAGTCTGCCCATCTGTTTCAAGATGATCAAAACTACTCATTCCCAACACTACAAGAATTGCCACATTTTTGGACAAGATTTCTGATGTAAAATCGCGTTTCAATTTTTTTTTTGAATCAACGGGGGCGTCAGAAAACACATTGCAATAGTGTCATCGGAATCCGTGACATTTATAATCCATTGGAATTAGATGCCAAGCCCAAAAGCAGCAACCGGCCGGTAAAAACAATTCTCGAAAAAAATGCCACGTGGACGTCGGATTCTAACGGCCCGGTCACGCAGATGTCGGAAGCCGACATCCACATGGCAAAAGAAACCGAAAAAGAAAAAAAATTTCTCCACGTGGAGATGTCGGAATCCAATGTCCACATGGCCGGGTCGTCAAAATCCGACAAATATTTTTTTTTTCGTTTTTTTGTGGGCTTTAGGTTTTTTTATTTTTGTCACGTGGCCGTCGGAATCTGACAAATTTTTTTATTTCCTTCGAAATCCGACGGATTTTAAATGTGTCGAGATTTTGACACTGTTGAAAAATAGAAAAAAAACTAAAACATCATAATACGAACTCTTACTTCAATGTGGAGATTATGACAAGAACTACAAATATAGTATGTATGACATATGATTCTACATAGCAACTAATATAACCTCTTACAATCGTTTCAAACATGTTGAATGAATATTTAGATCAACTACGATTCACAATATTAATCAAATCACTAATACACTATGAACCCATTCGTTAGCGGGTATGGAAACTAGCATAAATTGCAACCAAACATACTCCAATTGACAAGACGTGCATACAGAAGATAACTAATTACGAAAAATGACATAGATGACACGAACTGAAAATAAATAAAGCCATACCTATTTGTGAGTGTATATGCGAAGAAGTGCAAGTCGTGAATGCTTCAATTGATTCTACTATGTTTGCCACTTTGCTTCTGTCTTTTGCCAAGTAATGAGGTAGACAATCGATCACTCAGGTAAACAGATGTTGTAGGGTTTGTAGGTTGCCAGAAAACCCTCACAAAGGGCCACAAGCAGAGTGTAGAACTGCCCGTAGGTAGGGTAACATAACTGGGTAAGTACATGTTGTAGAATAGACAAGAACTGCAACCAAAAGCTCAGAACAGATTACCTGGATTATTATTATAGATTGACCGGCTACAGTGCTATTTTGCTTCCACGGGGGGCCGCTACCATGCAAGTAATTGTATCCTCAAAGGTCTAAATTATGGCCATGATTCCGTGGCTTCATTGAGATAGTATACAATACAAAAGAAAGAGAAAACAAAGTATACACAAGGAAGATAGTATACAAGAAAAAGTTATAAAGAAAGAAATCTTAGTTGCACATAACAAAACAAAAAAATCCTACTTGGAATGAGACAAATGAGATTGATAGAGTTGAGAACTAGTGCCAAAAGCCGATGCCGAACAATCTTTTGCAAGAATAAAAAATGAGAAACCCTAGAAAAATAACGCAGCTTTGAGAATTCGGTCACGGATGTCAGATTCTGACATCTATATTATCCGTCAGAATCTGACATTCGCTTTATGCTTTTTTTTTATGCACGGACAAGTGACGTCATCAATTAGAAAGGTGCAGTCTCTGAAATGGAATGTTGGATTCCGACATATTTATTGTGCGTCAGAATCTTACATCCGTAAAAAAAGAAAATTCTGCAGGTTTTTTATTTTCTAGCAATTTTTTTTGTGTCGGATTCCAACGTATTATTATGTCAGATTCTGACGGATTATGAATTTTTTTTTACTCCTACATCGAACAACTCGCGACTCTTGTTGACACCTTAATCAGCCAAAGTATAGTACTGTTGTACTACTCTGATAACATCTCATCTGTAGAACGCGTTTCATTCAATTTGATAGAGACTAGATTGTTGTTCTGAAATTATTAACATTACATTTTTCAAACCATAAGTACTTTTTAATGTCTGTTGACAACCAGAATAACACTTGAAACCACTTGCCATAATTGTATCAAATACATAACTTTCTAACGTTGTCCTCTTTGGGAACGACATTATTTACTATAAAATCTATATTAACCATGTTAGTGTATGTCAGATAGAGAATCTAGACTAGAACGATACTGTAAGCTTAGAGAGGAATTTTTACACAGACAAAGTGAGAATACTAGTCGAAGAAATCTAGACGAAATCACTGCTCAGTTACTTGAACTCCTAATTAGCTTTCGTATGGAGGGCCCTGCTGCACGTTTCACATCTATATCAAAAATTAAATACGATTATTTTAAAGGGACTTCTTCCGATGATGCAAATAGCTATGTCTCACAATTCAGTCAATCGCTTATACGAACAACGAAGGTACTGACGTAGACAAACTACGAATCTTCCCTGGTTTGCTAAGAAAGCAGGCGCGCATTTGGTACAGTCAAGTTGAACCAGGCCGTGCAGGAACCTGGTACCTACTGAAAGACCTGTTTCTGAACTAGTTCAGAGAAATCGGTTACAAATCAAGAATTCTCGGACGTGTGAACAATGTTCAGAAGAAAAGTAAAGAATCCCTTGCAAATATACACGAAAGGTTAAAAATCTTATAGGAAAACTAACAGGTGTATATCCCGTTGATATGCAGATCGAATGGTTTTTGGCTGGTTCACCACCAAAGATTGATCGGTATTGTAGACAAGGGGACATGACCTCCTTAGTAGCAGTAATAGCTAGTGCCAAAAATTTTGAGACCTCGAAACTAGCACGAAAGCGACGATCAACTAAGAAATCTCGAAAGTCGAAGACTGATTTTAGCGACAGCGATGATGATTCAGATTCTGATTCAAGTACTAGTTCTTCAAGCTCGGAATCTGAAAGCAACGATTCATCAAAATCAGAAGCTGACAAAGGAGAGAGAAAGAATAAACGATGAACTAAACGAAAGGACGACACGAAAGCTGTCGAGGATAAGTCGTCAACTTCTAAAGTTGAAAAGCTTTGGAAGAGTAATATGGCTGGCCTTAATAAAAAGTTTAGTGACTTGAAAGTGCAGATTTCTGAAGTTGCAGATAAAAGACCAAAAGCGTCTTCTTCCAACTCAGGAATGTGGTGTACGAAATGTGGAACTTTAGGACACACCAAGGAAGACTGCACCACTGTGAATGTCAATTACATTGAAGATTCTGCCCAGGAGGTACTTTTAATTTTTTAAAATGATGCGACTACTAACTATGTTCAGGGTATTACAGCATCAGCCCAGCAGGACAGACCCAAGTTTGCACCAAAAAGACATAATCCTCCTGAATTTGTTGGACCAGCGAAGTCTCAAACTGCGACTAAACCAATGTCGGGCAACTGCTATAATTGTGAAGAGCCGGGACATTTTTCATCTGACTGTCCTCAACCGTGAAAGCCGATTGGTTATGTGCCGTTATGCTTGAACTGCAGAGAGCCTAGTCACAAGTATTCTGACTGCCCTCAGCCGCAGAAGCCGCGACCCAAGTATCAGTATGTAGCAACACCAGCTGCTGCAGACTCGAAAGCGAAAGCTTCGACTGATGCTGTTGTGCAGAGAATTGACGTTATTGAAGAAAAATTGGTGAAGACAGAAGATCAGTCCTGGCCAAGTGACGTGGAGAAGATATTTAAAGTCACAACGAGAAGCAAAAGCTCCTCGAAACCTGACCAGAAATCTTCGACGAAGCGTAGAAAATCCTTGAAGAAGAAATCCTCTAGAAAGACGACGAATAAATCTACAACTAAAGAAGATCTCAAAGATGACCCCGACTATGACCGCGATGCTGCGAAGTTGTTTGCAAAAGATATTTCATCAGAGTCGAAAGAAATTATCAATGCTGAACTTCAGTCAGCTGCTGCAGAAAAGGTGGTCACTTTCGAGGAAGGGGACGACAAAATCACGAAGACAAAATTGTCTAGTGTTGTTATCGATAAGCCAATCTCGAAATCGAAGACGAAAGACTATGACATCGTAACTGATATTGTCACTTCATCCGAATATTACTTTTGTGTAGCTGTTGGCAGATAGCACTTATTACAGAAAGCAACTGAAAGGCCTTTCTGCCCCGAAAAAGAAAAAAAAAGTTTCGTTGCCAGATGTCGGTGTTCAGTCTATTGATTTAGGTGATCTCGGTGCACCTGAAATTGATATTACCATTGCGGGATGTCTGATAGAAAAAGTGCCAATTGACTCTGGTTCTAGCATGAACATAATAACATAAGATACAGCTCATGCTTTGGGGCTCACTGACATTCAACCGACACAGCGAAACATCAAGTTAGCTGATTCGACACGACGAAAACCTGTTGGAGAACTGAAGGATGTCATAGTTTACATTCAAACCAAGCCATTCACAATGAATTTCATAGTTATCAAACCACTCGGTTTGTCATCTTATTCTGTGCTGATTAGATGACCTTGGCTTTATTAATCAAACGCAAGTATTTATTCATTGGAAATCCAGAGAGCTAAGATTTCAAATTGGTGAGACCAATAATCATGGTAAGCCAGCAGAACAAATAATTACCTGGAGTCAGGACAAATATGAAGGTGAAACGCCTTTGTTTGACACCAGTTTTACATCAGAGGAATATTCTTATGCCTTAAATGTTTTTTCTAACGCATCTGACATTGAAGTTCAATATTTCGAAATTTACGAGAATGCTGACGAAGAAGAATTCTTCGATGCCTGCAACACTGAAGCGAATGTTTCGTATGAAGAAATTAATGTTGCAGACACGACTCGAAAGAGTCTCGTCATCCTCTGCCCTTTACTGATTCCATCTTAGATCAAGCTCGAACAGGAGCTGTCAGATCTCAAGCAGCAATTGGACGATCAAAGCTGGCTACTGAGTTGCAAATTCAGGACTTGGCAGCTACATCCACACAGCCAAAGCGAACACGGTGCAATCAGTCGCAGGTATGTGCCGACAGATTCTGTGTATTTGCTGAACGCTTCTGGAAATGGTGTCCACATGCATTTAATGTTGAATTGCAATGGCATGTGGAATACATGATGCTACTAGGCGCAGTAGGCATCGCCTTCGACGATTGGAAGCGACCTTGGGAGAAGGAATACTTTCTCTGGTTATGGGCCCAGCTCTCTATCGAGCAGAAAGGATGTCTCTGCTGGGGCATAATCCAGGGTAAGTTTTAGGTCGTGCCTTTCGGATCAGCAGAGTTGTACATAGGCTCTTCGGCTATGTATGCTCTAGAATATATGCAAATCAAAAGTTTCAATTTTTGCGGACTGAAGATAATAAGCGACATTTTTGGAAGCGAAAGTCGTAGTTTCAACTGTACAAACCTCAAGCTACTGCGGATTTAGGCGAATTCGACGATGTCGGGCTGCTGATCAATGTAAATATGGCTTATCCAGAGTTATTCAATCTCTATGTGGATTGGGAGCAAAATCTTGCAGATTATTTTGCAAAAATTCGACACAATCTGCAAGACAGAAGGAAGTCATTTCGCTACAAGCAGTTCTGTACATATTCATTTTGGCAGTTTGGTACTTTTGTGGCAAAGACATTATTTTTCGATCAAAATCTTTATGTTAAAAGCTCTTTTATTAGATTTCAGCTCATTACTGTAAAGAAGTCACTCTTCGTAGTGATTCAAACGAAGATACAAAATTAACTCAGGAGCTGTTCGATGGAACATTGCTCCCAGTTAAGTTAGAAGAATTCGGCAACCCAGTTGGCCGCTACACAAAATCCAAAGAAGACTTGTTATTGATCGAAGCTCAGCAAAACTTGGAGTTTTCTCAAAAATTATATGAAGAATTGAATCGTTCATGAAACATTTATTCATGTCTTTGTTGTGCTGATGTTTCTATGGGATGCTAAATTTTTGAAGTTTAAAGATGTTCTGAAGGTTGATTCCAGTTTTCATCAACAATTCAAAGATCAACTCAAAACAACCTATTCAATTAAAGAAACAGCAAGACACATATTCTCTAAGATGAAGAAATATCTAAAGGAAAAAATTGACGAAGAAATATCTTTTCGACTTAACAAAAATATGAAGAATGGAATGTTTCGCAACTAATCCTCAATAAGAAGATGTTATGTTCATGAGGACGTTTCACATTTGAGGAAGGGGATATTTGATGCCACCTTATTGCTAAAAATTGAATATCAGCATAAATATGGCATGATATACTCGAACACGATGCCCATATAAGGTTTGTAATTCCAAGAACGCCCTTACTTTAGACATTGCACAAATTGTCATTCGAAAGTTAGGGTCCCAATCTAAACTACATCTAGATTTTTCTCTTAAGTTCTAATCTAGAATAACTTAAGATTTACCGGAACCTCATTATGTGAAGTTCTAACTTTTGGCAAACAACTATCCAACTCTCCTGAGTCTTCCGGGATAGCATTACATCCTCTCCAAATGGGAAAAGATAAGTCCCAAAAGTTCTCGTGTATTCTATGCACATCCATCTGTAAATGAATCCAAAATGACTCATACATGTTGTGACTTATAAGCAATACATTTCAACAACAATATCCATAAGTAAGATTATATTGTTGTATTACAACAACTAACTCAGAAGTAGCGCTTTTGACTCGGTTAGCTGTATTGGATTCAGAAAATATTTAAATGTCTAGGTGTGTTACCAAAACACCACATTTAATTTGATTCTAAATCAATCCTAGGTCAATAAGCAATTCTGAATGAGAAATTACTAACCCAGCAAGAAATTGTCAAAAACACAATTCTCATCAATATGCCTATGTACCAACAACTAGTTTATGCTTGAAAATAACTTAGTTCATGGAATACTTTGTAGATCCATAGGATTAAAAGTTTGTACAAAAGGTTTAATGATCCAACAAAGATTCACTACATAGCATATCTCTACAGATCATAACTAAGAATCCTGTAACTTAATTATCCTCTAAGAGAGAATATTTCTTAAAGAGTGCTATTTCACATCCAAAAAATCTCAACCGAAGATTAACTCAAAAGAATTTCTAGCAAGGAACAGGTTTCAACAAATTCCCATTTTGCAATAGAATTACCAAGTTCTGACACAAATCAATCGGACTTGTTATCAGCACTTTTCTACCGCAAGAGTACTTTCTAAATTCCCCCCTCTTAAATCTTTAAACCAGATATCTACTATAATCCATAAAGGATTTCAGTAATATCATATCATCCTATCGTTTATAATTTCTAAAACAGGTCCATCATCCATAACAGATTTCTCTTGGATTCTCTAACAGATGCTTCTCCTTGATAACTTTCTTCTCTTCCTACTTCTCCCCCTTTTTAACAGGAAACACCATGCGTTTCCAAGGGGTGCATATCATTCGAGATTTGTCCTGGGAGAAGTGTCAAAGAAAAAATCCAAAAAAATCTTGAAAGCCAAAGAAAAGTTGCATCATTGTTAGCAAATACCAATGATGTCCCAACATAGTGACTTAACAAAAGATCTTCTTTATTACCAAGCTTGGGAACTGACCCATAAATCAGAAAAGGATTGCTTGAAGATTCAAATAGAGAAAACAATTTTAGAAAACGAATTCATTAACCATTTCTGTGACATCGTCCATGGTCAACAGGTAATCAGAATTACCTTCCAAGGAATCACAAAAAATCGAGCTAATTCATGTGTTAAGAAATTCACCAATATATCTTTTATAAAGAAATAGCTTGTCGGGTTTCCGATTTTGTAAATTTGAGATATCCTAAAAAGGGGTCATGACCAATATTTCAAATTTCCAACAAAACACCCGTTTTATGACCGACAGTATTTGGCATCACAAAGATTTACGGCCAACTATGGTCGACTAATCCAGTTAGTTTCAGATCTTCATTTCGGAATTGCCTACGTCCCATACCATAGGTTCTTCCTCCACAAAGGCCCTCCACTTCCTGATCAAAGTGTCGGAAAAAAAATAGTATAATTGTATGAAGTTTTTAGAAATTATTAACAGATTCCAACTTCAATAAAATAATATTAAGACACACATTCCCTCGCCCCTATTCATAATCTTATCGGTCACTAGAAGGATAGCAGTACCATCCTAACAGGCATTAGTGACAGATTATAGAAATGGGGAAGAATGGGCCAGTTTTTTTTTGCTTTAAAAACAAATTGTGATGGTATGCCCCCGCTTCAAGCATAACAAGAAACAACTTCTTCATTCCCTTTTAGACTTCAGGGCCGTCCTGCCGTGCTCGCTTTCTTTTTGAAAAAAGTGGCACCTTGGCCAAGAGTGTCCAAGAATTATTGGACTCAAGAATCCAATTCTTGGTGGCTCAGAAAACAATTAATAAAGCAAAAAATCAGAATCGTGTTTGACTAAAGCTTTACGAAATTCCACTAGGAATTCAACTTAAATCATCAGTTTCACGGGTAGGACCTACTAGGACGAGGAAGTCACCGTCGAGAAACAATAAAATTGACAATACTCGCTTTTTTCCCCTGGGATGCTGAGTAAGCTAAAAATAGCTTTATCCAGACTTCTACAACTTCTCGGCTTTTTTCTTATCTCCAAATGAAATTTCGGTTTAGCCCACACAAGTTGTAAGAGTTAACAGCTTATAATTGGTTTAAAAAAATTGCATTTGATATACCACTGTTAATTGCCCTGATGAAGTTGGAAAAATCCGCTTTGCACAAAGTTTGCAAAAAACTTTTCAGAACTCAGGGTGTCAACACTAACGAGTGATGTCGGGTGAATTTCGATGTTCACCCCTACCCAAACATCATCTCAGTCCATTCGCTTGAAAACTGAAATTTTGCGTTCAGTCAACTCATTCATAACGGGTGTAATTCCTTAATAAAGCATTGTCTAGAAAAAACATTGTTCTAATAGACTTACGTGCTTTTGTTTAACCATTATACCAATGAATTTTCAAATGGTTTAAGCAATAACAGTTCTTAAAAGGATCACAATGCATCGAAATCTAATTAGTACCACTTCGTAAACTGTTACTCCCCACTAAAATAATTAACCGTTTTGTCATTTTTCTAGTTCAATCGACTAAGAAAAGATGTTTATGGAAAAAAGAACAAGTTTTATAGAAAAAAAAAAATCACATAGGAAAAACCGTGCGACCAAACCCTGCACCTTACCCACCCACCACCATACCCGATAAGTTGACCTAAAAACGGAAATACACCCCCCGCCCCCCGCGTTCAGCATGCACTCACACGTTTTCATTCCAGTCACGCGCCACGGAACCCGCGATAGGAGTGAGAGAGAGAGCAATGGCAGCCCGGGAGGTGCACATTTCCTCCTTCCCTTTCAGAACAAATCCGTGCAAGATTAATAAGGTTACTGGCACGCTGGAGGGCGGCTTCCAGGTAGCCAAAGTTTGTCATTTTCCCAGTGGTTAACGTTTCTTTTAATGCAAGAAGCTTCTAGGCATTTCTTCAGCTGTTTGTTGGCAAATTACCACATCTTCAAGGGTGATTTCACAGATGTTGAGCACTCCTAAAGCCTAAACTCTGTTTTTAGTAAAAACAGAAGTTCAGCCATGCATAAATTATCCTTTTTTATTCAAAAATTGCCTTCTACTGCTATTTTTGCAGTAAGGATTGCTTTAGGTCCAACATAAAGTTTTCTTAAACCTTTAGTTAGTTCCCACAGATGCATAAGCAATAAATTCTTTACAGTTTAGCATGTCCAAAGCTGAAAAACAGGGCAATTTTTCTCTGAACTAAGAATTTGCAGGTTTGGCCATTCTTCACACAGAATAGGCTTCTCAATGATCCAAACCATCCTAATGATGGCTTTACTGGCTCATCAACCTGCAAACCACCGTTAGTTTGCTGGGAAATGCAACAAAATCCCTGCAACTCCATAAAGAATCGCCATGCACAACCTGTAAATCACCCACCAACCCTCGCAACCAGTGATTAGTCTTTTTTGCGCTTCTTTTCCTGCTTTCCACTTATTCAAGCCAAAACTGGCTCAATAAAAAGCAAAAAGACAGCCAATAAAACCACCTAAATCATGGTGTAATGAACAAAAAACCGTAAAAACCAGCATTCACTCTTATTGATCCCGTTGCTAACGGAAAAGTGTCCCTAATGAAGTAAACGACAACTCAAGTGAATTGAAAATCGGAAATTTACTTCCTGAAAACCAATATGAAGTGTCTAAAAATCGAACCGATTGTATACCTGGTAGTGCACTTACCAGTTGGTCCATGCATAGGACTCTATTCTAGATGAATCTATGTATAGGGAACTTAGGGCTATGCATGGCTAATGCCCAGGATGCTTTTGGCTCTATATAATGGGTCGGAACTCGCCCTACTCCTCATCATGGTTCTTGATTCATTGCCAGGCTCTCACTTTACATTCATGCTTCTTGTTCCTTGGCTTGGGGGTGAGGCTTCTAGAGATTGATTGGATGCTTCTACTTGGTTGGGTGGTTTCTCCATAGTGTGTTATCTTTTGTGTTTAGGATTTGTAAGCAGGATCTAAGGAGCTTCCCTTATAATAGGCTTAGAATCATTACCAATGTCTTCAGGTGCGAGCAGTTCCGACTTGGGACACGCTCACATTCTTTGCGCGATGGATATTGTTGTACCAGTTGGCCATACTCGGGCAGCAATCTTCCAATGTTTCAAAGGAAAGAAGCATGATGATTTTGATATGCACATGCATCAATTCTTGGCAGTCTGTCAAGCAAATCGAGAGACAGAGGACATCCGGAAGTTGGAATTGTTTCCAACAACGTTGAAGGGGAATCTTCTGGAATGGTATTTTCAATATGGGTTGCACGAATTCCAGACTTGGGACGACGAGCTTTCTTGAAGAGGTACCACCATGAGCATGACGATGAGGAGATTTTGGATAAACTCCAAGCCATAAAGAAAAAGAAGAAGGAAGATGTCTTAGCTTACGTTCAGCGATTCAAAGTTCTTGAAAAGCGGTTTTAGGATCCACTAACACACGCCAAACGCGTCAAGTATTTCTACCATGGTCTCCATAAAGTCCTTAGGAGAGGCACCACGTCCTTGCACAATTAGCTGTTGGAACGTATTGTGGAAGCTGCTCGCTAGTTAGAGGACGAAGAAACAAGGAAGGACTACCACGGACATTGACAACACCATAGAAGAATCAGTTCGTCAGGTCCGACTCTGACACCGATTCAGAGATTGTTGACAGTTCCATCGAATTAGATCCGGAATCATCTTCGGATGATGGAAGAGATCGAAGAAGCATAAGAAGAAGGGCAAGGGCTAGGAGCCAGAACATGTTCGAAAAAATGAAGTCATCACTACCGAATTCAGATAAGAAAATGTACACTTTTGTTGGAACTGCAACCAAGAGGAATATTACATCACTGAATGTACGAACGGCTCACAATATTGCGTGATCTGTAATATGTATAGCCACTAGACCAACGATTGTAGAAGACTACAGGTCGTAAGAACTAAGAGCTCATTTGCAGCATAGCCTCAACCACCGTAGCCACCACAGCCACAGATGCAACAACAACCAGTCCTTTATCAACAAGGACTGCCAATGATGCAAGGCCAAATGCAACCACGTCCATTCTCGCGGCAACTACCTTATTGATAGGATCAACTAGACGACGTCTGCCATTTCTGTAATCAAATGGGGCATCGCTCTTTCAACTGTGTGATGTACCATCGCCAGTGCGGTGGAAATTTGGAACGAGGTTTACCCCCACCTCAGGTCAACAATCAGATGCCCAACCAACAACCGACTCAAGGAGGGATACAGGGTCCTGAACTACAAGCACCAGTCCAAGTTGTGACAGTGGAAGAGCCAGCAACGACGGATGTTCAAGCTATTATCCGGCACAAGGACAAAGAGAAGACAGTGAGGCAGGATGCACATGATGAAGATGTGGCAAGTACAAGCCGAACATCTAACATGGATGTTGGTCAGATGGCCAGAGCTATGCAGGACATGCTGAATCAACTATAGCAGTCTCAAGGACAGTCGGTCAATTGATTCATATTATCTGGCGAAGTCCATACGTACTAAGCTACTTGGGTGTATGGAACCAGAATGACTACCTTCAGCAACAATAAACATTATTGTGCAATCTACGAAGCAGCACATTGTTCCAACATTGGAGATCACCATTCACGGCATCGACATCATCCAGATTGATGGAGGTGCAGGCGTCAATATCATGTCTGAAGACATCTATAGTAAATTAACCAACTTACCCTTGCAGAAGAGTCAATTAGTCATTCGCATGGCTAATCATACAAGGGATTCTCCACTCAAGGAAATCCAAAAGGTACCAGTCAGTATTAAAGGGTTGCAATTCTTGTTGAACTTTGTTTTTCTACGATTACCAAAATGCGCGGATGTCTATCTAGTTCTATTAGTCAGACATTGCCTAAGAGCCACCAAAGAAGTGCATGATTGGGCAACAGGATTAGTAACTATCCCGGCCAACGGACATAAGTTTTGATTACAAACACATCACGGAGGACTTGATTCAACACTGCGACAAGTGGGTGTCAAAACGATTGAGAAATTACTATTCCAACCAATGACGGAAGAATCTGAGGAAGATTTACATCTGACTAGCTTGTTTCTGGACTATATACCAGTTGGGGAAGCCATCTATCTACGGTCATCAATTTATTTGTTGTCGAAAGGGCCAAAACAGATTCAAGTGAATCCAGTCAGGAGCACGAGTAGCTGTCAGTGGATCCAATCAGGAGCACGAGCAGTCGTCAATGGATAATGCGGACAGAGAGCAATGGCCATTAAGTTTCTTAGGAATCATTGAGGACTCTAGAATGTTGAAGGAGGAATGCGCACGGTTGCATCCCACTCAAGTATCTAGAGCAAAGCTACTCCAAATTAATCTGGAGATGGAAGATAATTATCTATTGGAGCTAATAACGATCAAGAGTTCATTATGTGCGCCACAGCCCTGTTTTAGAAGTATAAGACTGTCTTTGCATGGTCATACGATGACTTATGGGGAGTCCCGAAGGAAATATATCATCACACAAACAACATGACCATTGATGCATGACCGATTCGGTAATAGCGGTATCACATGAATCCAAAGCATGTTGAACAAGTCCAAGCGGAGATTGAGAAACTGGTAAAAGTGGGCTTTATCTATGCTATCGACTATACACCTTGGTTAAGTCCTATCATGATTGTCCCAATGAAGAATGGAAACCTCCGAGTTTGTTTAGATTACGACAAACTGAATTCGAGACTTCATGAATTATCTAGATCCATTGTGTTTGACAGGGATTCTCGTTTTACTGGCAATTTTTGGACTACAGTATTTAAGAAGTTAGAGGTGCAGTTGCACAACAACAACATGCGCGATTTCCGACCAAAGGTTCTGACGGATTCAAAAAAAAGTTGTCGAGAAAAAAAAATTTGTGGAAATTTTTTTGTTTTTACGGACGTTAGATTCCGACGCACAATAAATATGTCAGAATCCAACATTCCATTTCGGAGACTGCACCTTTTTAATTGATGACATCACCTATCCGTGCATGAAAAAAAAAAAAAAGCATAAAGCGGACATCGGATTTCGACGGATAATACAGATGTTGGAATGTGATGTCCGTGACTGCATTCTCAAAGCCGCGTTATTTTTCTAGGGTTTCTCATTTTTTATTCTTGCAGGAGATTGTTTGGGATCGACTTTTGGCGCTAGTTCTCAACTCTTATCAATCTCATTTGTCTCATTCCAAGTACGATTTTTTGTTTTGTTATGTGCAACTAAGATTTCTTTCTTTGTAACTTTTTCTTGTATACTATCTTCCTTGTATTGTATATTTTGTTTTCTCTTTATTTTGTATTGTATACTATCTCAATGAGGCCACAGAATCATGGCCATAATTTAGATCTTTGAGGATACAATTACTTGCACGGTAGCTACCCCCCTGTGGAAGCGAAATAGCAGTGTAACCAGCCAATCTATAATCATAATCCAGGTAATCTGTTCTGAGCTTTTGGTTGCAGTTCTTGTCTATTCTACAACATGTACTTACCCAGTCATGTTACCCTACCTACGGATAGTTCTACACGCTATCTTAACAACACTATCTCCTAACAATCCATCACTTGTCTGCAGGGCATTCTACTGTAGGTCATTGGAAAATAAGCCATGTATTAGGCTCTTGACAATCGCAGATCTAGGAGCTCTGAAATCCTTTATTATTGACATTTTTGGACATCTTTTAGTTGTCTATTTTTGTGCATTTATAGTACTATAGGACCACAAATTTGTAAGTAGATCCAATCTGTCCATCGCTACTTTGGAGGCCAACCTTACAAATCTTTAAATCGTTAGTAAGGAAGCAACCACAAACTTGGTCCTAAAAACATTATCTACAAAGAACATACCATTTCATCAAACTCTTCTTATGGTTTTAGGGTTTAGGATTTAGATTTCAAGCACTCTTATGTGTAGCATGAACCTTGCATTTTGTGGCATTCTACCTAATTGTAAACCTTGTCTGTGAGCTCATTTTTGGCTCTATCCGCCCTACCTAGGTTAGGATCAAATCTATGACCTTCTGAGATATCTACCTTTGGCCATCTGTTCCTATGTTTTCAGACCTATGAAGTTTGGCATTTGCTTGTGGCCCTTTGTCAGGGTTTTCTGGCGACCTATAAACTCTACAACATTTGTTTACCTCGTTTCATCTATGTCATTTTTTGTAATCGGTTATTTTCTGTATGCAATTCTTGTCAATTGGAGTATGTTTGGTTGCAATTTATGCTTGTTTCCATTATTTTCTGTATGCACTTCTTGTCAATTAGAGTATGTTTGGTTGCGATTTATGCTTGTTTCCATACCAGTTAACGAATGGGTTCATAGTGTATTAGTGATTTGATTAATATTGTAAATCATAGTTGATCTAAATATTCATTTGACGTGTTTGAAACGATTGTAAGAGGTTATATTAGTTGTTATGTAGAACTATATGTCATACATAGTATATTTGCAGTTCTTGTCATAATCTCCACATTGAAGTAAGAGTTTGTATCATGAAATTTTAGATTTTTTCTATTTTTCAACAGTGTCAAAATTTCGACACATTTAAAATCCGTCGGATTCCGAAGGAAAAACATAATTGTCAGATTCCGACGGCCATGTGAAAAAATTAAAAAAACCAAAAACCTAAAAAAATAAACAAAAAAAAAAATTTGTCGGATTTTGACGACCCGGCGGATTCCGACATCCCCACGTGGCCAAAAAAGAAAAAATCGGTTTCTTTTGCCATTGTCGACTCCGGAGTCCGACGAACCTAAAATTCATAATTGCTCACAAAGTTTGCAATTTGGTCAACTACAATATCAACTAATCGCAGGTCAGGCAGCAATCAAGACTTTCAAGTTTTATCACGCTGAGGAGGGTCGGCGTCCGTGGGCCACTTTTCAAAAACTTTAAATCGTTGAACGTAAGCTAAGACATTTCCTTCTTCTTTTTCTTTATGGCTTGGAGTTTATCCAAAATCTCCTCATCTTCATGCTCATGGCAGTACCTCTTCAAGAAAGCTCGTCGTCCCAAGTCTGGAGTTCGTGCAACCCATATTGGGAATACCATTGCAAAGCATTCCCCTTCAACGTTGTTGGAAACAATTCCAACTTCCGAATGTCCTCTGTCTCTCGATTTGCCTGAAAGACTGCCAAGAATTGATGAATGTGCATATTAGGATCATCATGCTTCTTTCCTTTGAAACATTGGAAGATTGTTTCCCGAGTATGGAGAACTGGTACAACAATATCCATCACGCGAAGAATGTGAGCGTGTCCCAAGTCGGAACTGCTCGCACCTGAAGACATTGATAATGATTCTATGCCTATCTCTGATAACTCTTCCCACAACTGAAAATTGTGTCTATCCATATTACAAAAGCAACGAAAAAATGAGAACGGAACCAAAAAAGTACTAGGGAGGAGTTTAATCACCTAACAACCTGGACTAACTATGGCTAAACATTTCACACCACAAGTTTTACAAGTAGAGGTGAGGAAGTCCTCCAAATCCAAGGTAGAGCCTCCAAATGTCCTCCAAGCAACCTGCAAGCTTCAAGATGCTCCCCAACTCCAAGCTAGGATGCCTCCACTTGCAAGTAAGGATCTGCAAGCCTCCACGGATCTCTCCTCCACCTGTGTCCCTACTCTTTAAACACAAAGATAGATAACAAGTTGGCCTCAAGTATTCACCACCCAACCATAGCTAGATCCGAGCTCCAAGCAAGACCTATCTAGCACCCCCTTGCTAACCATAAACAAATCACAAGCATACTACAACACTCCAAAGCATACTCAAGATCCAAACCCTACTTATGTCCCATACCATAAGCAAGATCCAAACCTCAAGCATACTACCACAAGAAAGCACTCTACACACTAGTAGCAACACTAGAGCATAAGTCAAGCAAACAAGAGAGATCCCCCCCCTCCCAATGGGCGCCCTACTACCCTCATATAGATGGCCCATGGACCCCTCCAATGCACTAGGGAGTTCCATGCTCATCCAATGAGAGAGAGAGAGAAGCCTAGGGGAGTTAAAGAATTTCCAAGAGCCTCCATAGGCTTATGGAAGGTCAAGAGACTCCTTCCATAACCTATGACTCTTTGAATGACTTTCTTGTGGGAGTTGGGAACTCAATGGACACTTTAGAAGGGCACCCTCCTACTAGGTCTCATTGCCCAAGTTGTGCATGTATACTTTGGTCCTAGACCAATAAAGTGATATGGTTCAAAGTTGAGGCCCAAGGTTTTAGAAAAATAGTCATCCAATGACTTTCTAACACCTCTCTAGGTTCCATACCTCCATCCAAGGCATAGACAACCTACCTGCCCTTAACCAAGGACACTAGTACCTTAATCCTATCCTTAATACTAAGGGTACTCCTTATCCAAGGGTCACGTGACTCCATACCTCCAACTAAGGTATAGTCACTTGTCTGTCCTTATCCAAGGGCACATACCCTTAATCCTAAGGGTATCTTGCCATTTAGCCCCCAACACTAAATGGACTATTAGGGGTCTGAAGTACTGCTAGTTACATAGGTATGTAACATTCGAGTATGTTCTACTGTCAAGCTGAGTACTATGTAGCCAGCAAGCTAAAAAAATTCTTGATAATATGATTTCAAAGCAGGTGTCGTTCAATCTAAAGTGTCCACACTGCATGGTCTCTCTCTCTCTCTCTCTCTCTCTCTCTCTCTCTCTCTCTCTCTCTCTCTCTCTCTCTCTCTCTCTCTCTCTCTCTCTCTCGCTCTCTCCCTCTCCCTCTCCCTCTCCCTCTCCCTCTCCCTCTCCCTCTCCCTCTCCCTCTCCCTCTCCCTCTCCCTCTCCCTCTCCCTCTCCCTCTCCCTCTCTCTCTCTCTCTCTCTCTCTCTCTCTCTCTCTCTCTCTCTCTCTCTCTCTCTCTCCACAATATAAATTTTATAACTATTGTTTTATATGTTTTATGTTGATGCAAAGTGTGCAATGAAATAATGTAAAGCATATTGCAATCTCTCTCTCTCTCTCTCTCTCTCTCTCTCTCTCTCTCTCTCTCTCTCTCTCTCTCTCTCTCTCTCTCTCTCTCTCTCTCTCTCTCTCTCTCTCTCTCTCTCTAACTTCAATTGTTTTTTATTGCTGCAAAGTAGGCAATGAGAAATTACAAAGTCTGAAAACAATGTTTTTACTTGTGTCTTGTAAAAAAAACCACCGCCAAACTTATTTTCTTTTTTACATCTCCAATATGTGCATCCTCAAATGACTGAAATCTAGGGCCTGCTTATGATATCACCCATGGCTCCAAGCTAGAGCTGGCAACTTTATACTTGACGAGGTCATATTTTGCTTTTATAGTAGATCGAACAATCGGAGGAAGTTCTCCTGTTTTGACATGTCTCCTTGATGCATCTTCACACCAAGAAGGGCATCTACTACACATGTCATCAATGAACGCATCATTGATCTGATACCTCTTGAATATATCAAGTTGTGACAATGTCACCCCATATTCCTCTCTTATGTGGTCTTCTATGGCCATTGTCATGTTCAGTCTGTTTTTGGTCAACTCACAAAACTCTTTCAAAGACACAACATTAAGAGGAAAAGTAGTAGAGTCTTTTTTATCAAATACAATATCCAGCCAAAAAATTGTCAAACAACATGCTGATTTATGTTTCAAGCAAACCTTGCAATGGTCGTAGAAGATAGGTTGTAATGGATTTGAGCTCATTTTTGTTTTCGACTTTAGTTCTCCCTTCGAATTTCTCAGAGCACCATCCACCCATTTTTTCATTACCCCCATCCATTTTCTCCAAACACTATCTGAAGAGAACAGCACACAATAACAAATCTCTATCTAAGATAAGTAAATGTGCTAAAGAGGTTTAGACATCAAAGCATGGAAAATTGCTCGCGACATGCTCTCAAGAACTACAAAACCATTACTTGAATTAGATAGATACTATTCTGTTACGAGATATTAATTGTCTAAATTCTATACACATAACCATTTAAAGTAGGTGCACATGGAAACAACATTCCTTGTGTTTTGTTGAGCTTCAGCACATCTGTCAACATTCAAGAAAGCCCAAAAATGCCTCTAACTCGAACATTGTTCAAGTTAGCTACACACATTAGAGGAGCTTTGATCTCCAAAAAGACTCTTTTAGGATTCATGCAATATGTAGTTTATATTATTTATACGAGCCTTCCTTGGTAAATTTCAACTTGCCCTTGATCAGCTTGGTTTTGTACATTAATGCAAGATCTCCTGCTTTCAAATCTTTTTTTTGCAATCGACGATCATGCCATGCCTTGCGGCGGGCTTTCTTTGATACTAAGGCATGAACTGCCATCAATCGGGTTTCACATAATTTGTGCAACGCTTCATGACAGAGTTGTAAAGATGTATCATCATTTAATCGTTCGGTGGCCACTATGCGTAAAGATGAGATTAAAAATTCAATCGGCGTGACAGCATATTGACCATAAACCAGTTGAAAAGATGTTTGATTTGTACTATTTTTATAAGTGGTTCTGAATGCCCATAATGCTGCATACAGTTTATGTTCCTAATCAAACCGACTCGCTTCAACTGTCTTTGTCATAATGGTGCAGAGAATCTTATTGGAAGATTCGGCTTGGCCATTTTCTCTGGGATAGTAGGGAGTACTAAATCTGTGTATAACAAAAAAATCTTCCAGTAAACACTTTATTGTTTGATTAACAAAGTGTGTACCCCAGTCACTGACAATCTCGATCGGAGATCCAAATCTGATGATAATATTTTCATATAGAAACTTGGCCGTAGATTTTGCATCAGCAACTTTGACAACTTTGGCTTCAACCCACTTGGTCATGTAATCAGTTGCTACGATAATGTATCGGGCCTGAGATCCTTGCGGGGTAGGGTGAATAGGTCCAACATAATCCAGTCCCCATTTTTCAAACGGTGCTTATGATAAAATCGGATGCAAGGGTTCATAGTTTTGTCGAGTAGGCCGTCGTGCTCGCTGGCAAACATCACATGTCTGAATAAAATTTTATGTGTCATTGTGAAGCATAGGCCACCAACAACCTGATTGTAAAAGTTTGCGAACAGTAATATTTGTAGAGAAGTGTCCTCCACTCATGCCATCATGTGAAAACATGATTAAATTTGGTACTTCATGCGGTAAAACACACCTTCGTAAAATATTATTTGATCCACGATGATACAATTGTCCTGCAATTAATTTATATGGTTGAGTCTTATGAATCAATTGTCTCTTCTGTACTTTTGTAAGAGAGTCATTTGGTTGTCCTAGCATTAGGTACTCAACAATATCTGCTGCCCACTCAGGTACTACTTCAACATAGAATAATATAGCATCTGGCAATTCATCATCCACTTCAGTGTTAACTGGTGCAGATTCGATTCCGAAACGTGATCGGCTAGATAATGTTGTTTTCCCTTTCGAACTACAATTCGAAAGTCAAATTCAGTCAATAACAATAACCATCTTGCAATACATCCAGTATTGCACGTTGTTTACCAAGTAAAATAACGGTTGATGATCCGTATAAAATGCAAAGTGCGTTTCCATGAGGTAGTGACAAAATTTCCAAAAAAAAAAAATCATGGCCAATGCCTCACGTTTTGTTGTTGAATAATTCTTTTCTGGATCTGTAAATTGTCTGCTTGCAAATCATATAGGATAATCCTTCTTATAGTCACCTGGCTGTGTCAAAACTAATCCAATGGCGTATTTTGAAGCATCCGTATGAGCATGAAATTTTATCGTCCAATCTGGAGAACGCAGTATTGGTGCTGAAGTTAATGTTTTTTTTAGTTTTTCAAAGGCTTCTAACGCTTCTACTGTCCAAATAGGAACAATAGTCAGTTTGTATATAGGTCGTGCTAAATCCGCAAAGAAGATAATAAAGATTCGATAGTAGTTCGCGTGACCCATAAACACGTAAACTCCACGAATTGTTGCTGGCGGTGGCAATTCCACAATAACTTTGATCTTAGAATAATTTGTGGCAATACCATGTCTTGATATCACATGTCCAAGCACAACTTCGTGGGAAACCCATATCTGACATTTTTCTGGATTAAGAAAAATTTGATATTTGCAACATCTTTCAAATACTTTCCAGTCAATCTAGGTGGTTTGTATCTGTACTATGAACTCTCAAGTCGTCCAAGTAAATTTCAAGGAATTTCTACAGATAATCTTTAAAAGCAATTGCATTACTCTTTGGAATGAACTTGGTGCATTACAGAGTCCAAACAACATTACTTTGTAAGCATAGGTGCCCCATTCTGTTGCAAAAGTGGTTTTGTGGCGATCGGCAGGTGCGATCTTAACCTGGTTGTAACCACTAAATCCATCCAGAAAACTATAAGCTTCTGCTCCAGCAAGGTGATCCAAAATGCTTTCAGTAAAAGGTAACGGAAAGTGATCCTTCCACATCACTTTGTTCAACGCTTTGAGGTTCACACAGATTCTCAATTTCTCATTTTTCTTAGGAACAATGACAATCGGTGAAATCCATTCAGTATGCTCGATCTCATAAATAAAATCGACGTCAAGCAATCTCTGAAGTTGTTTCTTTATCAGATCCACTACATTAGCATTATAGCGATAGAACTTTGTAACCTTTGGAACTGCATCAGGTACTAAAGGTATGGTATGTTCAATCACTGATGTCGAAATACCCTTCAAATCTTGATAAGTCCATGCAAAGCAATCTTGATACTTAATAAGTAACAAGCAGAGTGCTTGATACTGTTCAGGAGTAAGTTGTGATCCAACTTGTACAATCTTTTTCGGTTCTCCTGGCTCGACAAGATTCATTGGCTGCATCTTAGCTGGGCCATCGTAAACTTCTTTAGATTCTAGCATGTGTTCTCAGGTTCATGATGTGCTTTAGTAACATGATAACCACATCATCCATTGTATAACGTTTAAAATGCTCGGGCATATCATGTTGGACTACGTTTGCTTGTTCTTTTTTGAAAGGACTTGTCTTGGATCTTCGTTTAGCCTTAATGACTTTTGAGATGATACATCTTTATTCAAAGGTGAAGACTTCCTAGATGATGATGTCTTACTAGAAATCTGACTTGAAGAATCATCCTCGACTTTTCCTTTGCCTTTATCCAATAAAGGTGGCACTTCCTTTGAATCAATCTTCCGAGGGAGATTTTCCCATTTCAGGACCGTACTATAATGTTGCTTAGCTTGTTTCTTCATCATCGATCCTGTGATCTTGTCTTCCTTCAATATAACTGCTTTGAGCAGTTTGATTGTTGGTTCATCAGGAATATTACGCACTCCAAATCTGGTCGGATCTATATGATCTAGAATCTGCTCATCCGTAAGTTCTGCATTGCCATCATAAGTCAAGGCATGACTCACAAGAATGAGTTCATCCTCAATTGGATCTAGTATAGGTTCCGTTGATATATAGGCTACATTCAGCACATTTAGTGAAAACATGATTGGTGTATCCAAAGTTCGATCTAATAAGGAAATCTCGCTCAAATCTGATTGATTATCTTGTTGACACATAAATCATACTGTACAATCAATCGTTGCAAGAGCTTCATTTCAATTGATCGTATCTGTTTGAGAATCGTAATGAACTCCCAAATTTTTCTGTGGTCGGTCACAAGTGTGATCCGTTGTTGACGAATTGTCATCCTCTTTTTGAACCACTGGTTTGATAGTCCAAGTTGTAGGATCAATTTTAACTGCATGTTCACGATTTTCAAAAGTGATTTTTCCGGTACTCTAGTTATGAATTTCTTGTGCAACTCTTAACCATGGACGTCCCAATATAACTCGGGCGCTTCTGGTAAGTCCATCACTACGAAAGTAAAGACGAACTGTACTCTTGCAATTCTGACAGATATATCTTCCACCATTCCTCATGGACTAACTGTCATTTGATCAGCTAGCTTAATAGCAAAAGTAGCAGGTTTGATCTTTGTAAGGCCCCATTTTGCACATAGCTTTGTAGAGATCAGGTTAACTCCTGAACCGCCATCTATCACGGCTGCTTCTTTAGAAAATTGTCTATGCTGTATCGACAGAGTGATATTCTTTTGTTCACTTTCCCAAGCAGCTCCAACATGGAGTACTTCGTTAGATTCTTTAAATCCAGCACAAAAAAGCGGCTCCTGATGGACTTCTGGTTCTTCTTGAGCTAACTTTTGCACTAAGACTTCTTTTGCTTTTAGCACCAACTTCAGGAACTCTCCCAATGAAATATTGATCTTACTAGACAAAATGTTCATGAGTAGTTCTATTTGTGGTGCTTCTGGTTCAGTCATCTTGAAGGGTTCTTCAAGATGATGTAACTGATCATTCATATATGTACGTAAATTTCTTGAAGGTTGCAATGGTGAAGACCGAACTTCAGCTATTGATTTAGCAGCTTCAGGCTCCTCTTCTTCTTGCAGATGTTTAACCCATTGCCTCATATTCTGATATCTTCGTTTTTCTGCATTAAGATTTGGATAGACTCTCGATGTTGTTGGTGTATCGTTCAATGGTATAAAATCAGCAGGTACTGGATCCACTATTGGTTTTTTTTGCTTTTGTGCTCTGGTGACCACCCTCAAGGGTGCACTTGGTTTATTCTGAGCTACTGGTCTTTGCTTGATTGTTATCAAATTTACAGGTGCTGTAGCTGGTGGTGGCTTCGGTCTTGCTGGACAGTCTTTATAGCAATGCCCATAACCACAGTCACGACAGAATGGTACAAATTTTTTTTTATTTGGACATTCTGCAACTCTATGATTTTCTCCACATGCAAATCATCCAAGTGGTGCTCTGGTCCAATTTCTAGAAGCTTGTTGTTGAGCGGCAGCATAAATGGCATACTGTTCTGAAGATCCACCTTCCTGATTTGGTGGGGCAGGTAAAGCTAAACGTTTCGGGTATCCAAGAGCAAATTGTCGCGGTCTTACTGCTGGATTACCTCCATACTGTAGTTCTCGATATCCCATCTGGGCATACCGTTGTTGAATTATCCGAGGGTTGAAATTGCAAAAAGCAGTCCCATCATCAGGTGAATTATACAGATGGCAAACACTAAGCTCCATTCATTTTTTCAATTAAGGACACTCGTTCACTGTGTGATTTCCTGTACAAATAGAACACCAGACATTTTCCTTGGTAGGAAAAGTCTTTACAGGCTTTCCAGGTTCCTTGTTTGCTTCCCTGTGGAAATTTTCCAATGCTTTGATCTTCTCATCAAATTGCAACTGCCTTTTTCATCTGTTTCTACTGGTTTTTCCCAAGTTTCTCGAACTCATTGAACATCATTTCTGTAGTAGCATTGGCATTCGTTGATGTAATAGTGGTGGATATCGTAGTAGTCTGCCCTG
The DNA here is from genome assembly GCA_029204225.1 of Diphasiastrum complanatum. Classification (NCBI taxonomy): domain Eukaryota; kingdom Viridiplantae; phylum Streptophyta; class Lycopodiopsida; order Lycopodiales; family Lycopodiaceae; genus Diphasiastrum; species Diphasiastrum complanatum. The sequence goes on from CM055112.1 coordinate 42,081,152, forward strand.
ATGTATAAGGCAACATACTAATATTTGGCTCCTCATCTGAATCTTCATCCTCCTCCTGAATTGCATAGCATTTTGCAAGAGTGCATACTCATTATGGCGTTTCAACTCACGTCTGATCCGTTTAGGTAGACCTGACAAAAACCACATAATCATGACATTTTCGTTAATCAGATCAAGTTCGCATTCAAATCTAAGACGTTTCACCCGTTCAATGTAATCTCGAACCATTTCCCGCTTTCCCATTTTAATTAGAAGTAGGAAAAGGTCTTCCATAAACTTTCGCGGTTTGAACCGTGTGATAAGGGCTCGCTTAACAACCTCCCAATTTGTACGTTCAGTTTCGTCTTGGTTATAGTACCAATCTTGTGCTGCGTCTGTTAAGGCCTTTTCTGACTCATCAGTCCTTTCCCAATTTGTCCTTCTTCTTTTTTAACCGTCTTTTTCCAAAAAACTCAACAATTTAAATGCTGAAAACAAAAAATTTGAAAAACAAATAAAAGTAAAAATTATTGAGATCAGGCTTGCTGAATTGGCGGAGCAGGCTGCCAAAACTTGCGTAATCGGCTGCCATTCACCGGAGTATCAAATTGTTTTCCATCTAAGTGCTCAAGAATTACAACACCATAATTCAGGATTTCCTTCACTTTATATGGGCCTTCACCGATAAACTTCAACTTGCCCTTGATCAGCTTGGTTTTGTACATCAATGCAAGATCTCCTACTATCAGATCTTTTTTGTGCAATCGACGATCGTGCCATGCCTTGCGGCGGGCTTTCTCTGCTTCCAAGGCATGAACTGCCATCAATCGGGTTTCACATAATTTGTGCAACGCTTCATGACGTAGTTGTAAAGACACATCATTATTTAATTGTTCTGTTGCTGCTATGCGTAAAGATGGGATTAAAAATTCAATCGGCATGACAGCATCCTGACCAGAAACCAGTTGAAAAGGTGTTTGATTTGTACTATTTTTGTAAGCAATCCTAAATGTCCATAATGTTGCATACAGTTTATGTTTCCAATCAGACCGACTTGCTCCAACTGTCTTTGTCATAATGGTGCAGAGAATCTTATTGGAAGATTCAACTTGGCCATTCCCTCTAGGATAGTAGGGAGTGCTAAATCTGTGTATAACAAAAAAATCTTCCAGTAAACACTTTATTGTTTGATTAACAAAGTGTGTATCCCGGTCACTGACAATCTTGATCGGACATCCAAATCTGATTATAATATTTTCATACAGAAACTTGGCCGTAGATTTTGCATCAGCAACTTTAACAGCTTTGGCTTCAACCCACTTGGTCATATAGTCAGTTGCTACCATAATATATCGGGCCTGAGATCCTTGCGCGGCAGGATGAATAGGACCAATATAATTCAGTCCCCATTTTTCAAACGATGCTTGCGATAAAATCGGATGCAAGGGTTCATGGTTTTGTCGAGTAGGCCGTCGTGCTCGCTGGCAAACATCACATGTTTGAATAAAAAAAATTGTGTCTTTATGAAGCATAGGCCACCAACAAACTTTTTATGATTGAAAAAGTTTGCGAACAATAATATCTGTAGAGAAGTGTCCTCCGCCCATGCCATCATGTGAAAACATGATTAAATCAGGTACTTCATACGGTAAAACACATCTTCGTAAAATATTATCTGATCCATGACGATACAATTGTCCTGCAATCAACTGATAAGGCTGAGTCTTATGAATCAATTGTCTCTTCTGTACTTTTGTCAAGGAGTCATTCGGTTGTCCTAGCATCAGGTACTCAACAATATCCGCTGCCCACTCAAGTATCGCTTCGACATAGAACAATGCAGCATCTGGTAGTTCATCATCCACTTTAGTATTAACTGGTGCGGATTTGATTCGTGAAACGTGGTCGGCTAGATATTGTTGCTTCCCCTTTCGAACCACAATTCGAAAGTCAAATTCAGTCAATAACAATAACCATCTTACAATATCTGTGAGCTATCTGCTTGCAAATCGTATAGGATAATCCTTCTTATAATCTCCTGGCTGTGTCAAAACTGATCCAATGGTGTATTTTGAGGCATTCGTATGAACATGAAATTATATCGTCCAATCTGGAGAACGTAATATTGGTGCTGAAGTTAATGGGCTTTTTAACTTTTCAAAGGCTTCTAACGCCTCTACTGTCCAAATAGGAACAATAGTCAGTTTGTATATAGGTCGTGCTAAATCCGCAAAGAAAACAATAAAAAAATAGTAGTTCGCATGACCCATAAATACACAAACTCCACGAATTGTTGTTGGTGGTGGCAATTCCACAATAACCTAGATCTTAGAATAATCTGTGGCAAAACCATGTCTTGATATCACATGTCCAAGCACAACTTCGTGGAAAACCCATATCTGACATTTTTCTGGATTTAGAGAAATCTGATATTTGCGGCATCTTTCAAATACGTTTTTCAATCTATCCAGGTGGTCTGCATCTATACTATGGACTCCCAAGTCATCCAAGTAAATTTCAAGGAATTTCTGTCGATAATCTTTAAAAGCAAATTGCATTACTCTTTGGAACGAACTTGGTGCATTACAGAGTCCAAACGGCATTACTTTGTAAGCATAGGTGCCCCATTCTGTTGCAAAAGCGGTTTTGTGGCAATCAGCAGGTGCTATCTTAACCTGATTATATCCACTAAATCCATTGAAGAAACTATAAGCTTCTGCTCCAGCAAGGCGATCCAAAATGCTTTCAGTAAAAGGTAACGGAAAGTGATCCTTCCGCATGACTTTGTTCAACGCTTTGAGATTCACACAGATTCTTAATTTCTCATTCTTCCTAGGAACAATGACAATCGGTAAGATCCATTCGATATGCTCAATCTCGTAAATGAAATCGGCATCAAGCAATCTCTGAAGTTCTTTCTAGGTCCGCAACATTGGGATTACAGCGATAGAACTTTGTAACCTTTGGAACCGCATCAGGTACTAAAGGGATGGTATGTTCAATAACTTATGCCAGAATACCCTTCAGATCTTGATAACTCCATGCAAAGCAATCCTGATACTTAATAAGTAACAAGCAGACTGCTTGATATTGTTCAGGATTAAGTTGTGATCCAACTTGTACAATCTTTTCTGGTTTTCCTAGTTCAGCAAAATTCATAGGCTGTGTCGTAGCTGGACCATCGTAAACCTCTTTCGATTCTGGCATGTGTTCTTCAGGTTCACGATGTGATTTAGGTAACATGATAACCACATCATCCAATGTATAACGTTTAAAATGCTCGGCTTTTTGAAAGGACTTGTCTTGTATCTTCGCTTAGCCTTCTTAGCAGGAATTGATCGTGGAGGTGATGACTTTCGAGACGATGATGTCTTGCTAGAATTCTGACTTGTAGAATCATCCTTGACTTTTCCTTTGCCTTTATCCAATAAGGGTGGCACATTCTTTGAATCAATCTTTTGAGGGAGATTTTTCCATTTCATGACCGTATTATAATGTTGCTTAGCTTGTTTCTTCGTCATCGATCTTGTGATCCTATCTTTCTTAAATATAACTGCTTTAGGTGGTTTTATTGTCGGTTCATCAAGAACATTATGCACTCCAAATCTGGTCGGATCCATATGATTTAGAGTTTGCTCATCCGTAAGTTCTGCATTGCCATCATATGTCAAGGCATGACTCACAGGTATGAGATTATCCTCAATCGGATCTGGTATAGGTTCCGTTGATATCCAGGCTACATTCAGCACATTCAGTGGAAAAGTGATTGGTGTATCCAAAGTTTGATCTAATGAGAAAATCTCGCTCAAATCTGATTGATTATCTTGTGACACATATATCCTGCTGTACAATCAATCGTTGCAAGAGCTTCATTCCAGTTGACAGTATCCGTTTGAGAATCATAGTGAACTCCCAAATTTTTCTCTTGTCGGTCACAAGTATGATCCGTTGTTGATGAATCGTCATCCTCTTCTTGAACCACTGGTTTGATAGTCCAAGTTGTAGGATCAACTTTAACTACACGTTCACGATTTTCAAAAGTGATTTTTTCGGTACTCCAGTTATGAACTACTTGTGCAACTCATAACCATGGACGTCCCAGTAGAACTCGGTAAACATTTGGCGCTTCTGATAAGTCCATCACTACGAAAGTAATGATGAACTGTACTCCCACAATTCTGACAGATATATCTTCAACCATTCCACGTGGACAAACTGTCATTTGATCAGCTAGCTTAATAGCAAAAGACGCAAGCTTGATCTTTGTAAGACCCCATTTTGCACATAGCTTTGTAGAGATCAGGTTAACTCCTGAACCGCCATCTATCACAGCTACTTTCTTAGGAAATTGTCTATGCTGTATCGGCAGAGTGATATTCTTGTGTTCACTTTCCCAAGCTACTCCAACATGAAGTACTTCGTTAGATTCTTCAAATCCAGCACAAAAAAGTAGCTCCTGGCGGACTTCTGGTTCTTCTTGAGCTAACTTTTGCGCTAAGATGTCTTTTGTTTTTGGCACCAACTTGAGGAATTCTCACAATGAAATATTGATCTTGCTAGACAAAATGTCATGAGTAGTTCTATTTGCGGTGCTTCCGGTTTAGTCATCTTGAAGGGTTCTTCATGATGATGCAACGGGTCATTCATATTCGTACGTGAATTTCTTGGAGGCTGCAATGGTGAAGAAGGAACTTATGCTATTGCTTTAGCAGCTTCAAGCTCCTCTTCTTTTTGCAGATGTTTAATCCACTGCCTCATATCCTGATATCTTTGTTTTTCAGCATCAAGATTTGGATAGACTCCCGATGTTGTTGGTATATCATTCAATCGTATAGAATCAACAGGTACTGGATCCGCTACTGGTTCTTTCTGCTTCTGTGCTCTGGTGACCACCATCAAGGGTGCACTTGGTTTATTCTAAGCTGCTGGTCTTCGCTTGATTGTTATCAAATTTACATGTGTTGTAGCTGGTGGTGGCTTCGATCTTGCTGGACAGTATTTGTAGCAATGCCCATAACCACACTCACGAAAGAATGGTACAAATTTTTCTTTATTTGGACATTTTGCAACTCTGTGATTTTCTCCACATGCAAAGCATCCAAGTGGTGCTCTGGTCCAATTTCTCGAGGCTTGTTGTTGAGCGGCAACATAAATAGCATATTGTTTCAAAGATCCACCTGAAGATCTACTTGCTTGATTAGTACCATAGTTCCATTGCTCAGCACTTCCATAAGGTTTTGGTTCCATCAAATTGGCAGGAGGAGCGGAGTGCTTTGGTGGAGCAGGTAAGGCTAAACGTTCCGGGTATCCAAGAGCAGATTGTCGCAGTCTAGTTGCTGGATTTCCTCCATACTATGGTTCTCGATATCCCATTTGGGCATACCATTGCTAATTATCCGAGGATTGAAGTTGCAAAAAGTAGTCTCATGATTAAGCGAATTACACAAATGGCAAACACTGATTTCCATTTGTTTTTTCAATAGAGGACACTCATTCACTATGTGATTTCCTGTAAAATAGAACACCAGACATTTTCCCTGGTAGGAAATCTTCACAAACTTCTCAGGTTCCTTGTTCGTCTTTCTATGGAAATCTTCCAATGTTTTGATCTTCTCATCAAATTGTGACTGCAACTTTTTCATTTGTTTCCGTTGGTTCTTCCCAAGTTTCTCGAACTCGTTGAGCATCATTTCTGCAGTAGCGTTGGCATTCGTTGATGCAATAGTGGTGGATGTCGTAGTAGTCTGCCCTGTTGTATAAGGCAACGTACTGTAGTATATTCGGCTCATCATCTGAATCTTCATCCTCCTCCCGAATTGCATCGTCCATAGAATTTTGCAAGAGTGCATACTCATTATGGCGTTTCAGCTCATGTCTAATCCGTTTAAGTAGACCTGACAAAAACCACATAATCATAGCATTTTTGTTAATCAGCTTAGGTTCACACTCAAATCTAAGGTGTTTCACCTGTTCAATGTAATCTCGAACCGTTTCTTCTTTAATTTTACTTAAAAGTAGGAAAGGGTCTTCCATAAACTTCCGTAGTTTGAACTGTGTGATAAGGGCTTGTTCAGCAACCTCCCAATCTGTACGCTCAGTTTCATCTTTATTATAATAAAAATCTTGTGTTGCGCCTGTTAAGGCCATAGGAAACAGCTTAAGTTTATATTGAGAATAAATCTCGCCATAAACTTCACAGGATTCAGCATAGATCTGAAGAAATCTAACTGGATCTGTTAATCCGTTATATTTGGGTAGATCCAAACGGAGTGCTCTTCTAACAATAATTGGATTGACTTTCTGAGAAGCACCTCCAGGGGCAGCTCCAGGGGCAACCATCTTTATAAGCTTAGATCAAGTAGACAATGAGATTGGATCTAGATTTTTCAATCAAACACTATCTTAGATCAGACCTGTTAGATCTATTTCACTTTCCAAAAATCTGATTGCTATATTGTAAAAAAGATTTTAAAATTCAATCAATCGATACTTCTCAAAAATAAAAAAAATTTCTCAGAATCTCAATCAGAATATATCAGATTTGATCCAAATTTTCACAGAGACTTAATCTGGAAAATCAAAACCTAAAAATAGGACTGGCGAAGGTTCACTAGGCGAAGGTTTGCTCGGCGAAGGTTCAAAAGTGCTATTTTTGAAAGGAAAAAAAAACACTCTGATCAACTTTTCTGACAATTTTTTAGAAAATAACCTTCGCCGACCTCTCAGATGAAAGATCTCACACAGATAAAACTATGGAAAACCGGACGAAGGTTTCTAACACAAAAAAATACAGTTTTTGAAGTTTGGCGAGGGTAAAAATCAAGATTTTCTATGATCTGAACAAGAAGAATCTTCGCCGAACTCAAAAATAGTATTTCACTATAAATAGAATGTTTTGGAAACTCGGTGAAGGTTTTGGTGAAGGGTCAAGAGTAATACTGGTACTTTTGCAAAAAAGTGACTGTTTTGACAAAAATATGGCAATATGACAACTGATCTTCTGAAAACCCTTCTATTTTTGGTATTATTCTTCGCCGACCTGGAAATAGATAGATCTGAATCATACCTATGCACAATGAATCGGACGAAGGTTCTTTTTCTGTATTTTTAAAGTTTTGGTGATTTTTTGGTGTTTTTTGACGGTTTTTTTTATGTTTCTGAAAATCTGCTGGGAATTAATCTTCGCCCTTCAAACTGAAGGTTTTGTGATCAAAATCGAAGGTGTCTGCAACTCGGCAAAGGTAACCTGAAAGAGGGTAAAAAGTTATCAGCTCTGATGATGATTTTTGTCTCTTTTTGACCAAAATCTGGCAGATTTGACTGATTTCTGTTATTTTCTCTGATATCTTAGATCCAAATGGATATTAAGATTGGTGATCTGAATAGCTTTTCTTGTTTAACCATCATATTAGATTTCAAATAATCAAATCCACTCAAATCAAGCAAAATCACTCCCAAACTAACCCTAAATGCAGATCTAACACTATTTGTGCCACGACAAGATGCCTAATGCAAGCTAACCATCCAACAAACATGCTGCAAATTGAAAAATTGGCGTAGCTCCCTAGAAGCTGCGCCAAGATTGTAGTGGGTTTCTTTCCTTGCCTAACCTAAATCCAAGATCTAGTCAATCTAGCATCAAAGAGACGGAGTTAGTTGTCACGCATAGGTTCGTTCCCATGAGAGCGACCTCTCATCCACTCATTTGAAAACCCCATTCTTGCACCTCTTTCCACCAGTGCTACTCCTCTCACGCCTCCCACTTCACCTCTGAAGGCTTCCGAGGGTGACAAACCATTTCCTGATGAAATATTTGTGTAGCAAACATATGTCGCCTCACCTCTTCGTGTTCATCCCAACGCACTTGAGGGCATGACGCCGCAAGAAACATTGATTGAAGATGACGATACGGGTGTGCAAATCACTCGAGCGACACCACATGCAGCCCCAGCAAGAACCACACCAACGGCTACTCCCATGACCTCACAACAGCCTACGAAGCTTTGGGCACCTTTATCCAAGACGCAGTAGCGGCCAAAACCTCTTTGGATAGCCACGTGGGGAGTTGGCCACAAATAACACAAAGTTTTGAGCCGATATCCTATAGCTCCAACAAGACCTGCAAATAGCTCAGCAACACGAACTAGAAGGACAAAAGGAGATTCTGATGCTGCAACAACATGAAGATGGTCTACACTAGTACATCTAAAGCCTCTTCAAAACAACAACGGACGCTTCTACGAAAGTCCAGGAGCTTCAAATCGAAGCTACCCAATGGCTCGCCCCCCCCCAAACACAACTACAAATATGCTCGCCTGGGAGCGGAGGTGCAAGCCTTACAACAAGAAAAGGCCATGCGGTTAGCTCAACCAGCACCTGCCAGGCGGCCTCTTACACAAGCAGAAATGGACCTCTATCGATAGCAGGTGTAGGTCTACAGCCAAACGTTGAACAGCTATTAGACTGAATTCGACCGCTACCGCGCAAGTGCCAACCAAGAGATGGCCCATGCAAAGTAGGCCCTCAAGGCATGTCAGAGATTCATGGAGCAAAAGCCTCAACCAGCCCTGGTGGTAATTCCAACTCCACCTACATTCGATGCTGCACAGGTCGGCTCCAGCCACAATAAAGACAAACAAGCAGCGAGGGCCACAAGTCCAAATCACGGCTCAAGTGCGCAGGATCAAGGGCACCAAGACACCATGGGAGTTGATACTCAAGGGCAGGACATGGGCCCCGATCAGACACAACAAGTAGATCCGAGCCAAGCACAAGCTTCCTCATCCCAAGGCTTTGAAAGCCCACAACGATAGAGGATGAAATTAATATCTACCTGGAGCAATTTCTACACAAAAGCTCACACGAGGGCTGGCAATTATCTGTCACCATCAAAGAGATCAAGGGAAATGAGCTGGCCTACATTCCAACGCTAGGCACTCAACCATAATGATAGAAAATATTGTTTGAACGAAATCCTGTAGCCATCAGGGGGTACATCACCATTCCTAGGCAATTATGGGTAAATGCCCACTACTTTCCCTACCCACGCAGATCTAAATAGGCAGAGTGTGGCACCCCAATGGAGAAGATCATGCTGAACACAAAGAATTGGCCAAGGATTGACTCAGAGTACGGAGACATAGACGCCAGGAGGGCTCTCGTTCAGTTCTCACAATAGTATCTAACATGTCCCGACCCAACAGTCCGCGCGGCAGTCCAGGACCTAGAATTTATGATGGGAGTCCCCACCAAATGGGATGATTTTTTGCCAACAATATGTTTTTATCCCAATATCGCCTTAGTTTCGAAAAAAATTGAAGATCAACTACCACTAGCGTGCGTGTATTATAGAGCGGCCTTACTCGACGATCCATGGCCAAGCAGATTCCAACAATGGATCGACCAAGTATGGCTCACCGATGTACAGAAGTCCTTCTATACTCCTAAGAAACAGAAAAACATACCAAGATTTGAATTCATGGAGGATGTGACAGGCTATCTCATCCACCAAAGCACAAAGAAGAGCCTATACTAGGTGCATTAGTGCCAAGGAACTGGCACTACTTCAGTCTGTGGGCCCTGTCGGAGGTATTACCCCCACTCTGTAAATAAATAAAGTTGAAAAAATAGAAATAGTTGCGAGGGTCGTGGCATCCTGTGTGCATAAGTCCATGACCCAATGAGAACTTTTAAATAAATAATTTTGGACATAAACTTGACTTTGGGCCATGTAATTAAGAATAATATTAAAAGGCCAAAGTTAAGCTTAAACTTAAGTTCCTAAGTTTGGTTCATTAGTCAAAGTCAATTGGTGGTAGGCGAAGTGTGTTTCTCTCTCCACCATTGATTAGTTTGTGTTTTTTATGAAGGGTGAGGATTTCAATCCCACCTTTCTTAGAATAGCCAATAGGAGAAAGGGGCAAGGGCCTTCCCCATCCATAAAAAGACACCATTTGTATCCATGCTTAATGAGAAGGAGGAAACTCTACCATTTTGGAGAGAATCATCCTCATTTGCTATTCAATACTTGTTAATGCTCTTGTGTGTCTTGCTTTTGCTCTCTAGTTTCCATGTTTCTTGTTTCATTAGTTAATGTTTCTCCATTAGCATGCACAATGAGCAAATGAGCTAGCCTCCCCTCTCACTCTCTTTCTCTCCCTCTTCCTCTACTTCTTCTATCTATCTATTTACCTCTCTTCCTCTCTTTTTCACTCTAAATCATGATGTGTGTGTGGTTAGTGTAGGGAAGGGTAGTGTTAAAGAGTGATAGTGTTAGGAAAAAGAGTAGAAAGCATCTAAAACTAGCATCTTGACATAGCTAGATACCTACCTAGTGATCTAACCCTTATTGACAGGCGGAAGGCTGCTCACCGACTATATCTACACACCCTACAATCTAGGACTTCTTAAGTTCATACTTGGTATAGAAGTCTATAGAAGCAATGATTTTACTTTCATTTTTCAATCAAAGTATGCTTTTTCCATCTTAGAAAAGTTTGGAATGAAAGATTGTAAAGGGATTGAAACTCCTATGGAGCAAGTTGTGAAAGTTTCTATTGATGGTGATGAAGCATCCTTTGAGTACATCACACTCTATAGAAAACTTATTGGCTCCTTGATCTATTTGATAATAACTAGAACTTATCTAGCTTTAGTGTAAGCAAGTTGAGTCAATATATTTAAGGTCCTTTAGTATGTCATTGGAAAAGTGCCAAAAGAGAGTTAAGGTACATCTCGACTACAAGGAATTTTGGCATTATCTATCAAGGGACTAACTTGTGTTTGAGAGCATACTTGGACTTGGATTTTGTAGGTGATAAGATGTATAGAAAATCCATAAGTGCTTTTGCTACATTCTTATGTGGAGGATTTATATCTTGGCTTTCATAAAAGCAAGATACCATCTCTCTATCCTCAACTGAATCTGAGTATAAGGCATTGACATAAAGACAAAAAATATTGGTATTCGATCATTATGTATCGTGTTGAAATTGAGACCACATGGCAACCTCTGAAATTTAAGATTATACTTTTAAAAAATTGTAAAACATTAGGTTATTTAAGTGTTGAAACTAGGACCAATAGATTTTTTTAGCCTGAGTTTGAAAGAAACCTGCAATTTTGTTAGTAGGTTAAAAAAATGATTTTTTGTGAGCACCAGGTGGAACTCTTAACCCAACCTCGAGGAGTCCTCAAGGAACCAATATTGCCACATTGTTTATGACGAATGGAAAAAATCAATGCTTCAAACTTCATATGGATAAAGCTTACACAAGCATTCGCACGGGTTTAAGCGATTAAAGTTTACAACTAAAGCTCTATAGCCAAGACATGTATTCAGCTGATCCTAAAATGTACAAATATAAAATGGCTCCTGTAAACCAGGTCAAATAGTGTAGATTGCTAGTCCATTTTGTTGCTCCATATATCTGGAACGTCTATAGAAGTAAAATTTAAAGTACTTCATCAGGTGGAATACAGCATGGGTGATAATACGTATTCTTCTGAAAGAACTGTTAAGAAGACTCTAGCACTGATTTCCACTGTGTTTCTTCTCTTGAAAGTGCTTCACGGTCAGAGGCTCCGAATAATGTTTTGTCTTGCTCAACCATCCGACGACGTGCGTATCCTTGGCGCCTGCTTCTCAATTCGAACTGATGCACGGTTTTCCTTCTTGTGACCTAATAAGAGGTGCTTCACTTTATCCTTCATGCCCTCGACCTTCTTGTAGCGATGATATCTCTTCTTTTTGCGAATTTCCTCCTCGTCACTGCTGCTACTTGACTGTGCAAGAGAGAAATACTTTCATCTGAATGCTTCCATGAGAGACTTAACAGCTTCTATGGTAGACTGCAGTGCAAGTAGCTAAAACATAGAGTCATGCAATGCTGTCCGTATTGCGAAGGCACTGAAGATTCTTACACTCATAGGAAAAGCACAACCTAGTATCTCGAGTAGAGTACGACACTGTGACAACCCAAATTCACTATTAGTACAAGGTTCATACTGATGTAATCATTCTCGAACAAAGAACCCCAAACTACGTGTCACTTAAGAACAATTTATTGTGCTTACTGTGCTCCCATTTCTCCGAAACGCGACTTGCCGTCCTCCGCAAGATTTGGTCTGTGCATTATACCCAGCTACGCTTTCTTGCCGTCCGCACCCACTTTCAGTAGCCAAAACCTCGACGCTCTCACAATGAGCAGAAGCATGCTCTTTGTTCTGGTCCTGTTGCATGCATAGTTGTTCATAAGCCATCACTAGAAGCTCTAACTGATATCTTCAAAAGTAGCAAGCCGTTCAATAGCGTACCTCTGAACGATTTAGCAGAACAGGGTTGTAATTTATAGTGAAAAAGCTGGCGATAATGACAAGTTACGACTTCCCACGACTCCACAGGCATCTCACAAAGGCAGTCTTAGGACGTCCTTGGTTGGTTGGCCTGCCTATCGGTGCAAATGGAAGCTACATATTATGCAGCATTTTTTAAGAAAAGTGGGAATATGCACGTGCACGCACTTAGCTTTCTTTCCGTAATCTTTCGTAAAAGCTACAGGATCTACATGTATTTGTAACATAGAGTACACTTTGGAATAAAAAGTAGCTAATGGCCATTGGGAGAGCAATTAACATAAATAATATGGGATCCAAGCAACGAGTGGACTCCACCACTCCCTGCTCGAGGACCGGATTATTTATGTTAATGGCCCAACCAAATGGTCATTACCGTGCATAATTGTCTTTGGCAAATTTTTATGTTAACTTGGATCGTACTGTTTATTTGTGAATTTGGCCACTGAACGGGATTAGCACTCTCTCTCTCTCTCTCTCTCTTTCTCTCTCTCTCTCTCTCTCTCTCTCTCTCTCTCTCTCTCTCTCTCGCACGGAAATATCTCGCTCTCCCCCTCTCGTGGCATCTCTCTCTCTCATCTGCATCTCTCTCTCTCTCTCTCTCTCTCTCTCTCTCTCTCTCTCTCTCGTCCCCCTTCTCTCTCTCACGGCATCTCTCTCCTCACCCTTTCTCTCTCTATTGCCGCACACTGTGAACTGAGGCAACGGGCAGGTAGTCCACCTTTCTCTCTCTCTTGCCACAGTGTGTGGATAGAGGCAACGAGCAGGCAGTCCACGCAATTGGCAATTTTTGGGGCCTAATATTATGCAAAATAATATAGGCCCCAAAATGGCCTAAAATCGTGCCAACAACAACTACGAATACGTAATGGATACTTTGTGAAGTGTGTGCCTATTCTGTCCACTTTTTGAACAAATTAAAAAGCAGGATAGGCATCTGTTTTTTTTTTTAAATTGTTGCGCATTCCAGCCTACGCGTCAGGCGTCAGACATAAGCTGCCATGTGGCTACGTTAGAGTGGTTGAAAAACATCAAACTACTCATTATGCTTCATAATGAGCATGTGAGAATTCGAAATATCCATTACGCAAAGGAAAGCGCCAAGCACATGCCGGTTCTACCTGATTTGGCTTTCCAGAAAAATTTAGGCTCGACCTCTCCAGGCCTAAATTTTTTTTAGAAATCCTTATCGAGAAGAATGGCATGTGCTCGGCCCATTCCATAGTATGCTAAGTACTATCGAATGGGCCGGGCACAGGCCATTCTGCCCGGACAAGGTTCGGAGAGGACGAGCCTAAAAAATTTTGGAAAGCCAAACCGGGCAGAATGATCTATGCCCCGATGCATTCCATTGCGTAATGGATACTTCGAAAATTTTCACATGCTCATTGTGAAGCATAATGAGCAGTTTGACATTTTTCAACCACTCTGACGCAGCCACATGGCAACCTATGCCTGATGTCTGACGCACAAGATGGAATGCGCAGTAATCTTTTTTTTTTTTAATTGATGCCTATTCTACTTTTTAATCTATTCAAGAAAGTGGGTAGAAAAGGCACAATTTATCCATTACGTACTATGGAATGGGCACAGGCCATTCTGCCCAGTAAGGATTTCCAGAAAATTTTTGGAAAGCCAAATTGAGCAGAATGGCCTGTGCGCGACACGTTCCATTGTGTAATGGATACTTTGAAATTTTCACATGCTCATTATAAAGCATAATGAACAGCTTGACTTTTTTCAACCACTCTAACGTCGCCACATGGCAGCCTGCGCCTGACGCGTGACACGCAAGCTGGAATGTGCAAATTTATAAAAAAAAAAAAACATGTGACTATTATGCTTTCTAATCTGTTAAAATAGGCACAAAGCATCCATTGTTGGGTACTTTGTGCCTATTTTGCCCAATAAGTAATGGATACTTTGTGCCTATTCTGACCACTTTTTGAACAGATTAAAAAGCAGAATAAATTGCTGCACATTCCAGCCTACGTGTCACGCGTCAGGCCACATGGCGACATTGGAGTGGTTGGAAAATGTCAAGCTGCTCATTATGCTTCATAATGAGCATGTGGAAATTTTCAAAGTATCCATTACGCAATGGAAAGCGTCGGGCATAGGCCACTCTGCCCGGTTCGGCGTTCCAAAACAATTTAGGCTCGGCTCCTTCGGGCCTCACTTAAAAAAATTTGGGAAATCCTTACCGAGCAGAATGGCATGTGCCCGATCCATTCCGTAGTACGCAATGGTCATTGGGAGGGACTTGGGCAGCAAGTGGTGGAGGCCACGAGATGCCCAAGGACTGAATTATATGTGGTAATGGCCCAACCAATCTACCATTATCGCACATAATTGATGTTCACTCGAATTTTGTTTTTGGTGCTCTCTCTCTCTCTCTCTCTCTCTCTCTCTCTCTCTCTCTCTCTCTCTCTCTCTCTCTCTCTCTCTCTCTCTCTCTCTCTCTCTCTCTCTCTATATATATATATATATATATATATATATATATATATATATATATATCCATATTTTCTTTCACTCTCCTTTTCAAACTGCGCCAGAACTCGTTGTTTGCTTGTTTTATTTGAAAAGGAAGAGACTTGCAAGTTTCATCATCTACTAGAGATGAATGTGTTCAATGAGAGTTTGCATCATCAACAATTGTAGATTGTTTGTGTTCCTAGTTACATGCTCACTTGTCACTTAGACTCAGATGGAAGGGGTTAAAATCCCTACAATGTTGAATGTGATGTCTATAGCTATTTCATCTTCTAAAAGTGAATGGTTTCACTGTAAAAGTTAAGAACATCAATCACATAGTTTCAAACCATGTCCTATAGAAAATGGGATTTTTGGAAGCATCGGTATTGTAGTTTAAGTACTAATTGTTATTATTATGGTTCTAATGGCTTGTCATCATCTACACCCTCTTGTCAAATATGAGGAATATCCTTTTCTCGGTTAAAGTGATTGGGAGATTCAACTTGAACCATGATTACGAATTTTGAGTGCTAGGTTTACAGGACATATATTTCATACATACGTGAATTTTTAAAAGTCCTTCAATACTTTTCCCTCTTGGGAGCTTTTCGTTTGTGAGTGCACTATCATCCTTGTATTGTAAAGGAAAATAAAGTGTTCTCTCTCTCTCTCTCTCTCTCTCTCTCTCTCTCTCTCTCTCTCTCTCTCTCTCTCTCTCTCTCTCTCTCTCCTTGCATGCTTTCTCTCTTTCTCACTCATGCACTATGTGCCACCTCCATATATGTAAAATAATAGGTAAAAAATTGGGGCCCTATATTATGCAAAATAATATAGGGCCCAAAAAAGCTTTAAAATAGGACGGACATCAATTACAATTCGATTACCTTTTGATTTCCATGAAACACCCACTTGTGCATTCAAATTTGTAGGATGACAATGTATCTATATTTGCAGGTCGGATTATTTAATTCTTCTCAAATATGCTTCAATAGTATGTATTTATCTATCATTAATCTCATTTTTTACTTTTTAATGAAGAAAATGGTGATAACTCCCACACCGGATTGTTAGAGAAAAAAACTATATGGCAAAAAAAATTTACATGCATCTTGTCAGCCAAAAAAATGTATAACAAAAAAAAAAAATTACATCACAAAGGAATGCCCTTCCTAGGCGGAACTCCCTCAAAAGGCTTCCCCCCCCCCCCCCCCCTTCCCCCTCCCCCTCCTTCCCTTTCCCTTTTTCCGAGGTGAAATCAGAGTCTATTTTTTCTCACCAAAACTATATGGTAATAACCCCCACACCGGATTGTGACAAAAAAAAAAGCTATACTGCAAAAAAAATTTACATGAATCTTGTCAGCCAAAAGAATTTCTAGCAAAAAAAAGGGAAAAACAAAAACAAAAAAAAGTTTACATCGCATAAGAATGCCCGTCCTAGGTGGAACACCCTTAGAAGCGCCCACCACCCCCCGAGATGAAATCAAAGTCTAGTTTTTTTTCACCAAAACTATAGTAATTCCTTACATACCATAGTTTCATAAAACAGAACCTTGTGTATTTCACGCAATGTCTAACACCTCCATGGTTAGTAAATATGTAGATCGAAAAAGTACACGGGTATATTGTCGACGCCCCGAATTTGGCATTCCTCCCCATTGGCCTGTGTGACCTTGTCCTCATCATAAATTGGTGAAAAGGTTTCAAACCAACCACGTTTCCTGATCGTATGTCTTGTGGCACCTGAATCAATATACCACACCATCATCTACCTGAGATGCTAATGTTGATGAGAAGACACTAGTTTCATCATTTTCCCCATCATCTTCGATGATATTGCCCTATTGTTTCACTTTTCCCTGCTTTATGTCAGCTTTCTTCTTATAGCATTCGTGTGCCCAATGACCTGGTTTCTGGGAATAGTAACATTTGCCCTTCTGTTTCTTACTTTGATGACGATTCTCCCTTGTCCTCATCATCCTTGCCCTTCCTTGGAACCCTTTTCCAACATTTTTGCTTGTTTTTGGCTAACAATGTCTTATCTTCTTGTGGAGCTTGCCTTGACTTTACTACCTCTCGACGTTGCTCCGCTTGCAACATGATCTTATGCAAATCTTTGAAGGTAGGTAATTTATCCCTCGAGGCAATACCGCTTACAAACATTGTAGGCCTTCCAAAACACCACTCATTGTGGTATGCACCAATTTGCCATCTCTAATTGGTTCTCCGATCTCCACAAGTTGGTCTCTCAGCTCTTTGATCTTGGTGAAGAAGGATCTCATTATTTCACCTACTTCCATCCTAATAGTGTTTAATTTTGACTTCAAGAACATGGCTCGAGCTGGATTGAAAGTTTGAAATTGTGTTCTAAGAGCTTCCCAAGCTCCCCTGGCTGTCATGGCATCACTAATATGGGTGATCACATGATCCTTCACTAAGAGATTGGTCAATGATAAGGCTCTTTGCGGCTTCCTCTCATAGGCCCTCATGTCTGCAGGAGTGGTGTTCGGCCTCACTACAATCCCCGTAATGATATCCCATAGCTCCTTCTCCATCAATATACTCTTCATTTTGAACTTTCAGATGTTGTAGTTGCCAAGCCCCATCGAGTTTACTTGCATCACACGAATTCCCAACTTCATGCCCTATAATATGGTGAAATTACATTTGATCTGCTCCGAACACTTTATCCACTACAATCGCTCGGTTTTGACGTACTGTACTTGTAGGTACAATCAGGGTGCCCTTCGTTTGGAGGCTATAGCCTTTCGTTTGGCCAAAAAAGACTTAAGGAAATGAAAATAAAGGCTTTTTGAGTTTTTGAACTATTTCTTCAAAGTGAAAGAATTTCACCTTTCAAAAACTTTTGGCCAACTTTTACTTCAAATTGAGGACTTTTAAAGAAGTTGAAGTGTCTTCCGCACTTCGGGCCCTTTCAAATGAAATGCATAATAGATTAGGCAGATCCAATGGCCATAATAAATCCAACGGCCAGTATTTGTACTATCCTCTCCTTAGATCTTCATGACTTGAATCCAATGGCTTAGATTGCACCTGGGCGCCAAAGTCCTTTTCTCCATACACAAAAGGCCTACATACACTAATCCTCATTGTGATTGGTTGCGCCAGCAGAGGTTTGCTCTCTCTCTCTCTCTCTCTCCCCCCCCCCAAGCCTTGCTTCGACGGTTTAGCTATGGAAGAGGGTTCTTCTACCATCAATGGATCCGATCCAACACACTCTTTCCTCCATGGCTGTCCACGGCCAGTTGCAGGTAAGGTCGGCCTATCCCAATGCCCAACTGTATGTCTTTACAGCTCCAGAAAAGGTTCTGTACTGTACTAAGAGAGAAATGTGTTTTTCTAACTTAAAACCCTAGTTGTAAGAAAAATCAACTTTCTTAGCCATTTCTCAGTGTTTCTTCTTTGTAGCTCTCTTCGACAGTGAGGTCGCCCTACTGTAAGGAGAAATTTGCTTCTAAAACGGTCATTAATTGAGAGCCTACCATCTACAAAGATGATCTTGAGAATTTTCTCAACGGAAAAATGTAGATTTCCGTCAGCATGAAACTATAATTCCATAGAAAGTCTCTGTCACAAATACCATACAAGGCTTTTCACAGCCTTTGAGCAATCCGACGAATCTTCACTTGTTTGATTTGGCCCAACACAGCTTCTGAGCGACCAACTCCATCTTTCTTTAACAAGCTTCCATGTTTGCTCAAATCGAATTTGATTCGAACTACTTGTTCTTGTCCAATGATTACGGCCACCAAGGCTGTGATACCAAGTTGACAACACAACAATAATCGATCGACCCAATCACCATAGTACATTATCAAGTACTTCAAGACAAGACAAACAGAATTGCTCACCACCAACTGTACATTCACACACTTACTTTACAAGTACAAAAAGAAGCAACTTTAGTGCTCACCATGGACTCGTAAAAGAATCGGCTCGATAACTCTAGAACTAAGCAAAATGTGTCACCGTCAAACTTAGAAAGCAATCGTAAAAAAATTACACGTTGATTATTGCTTTAACTATCCCATGGTGAGAAAATACCCCAAGCTATATTCAGTATAGGAATGAGCATGGGCCTTTGTGCTTTTGTCAACAACTTTGTTCACTCATTCCTATGCGTAACATAGGATGAGCATGGGCCTTTGTTGCTTATCAAATGGTTGAGGGCTTATGCTAAGCATAGAAATGTTGAACATAGGACCACTTTGTCAACAAAGCATATCTATGTTACACATAGGACCGCTTCGTCAACAAAATTGTTGACAAAAACAACAAAGGCTCTTGCTCATTCATATGTGTAACGTAGGAATGAGCACGGACCTTTGCTGCTTTTGTCAACAAAGTTCTCGATAAAACATGATTTTGTTTAACATTCTTATGCTCATCATAGAAATGTTCAACATTCCTATCTTGCACATAGAAATGTTGAAGACAAATTTGCGACATCTTTATCATAAAATAAAATATTAACTAGAAATCAAAAAATAAAATATTGAATATTTAAAAATTAAAAAGAAAATAAAAATTTAAAACTTAAAAATTTTAAATTCAAAATTTTAAAAACCAAAATATAGAAAACATTTAAATTTTAGAAAATTCAATGTTTTTTTATAAAAATAAAATCTAAAAATTAAAACTTCAAACATTTTTAAATTTGTAAATTTTTTATTTCTAAAATTTTTAAATTCTAAAAGAATTAAAACTAAAAAAACTAACAATCAAAACAAATAATTGCATTAGATATTAAAATAAAAAACTGAACATAAGAGCATTCTAGAATTCACAAATAATGTGGAGTGTGTTACAAATAATTTTGTTAATGTAGATTGGAGAAAAGTGATATGTTTAAAAAATTTCTCACGAAAACACAAGTTGGAAACATGTGCGATGATCTTAACAAGTTGAAACACGATTTGAAACGTGTGTGTGATGATCTTAATAAAGTCTTATTGCAAATTTTGGCTTGTCTCCCTCATCCCCTACAATTTCACTAGCAGGTGGTTGAGGCTTCTTGCATAATGGGACCACCACATCTTCATATGGTCCCACTTTGCCCACCTTGTGGAATTCATCCAACAAAATTGAAATCTCTGTTAGTCTCATTTTTATAAAACTAGAATCTAGTTCTACAGTCACGACATGTCTGCCTTTTTGGACAGCACATGCACTAGTAGTCCCACTACCACTAAATAAATCTAAAACCCAGTCTGTTGGGTGTGAAATTGTCCATTGATCTATTTATAAGCTACTATGGCTTTTGATATGGGCAAGCCACCGAACCAATCAATGGATTTTTCATTTTTTTGGTAACTGTCGGATAGTCTGTACAGCTGATAGTGTAATGGAGCATCGATCTCTTCCCATTAGTTGAGAAATTGTCAATACTAATGTACTCAACTATGTTGTAAAGACGAGCACCACCAGAGTTCCTCACATACGGTTTAAACCTGCAAACATTTTAAAACAAAAATAATGAAAATAAAGATTTATAATTAAGAATTAAATACTACAAAAGTACGATCTTAACCAAATGGCATTTTCAATGTCGGCATTACAGACCTCCAACAAGGCTTTGTAAACCCCAACTTGTTGCCAACTAGAGTGAAATATCATTATTCTTTAAAGTGGAACAGTAGTGACCTCTAGGAATCCGACAACTGCCTCCTTCACCTCCGTGTATTTAAAAGGTGTCTCTTCATTAAGAAACCATTTTAGCTTGAAATTGTAGGAATTGCCAGCCGCTGCAAAGTGTGTAAGGTCTTCTTTTGACAAACTTTGAAATCAACTTTGCATCGCCCTAGTGAATTGTATAGTGACAAGATTGATTATCAACAGACTTGGGACTGTAGGTGTCTTTCGGATCATCTTCAACAATGACCTTCCTAGTTTGTTGAAGCTCCCTCTGTCTCTTCTTTGCCTCGGCCTTTTGCAAATGTGTCTTGCATTGTTTAGGAAGCTGACCACATTTCTTATCATCAAAAGTCTACAATTATTGATATAAGAGCCATGTGCAGCATAGATTAATTTAAAAACAATGTTTAATAATTTAAATCATGCTCAGATAGAAATCTTTACAAGAATGAAATTTAAGTTTTGAAAGACTAAAATAAGATAAAAACATTGGCACAAGAGAAAATATAGTCAAACTCACCATGTCTCTAAATAAAATCAAAAATCTTTGAAGTTCCTCGTCTCTCGTACTCTTTGGATAAAGAGACTGGCACTCAACCCAATTCTGGCAGTTGAGGCCTTTAATCATAGCTTCCTGAACTTTCACGAAAAGTTGCTGGATTTCATTTATGTTTGCAATTCATTAAATCAAGTTTTTTTGTATTTTTTAGTGGAAATTACAAAGTCACTCCAACTACACCGTGAACAACAAACAATGGAAAGACCAAAACTTGCAAAACACAGAAGAAAAAAAATGTTTGGAATCTCCTCGAAAGTATTTGGGTTTTGTCATCAATGGGATGGATCAGAAAAAACAAAAAACAAAACACTTTTGTCACATTTTGTGAGGGTGCCAAAGAATTTAAATGAAGCTGATTTCATTCAAATGCATTTGCTTGGTTGGGGCTCTTATATTCAATGGTACCTTGTAGTCTAAAGTGTATTTCAATTATCCCAACATTCAAATGATATTCCAAACTTGACAATTACCATAATTCATAAAATAATAGTTGAATTCGATAATAGTCTTCTCGAGATTTTGTACTTACAGCTTGACAATACCGCTCGTGAGAACAAAAATCAAACGGTGTTAACATATTTGTCAATGTTGGTTGCTTTGAAGATTTTTAAAAAAGTCAAAATGGATTCTTACTTATGGGTCACACTCATGATCAAATTGACCAAATGTTTAGCTGCTTCACTAAAAAGCTAAGACACAAAAAAGGCCTGTTCTTTGCCAGTGTTACAAAGCATTAGCGAGGAGTCTTACATGCCTAAACCAAATGTGTTGTTATTATGATGCACATTTGATTTTAGGGAGTACATCGAAATGTCGGAACAAGTCTGCATGCAACCAATCAATGATATCAGTTTCCAGCATCAATACAAAATTGAAAACAATGATGAAGGCATAACCTTGTTGTGGGAAAAGCAGTTTTCGAATTCTATTGCATGGTTACCTTCTGAAGGGGTCCGCTTTTTATGTAATGTGTATTCTGCTCAAGTCAAATATTTTGCGCCTTCCTATGATCTAACATCCACTTTGGAACAATGGCCAGTTGATCCATTTGCAGCACTGAATTTTTTAGAATCGACCATGCAAGCAGCATACCAGTTTTTTGACGAGTTTGACAGACATTGGTGGATGGATTTTTTTGAAGAATGGAAAATCAATTTACTTAACTTAGGGGGTACAAACTCATTTGAAGAATTTCGTTGTCTATTAAGATCAACGAATCTAGTGACCACAGTTTAATCCTCATCTATTCCACAACAAACGGAAATTTTATCCCTTGCGAAAAATGAAGAACGTGAGATTTATGTGGGTTTCCAAAAAAATCGTCAGACCGTAAAAGCCAACAAAGCTAAGGGGTCTGGTAATCTCAGTGAAATCAAAGTAGGGAGCCGCATTGCACTTTTAGCTTCAAAAAATGTTGAAAATCATCCATTTTGGATTGCTAAAGTGCTTGGCTTCATTCAAAGCAACGAGGGGACAAAAATTGTATGTGTGCATTGCATGTGATCCACTTCGACAAATGCCTTCTTAGGAAGATATGAATTAGAAATGTTGCAATTAGATCCAAAGGGCAAAAAGAAATGTTCAGCAAAGAATTCAACCATGAGTTGATGATATCAATCTTGAAGATGTGGATGTGCTTGCTTTTATTTTGAATTGACAATGATAAAGCATCTATGAAAGTCAACAATATCAATTTTACAAGAGTGTCTTGACTGCACATCCGTCGTCTTCAATTCGGCAACAATGAAGCAAAAGTTTTTGTTGACAATGGAAGGCAACTCGAATGAAAATCTACTTGTGGATTCTGATGAAGAAGACGAGTCATCAACTTCATCTATCGAGAAGGAAAGTCTTGACAATATATCAAGCACCGAGTTGAAATGAGTTAGTGAAAACTCCATGGAATTTGAATTGTAAAAACATAATGTCAAAATATTTTCAATGTTTTAAAGATTTTGTAGATTTTTCATGTGATGCTTTAAACATATTCTACAAGTTATTTGTTAAAAGTTAATATAGACTTTTAGAAAAGCTAAATATTCATGTATTTTGTTTACATAGTAAAAAATTTTGATTTGTTGCTTTTTATTAAAAAGTTTAATTCTTTTGGACATGGCTTATTATTTTTTTGAGTCAAAATGTGTGTTTTTATACTGGATTTTTTTATGCTAAAAAATACGTTCTTGGGCAAAATTCACAATGCTTACTCTTTTTTAGGATTTTGACCCATTTCAAAATATTTTTGCATTTTTAGAAAACGTAGATGTTCTAACTTTTAATTTTGAGTTGAGAATGACTAATCATTTACGAAAGTGAACAATAGCTATTTTAAAAGAACGAATTCGGTTAATTGCACAACCATCATCCTCAACTTGTCACCAATGGAAGAATGTCGATATATAAGGTTTTCTGTCAACATTAGATGCTGATTGAAAAAAAGATATGTCAGTCAATGAGGAAGACGGGTCTTCAACTTCATTAACAGAAAAATAGTGTTGATAATATGTCAAATTTCATATTGAGAAGCATTAAATAAAATTTGATAGAAAATGTATTTTGAAACAAAAAAATATGTAGACATTTTGAGTCGTTTCATGTTTATATGATATTTGGATTCCCAAAAATCATTTGTTGTCTTGAAATGTTGTTTGTCTTTGATGATTTTATGACATTTGTAAAAAAACAAATTGTCGTGATCTGTTGTAAAAATGCAAATGGTTTTGTACTTATTTTTATATAATTTGGACATTAAATATTAAGAAAAAAACATGATTTTGGCCTAAAATGGGCAATTTAAAAAATACCAAAAAAAAAGTTACTCTTTTTTAAGTCAAAGTCCCAAAATAAACCTCATCACGTTTGAGGGGGTTAGGGGGACATGTTGGAAAAGACATCCCTTCCAGTCCTTAAAAAATTGGAGTGAGTTCATTGAACTAGATAATGTTTGTTAAGAGGCAAACTATGGCAAGTCCTCTTGTCAAGCCACAATACACACATTATCTAGCTTCATAAGTGTTGAGAAAATCTTACTTGAAAATCAAGCCATGCACATGCAACATAGTTGGAGGACAGAAATTTTAGGTTCCATCCAAGATTCATGTCAAATTTTATTAAGAGTAACTCTGTATCCTCATAGCTACATTTTACAACTAATCATATTTGCGAGACAAAATAGGGGCTAATTATTACCAGTTAGGTAATGGGGGTCCTAAACTCATATCACTTCTCCATTCATGTAAGATTTGAGTCTTGCCACATACCAAAGACATACAATACAAAAGGAAAGGGAGAATGGACATTTCCTTTTTGTAAAAGTTTTTGTTTACTTCTATGCAAATAGAGCATATGGTGTAAAACATCAGTGTAAGTTGACTGAAATGGTCAAACCATTTTACATAGGTGATTTCAATCTCAATGAAGCTTCATTTACTTCTATGCAAATACATCGTATGGTGTAAAACATCAATGTAAGTTGACTGAATTCGTCAAACCATTTTACACAGAAAAGTGAAGCTTCGCCAGAAAAATTTCTCCCTTGAGCATTGATCATACAATTTTCTCACTAAAGGTTAGGTCAATTATGCTATCTATACATACAAAACATCCCAAAGTTGATCCAAATGTTTCAAGAAAATTTGTTGAAACACTAGCGGGGTGACTTTTCTTTACTTCTTTGGCATTAAAAATACATCAATTGTTCTAATCTACAACTAGAAGGTGCTAGAAACCTCACCATTCTAGAAAAAAAAAAAAAGTTCCAAAAAACATCCTCCAAGAGCTATTGTTTTGAACTGTTTAGAAAGTCATATACCTGCTAGACGTGCCCATGAGGAGAGTCCTAGAAAACTCAAGTATATACATAGAGGGTGGTAAAGCTTTGGCAGCAATTTTTATGCAGCAAGGCGCCCAGGTGCATCAGTAAGGAGCCTGTTATGCTACCAACGCTCATGTTCAGTAGATTTCAAAAGCTTTATGAGGAAATTCAATTTTCTGTAATGGAATAACATAGGTGTGTTTTTCCTTTTGAATAAGTTCTAGATGGTCAGGAGCTTGAGTTATTCCCTGCTTTCACATCTTCAAGTGTTCTTAAAACCTCCCGCATTGTTGGTCTTTCGGTATGCAGCTGCTCTGTGCAACAAATGGCTAGCTTGAGAAACTGAAAGAGCTCAGAGGTGGCTGCCGATCTCATAACAATTGGATCATATACCTCTCTTTCTCTTCTATTTTTGATCATAAGAACCACCCAATCCACAACATTGAAGCAGTTGATATCACTGAAGGAGCTATCCATGGGTCTTCTGCCAGTGATCAACTCCAACAGCACCACTCCAAAGCTATAGACATCTCCCTTGAAGGTAGCTCTCCATGTTTGACAATACTCAGGTGGGACATAGCCGACTGTTCCAGCCACTACCGTACTTACATGGGTGTCTTGAGAACCCAGCACTCGAGCTAACCCAAAATCTGTCAAACGAGGATCAAAATTCTCGTCCAAGAGGATGTTGCTGGCTTTCATATCTCTGTGTATGATGGGCGGTGAGCAGTTGTGGTGCAAAAACTTCAACCCTCTTGCCATTCCTAGTGCAATGTTTAGTCTGAGTGGCCACACTAGAGTCTCTGCACCACCAACACGCTCATACAGCCAATCATCTAAGCTGCCATTCACCATGTACTTGTAAACCAGTAGCTTTTCCGTGTTGAAGGAGCAGCAGCCTAGGAGTGGGACAAGATTGTCGTGGTGCACATGTCCCAAAGTTTCCATTTCTGCCAGAAATTCTCGATCTGCCTGCAACCCTTCCTGGATGAGCTTTTTTATAGCAATCGTGGTTCCGTCAATCAGCTTGGCTTTGTACACCACACCAAATCCGCCACTGCCTACTACATGTGCTTCATCAAAGTTGTTGGTGGCAATTAGCAAATCTGAGTAGGTGACTTTCTTGGGAAGCTCCATTGAAAAAAGTGAGATCTCTACACTTGCATCACCAGATTCGTTATTGTTCCTCCCCACCTTCATAAAAGTCTTGGCTACAGTTCTATAGGTTGACGCCTTCTTTCTGAGGAAGCATACTCCTGCGAGTGCAATAGTCATGCCGGCTAGACAACATGCTAAAGTGATCAGAACAATGGTTGCTGCAGCGTGCCTGAATTTACCTGGAACAGTTTTTCTGTCAGATACGCTTGAGGTGGACAATGATTCGCAAGCGCTGATCATGTTCCATGAAGAATTAGCAGAATTCGAAGGAAGAGAAGTGTAGCAGAGCAAATCATCTCCTAAAAACGACGATTTGTCAAAGGTTGAAAATTGGCCTTCAATTGGAATGGGTCCTGAAAGTTCGGGATTGAAAGAGACGTTAAAGGCGACAAGACCAGAACAGCTTTGCAGGGATGGAGGAATGGTGCCTATTAGGTTATTGTATGAAAGGTCTAGCCGGGAGAGGCATGCCATTTCACTGATAGATGATGGAATGGTGCCTGTCAGAGAATTGTGGCTGAAATCAAGGATACTGAATTCTGGTCGACTGATTTGCTCTGGAATGCTTCCGGAAAAATTGTTATTTGAGAGGAATAACAAGCCCAAATTGGATATGTTCCCCAAGCTAGCTGATATGCTTCCAATCAAATTGTTCATAGATAACTGAATGTAACCATTGGAAGGAGTATCAGGTTTGATCTTGCACAGGGGAGCTAAACTTGTCCCTCTCACTAGTAAATTCCAAAATACTTGGCACCGATCCCGACTCAACACTGGAGGCACTGTACTAAATGGATAGGCAAGATTCGGTAACCACCGGAGAACAACGTCACAATCTCCCAAATGTTTGGGAAGCCAGAGCAGGGTTTTCACATTCATTTCAAATGTCAGCTGTGCATTTCGGGACATGAAGCTGAGTGTGGCTGGCAAAGATCCTGTGATGGAGTTGTTTGACAAATTTAACCAGACAAGGCTTGCGCAATTGCCTATCTCGCTTGGGATTGGCCCTGTAAGCTGGTTGTTAGACAGATGCAACCACAACAAGGACTGAAGATTGCCTATGCTGCTGGGAATGCTACCAGTGAGCTTATTGCTGGAGATATCTAAAAGTTGTAAATTGGCAAAGAATCCAATTTGCTGGGGGATAGCTCCTGAATAATTGTTGCTGGCAAGAAGGAGAAATTGGAGACTTATGATATTGGTCAGGTATGCAGGAATACGTCCACTGAGCTGATTGTTACTTGCATCCAAGTATAGCAGACTGGGAAGCATGCCGAAGTGTGTTGGAATATTGCCGACGAAGTTGTTTTTGTTCAGCATTAGACATTGCAGCTTCTTGAGTTGACTGAATTCAGATGGAATAGTTCCAGAAAATAAATTTTCTCTCAAATCCAGCAACTGGAGGTTAGATAGCATAGCAATCTGTGGGGGAACAACCCCAGAAAATATGTTCTGACCTACTATGAGCCATTGAAGGTTACTCAGCGTGCTTATTTCTGAAGGCAGAGAGGCGAAGTGGTTCTGGGAGAGCATCAAAGCTGTTAAGGAGCTGCAGTTTGCGATTGCACTCGGAATATCCCCAAATAGATTGTTCAGTGAGAGATCCAGATACTGCAGCGATCCACAGCTGCCAAAAACATTGCTCTGAATTGATCCTGTCAGGTTATTTGTCCCAAGATTTACATGCTTGAGGCTTGCAAGTGATCCGATCTCTTCAGGTATATTCCCTCCAAGGTTAGCATTTTCAAGCTCAAGAACAGTCAAATTCTTGCACTTCTGAAGCTGAATTGGAATCTGGCCACCCAAATCCGGGTTATTGGAGGCATTGAGCAAATGAAGGCTAGAACAGCTGTAGAAGAGGCTTGCAGGAATCCCACCCACAAGCTTGTTGTATGCCAGGTTTAAGACTTGCAAATTTTCCAGCTCACCCAAAGTGGAAGGAATGTTTCCAGATAGAAGATTGTCAGAGAGGTCAAGTTGTGTCAGTTCAGCAAGGCCTCCAAGCTCTGCAGGAATGCTGCCCATCAGTTTATTGCGGCTCAGTGAGAGTGACTTCAGAGCTGTGAGGTTTCCTAGCTGAGGGGAAATAACACCAGCTAAATTGTTGTTGGAAAGGTCAATGGCAAGTACTCTTGTGGAATTAATTAAATACGTGCACTCTACTCCTGCCCAGTGGCATGGATTTGCTGCATTATCAGACCAGGATTGGAGCAATGTACTGTCAGCTGGATTGGTTTTCAGAAGATCCTGTTTGAAAGAGAGCAGAGCATTGTAGTCTTGGGGCTCAAGTGAGAGCATAACTGCATCAATCCGAAAATCTGAACAAACGGCCATAAACATTGCAATGGACAGTATTTAGACACGAGGTAAGATATTAGTGAGGTTTACAATTAGAAGAAGATTGCCCCGCTATCAAATTGAGCTGCATCCATTCCAAAGATTTGTTTGCCACAAACTTGAAACGGCATGACAAAAATGAAAGTTCTTGTCAGCGTGCTCTTACAGATCTGAAACAAAATGAAACACCTGGGCTACATGTGATTTGGAGAGGATATGAAGCAGACAAGCTTCAAGCGCAATCATGTCAGATATGCCATAAGACAAGAGCTATCAGAACTACTAGCAGCTGTATGTCTCTCGTGATTAATTGACTAAAAAGCATGTCTTACGCCATTGGCGGCTTACAAAGTCTAGCGAACAGTAAGACAATTTTAGTTGCTGGAAGGTAATTGTATAAAAATGTTGAAATCAGTCGGAGAGCAGACTTTTTACCGGGCAGGAGACATACCTGCAAACGGGCTTTCGTGATTGGTGAGTCTGGTTGAAGTGGAGAGCTCAACACGCATAGCCAAAAGCCAGAGAAACAAAGATAACCGCTTCATCACTAAGTAAACTGGGCTGGAAGAATAGATCAATGAATGACTTGCTTCCTTCCCGATAATGTAAGCTCCAGCTTCGGCAGTAGCATCGTAAATATTTTGGCACTGAAACCATCCAGGTCGGATTGGGAAGTACGAAGGCAACCCTGGTTTCTTCGGCACCTGCACTCCAACATTTGCTTTGGGCCGCTTTATCCCATCCTCGCCCACCTTCGATCCACTGCCCATCTATTACTTCTATCTTCCCAGCTTCTCAACTTCAGTTGCGAGTCATCCTAGTACATCAATCAACAGGAATCCGAGATAGCCATCCTTGAATCATGGCGATGAGGGAAAAGATAAAGAAAATCTTTACCAGAGCTTAAGTCCACTGTCTTTTTCCGTCGTTCCTCCTCATCAATAATCAGTCCTTTGCCTGCCTTAAGGAAAGGGCCAAGCAAGCTGGCCGCTGCCGCTCATCAGCTGTGACCACAAAGGATACTTGTTTGTCAGTAATTGCGTACTTCTATGTCTGTGCTCATTGAGTTTTGCGATTCATTATCCGCCATGATAATCCCACCCCGTTATTTAACAAAAAAGCTGAACACTCAGGCGCATCAGATCAGGCTAGATCAGCAACCAGATTTTCTTGTTATCAGTGACAAAATCTTATAATATCACAGCTGCTTTTGACCAGTCAGCGACAACCTTATTATTCCACTTCCGACATCGTGAGGTGACAAGCTGAACAGTGAAAACCCACCGGCCACCGCCACCATCATTCGTACCTGCTTCTGCTGCAGCCTGCCAGTTGTTGCCATCCAGATTCCTTGCGTTAAAAAATATTTTTTTTTTGCCCTTTTTCTTTTGATGTCCGTCATTGCGCAGTGCGGGTGATTGGAGATGAACCCCTCAGCTCTGAGAGACGATCAGTAGGAATGGAGACTTCGCCAACACTCCTCAGGTTGGTTGGCCTGGCCACCGGGGGACTGCATGACTCCACGTCAAGCCATTACTGTATACAATAAATTTTAATAATCCGTTGCTGATTTAAATTGTGAATTGGGAAGCTCAAGTCAGTACGCATGCGCAGGAGGAGTGGATGGGGAATCGGGAATCGGACGTGACTTGTAACATCAGTGGGAGCCACCCTACGTATAAGCCCGCTGCCCACAGTCCAACGACTCCAAGTCTCCAACGTCCACTCTCTCTTACACTCCACGATCCAACCTGGCATTTCCGAGCAAATACTCAGCATTTACGACTCCAGTGACTCGAGTCTGAAAGAATGATCATATTTATTACTCAGCTCCAAGTCGTTCTCTCTCTCGCTCGCCCTCCATTCTGGCATCTGCAAAGTTCAAACGATAATCTCAGACTCAGTACCTGCTCATCGGAAAGGGAAACATTGCTGATCATGGTTTGTATAGCAGCTACCTGATCATGGTTTGGATAGCAGCTAGCTGATCGGTACTGCAGCAGCATCATAGATGATGGATGGATCCTTGTATTGCAAGTAGGCGTCGTAGCAGGATTTGATCTTTGTCAATACCATCAAAATCAAGGCAAGTAGGTAGTAGCATAATTTCACGTGTCCGACTCCTGAGCATCATCTTTGGATGTACTCTGCCTTAAGGCTTAGCCTAGCTGGATAATAGCCTCCATTCTGCCCACCCAAGAGGGCCAGGCACAGACTCCAACTTAGGAATCCCAAGCTTGTTGACATTTACAACTGCTTTCCTTTTGGATGGGTCTTAAGCGAGTGTTTGGGAAACCTTTTTGCACTTAACCTACAAAATCCTGCACAATAATGCATGGATTGGGAGATTCTTACATTTTGTGCCTTCCAAGTCCTTTTTTTTTCAAAAGTGCAACAACTTCGACAATGACAACATCAACCACGATCTACTCCAGACGACTATAGTTATCAATCCTAACGCAAAATCACGAAACATAGAAAAAAAAAAAAAAACAACTATTGCAGTTATAAAACCTTCAAAAAAATTTCTATTTGCTTTATTTTTCTGCATTCACGAGACCTATTTGTCAGTCCCAACATCAGCACCTATCCTTCTAACAATGGAAATCATCGTCGTCATAAATCTTCCTTCTGTTTGCAAAAATGGTGAACTTGAACAATCTGCTTCTTTGATAGGTCATGAATATTATTACGTGTTTGAGACAAGGGTGTTAATGGTCCCAACATTCTACATGAGAAGCAACTATGCCAATGACTCGTACTAATCATACATCAACTCTTAGCACTATGTGTCGGAGTGCAACTTTGATTGCTATTAATGGCAATATTTGCATTGTGCTAGTAGACTCCAATCCCACTATGTGTAATTTATGAAGCCATGAAGACAAGTTACAACTTGATTAGTCATTGAATTTTTATTTTGGCCTTATGTTTAGTATTTAGTGTCCACATCTTAATTTAAAACCATTAGGTTGCATTATAATTAATGTTCACACTTTCTAAAATTGACATTAAAAGCAAGATTGAAACTTAGTGCAATTGCATCTCTGTGTGTACACAATCTTAATCTGGGGCTTTGGAGCAATTATATGCAAATGGTGCATTGTTAGGCCAAGCTATATAGTACTAGGAGATACAATCTACATCAATTTGCACTTTACGTCTTTTATGAGACTAGGCATCAATTTTATATTCCAACTTTTATGATTGATAATGTTTTTATTAAAAGTTAGATCTTGGTTCTTTTCAAACCAAAGCATGTACATGAACCCATAATAACGCCATATCTCACTGAGCAATACATAAATTCATATGAGGCTCTCCACATTATAAGGTGCAAGATGATTTTAGAACATTCAATAGAGCTCTATCCAATGATACCTTCCACCAAATAAGCCAACTTGCACCATCAAGAAAGGTTATTAAATGATACTAAAATATTCAACTTTGATATTTGCCAAAGGTTCACAATAAATGAGTCATATTGATTATAATAAAACGTCCCACCACAAAACATCTACATTGACTATAAAAGCTTAGAGGTCCTAAGGATTCAAAAAAAAAAATTCAATTTTACCAACCCCTTGGAAGATCGCATAAGAAGTGGCTTTTTTTCGTGATATAATGTGTAGGTCAAAACCAGAAAAACTTTCAAAGAGGCAGAAGATTGCTAACTATGAGGAACATTCTAGATATACTAAATGGTTTGTCCTATTATTCAATGGTGCAAAAATCGTACTAGTAAGCAATAGATTGAATAAATTGCATACAGACACATGTACGATACAACTAGAATGAACCTTCACATGGGTTCCTTAATTCTTGAGATAATATAAGAAGACAAGTAGCTAGAACAGATGGAATAATTGGCAAATGAGAGAATGATATTTATGGCATTTTGCTTTGTTAACATGAAAGTATCCCTCATTCCAAAAGCATCATACAACAACAACTAACAAAAACCCAAAGGCCTCAAACTTTCCAGTAGAATCTTCCAATCACAAACAGCTTGTTCTTATCACCTGCTTACGATCATATTACGTACTTTGTCAAACTTCATGGCTAAACTTTGCAAACCTTGAAATGGGACTTTATTCATGTATAAAATAATAATTACTTCACAACATGAATCATCTTTAACTAAAAAACACACAATCTTGTAGAATATAGAAATATATGACAATCTTCATCCAAAACATGCTTATTAGTCCTCTAGAAAGCGGAAACACATGGCAAGCTTCAACCAAAATACAATTAATCTTGTAACAAGCTAAAATATAAGACAATCTTCAAAAACATCAATGTGAAGGGAAGGAGATTTTGTATAAGAAATACTTTGAATGGTGCTTGAAGGCATCTACATTTTTGTTGTGAGGAGCATATTGTCATGAGTATATGTTAACAGGACTGGTTTATTGCAATGCATATGAATCTCTTATCAAGCAAGCACCTACAGACATTCTAGTTCTAAGGAATTCTAGTTCCAAAACCAAAACGATTCTTTCCTAGCTTATTGAACTGTTTGGCTAGAAAGGACATTACAACGCATGGACTAGCTTATTGAACTGTTTGGCTAGAAAGGACATTACAACGCATGGACTTGGCATTTTGTAAGTAAATATTTTGCGAGTTTCACGAATTTCTTTCATTCAAGAGTTCGAAAAAATGATGGCATGTGGTGTGCAATGGTTTTGAAGGTGTTTATGTGCATTGATTGGATATAGTGTAGTATTGTCTTAGATTGTAGCTATTGGTTCTATAAGTATCAATTTAGGCTACTTGAAATTGCTTATTGGGTTGAAATAATGTCTAAGGTCAACAACTACTTGTAGTAATAATAATCTACCACACATACATATTTTGTTCACTCATCCATATCTTGTTCATTCATCCAATGAGACATGCATAAGTCAGACATGCACCACAAAATATTTTTGAAGCTGAACAAATTAGAATCTGAAATATTGTCTGTGGTCAATAGCTATATGTTTTGTTCACTCATCCATATCTTGTTCATTCATCCAATGAGACTAATGAGACATGCATAAGTCAGACATGCACCACAAAATATTTTTGAAGCTCAACAAATTAGAATCTGAAATATTGTCTGTGGTCAACAACTTCTTGTAGCAATGATCTATCACGCATACATATTTTGTTCACTCATCCATATCTTGTTCATTCATCCAATGAGATTGATGAGACATCACAGTTGTGCTACATTTATCTCCCTAAAAAGTATTTGAAATAACTTAAGTATTTTTAGATAGTGTTAATGGCTAATCATGTTGTTATCAATACCCATCCCCAAAACAACAATGTAAACAAAATATTGTGTTTGAAAGGTGTAAATTTTTCTTTTGATAAATTTCTCTTGAAATCTTCACAAGTGCATTTTGAAGACTCTTGTATTGTTACTATGTAAGTGTTTCCAATTGGATTTGTTGAAAAACTTTGCACATGGAAAGAAAATCTTGATTTTGGACTCTCACATCCTCCTTGAGAATGCATGCCCTCAATTTATTGTTTTTTTATTCTATCATTTGCAGCTCCTGAAATTGAGTTCCTCCTTCTTGTCTTTGCTCATGCAATGGAGTGGCCATTTCTTCCATCCATGGAAATGGAGGTGGCCTATCATCTGGAATTGTTAATTCAATACCATGAATTTCCATTATCTCCAACAAGTAACCACCCTTGTTCGGAGTGTCAATTTCATCATGGCTAAGTGATGTCCACGAGTTCACATATCGTTTGTCTTCATTCCTAGCAAGTAGGACAACTAGGCTTTTATTTGGTTAGTAGGGCAAACCCACATATACTGCATTGTGTAGTGTGGGTGATGTCAGTGGGGCAAATCCATATATGCTGCATTGTAGCATTAGCAGTGTGTCATCATATGCCATTAAAGCTAGGAGCAACAACTATCTCTAATGCTCTTCTTGATGCAAGCAAACAACCACATTTCTTTCTACCATCTACCATCCCCATGCAAGTTATCTTGCTCCCACTTGGTATGCATATGATACCTTACGTAGCCTTATGAATGTCTCTCTCCAGAATGGCACTTGACAATTGGAGACGTTGTTTGCTGATGTGCTCTCGATGGGCACATACGTAGGAGCAGGCTTATAAGACACATGACATCATCCTTCAGCCAGTCTGCAGCTGGATGTTTCTTAGGAACACTCTTTCTGTTTCCATCAATGTAGATGAAACTAAAGACAATGATGCAAAATCAACAACATCACGCACAACGTTGACAAATGCTTATCCTTGCATTGTAGATGCTTTTTTGGATGTTTGTGTTGGAATTCATGCTCAAGCCCAATTCCATTAGGTAATGAGCATCCTGAAACTCGTTTATACTTCTTCTTGAAAAAACCACAAAAAATTATGAAGGATCGAATTTTCCAACAAAGGATCAAAAAATTCATGATCAAATTTTTCCGACCCAAGCCTATTTTCCAACCCAATGTCGTTCTTGTTAAAGAGAGATTTTTGACCTTGGGTCACGGCAGGTCTAATTTTTCCGACCCTAGAAAAATCCGACCCTGTGTATAATTTTGACCCAGTGTAAATTACGTCCCTTTGTACATTTTCTGACCCTTTGTATAAATCCAACCTAGTGTATAGATCCGACCCCTTGTATAAATCCGACCCTTTGTAAATAGAAATCCGACCCACATACAGTTAAAATAATGGCTACTTTTTGTGGGACTGTAAGAAGATCTAGTTAGGTCATCAATGCATTGATCGACACTCATCAATGATGGAGTCAACGCCCTGACAAACATCTTTGTAACAATGTACAAGCATTATTCTGCAACAATGATCAGTGATTAAGATAGGTTTAGAATCAGCTAGTTAGTATTCAAGTTTTTTATCATCAACGATTTCAGCTGAATCGATTTTTGAGCGCCTATTTTTTTTGTGCTCAGCTTCAAGCATTGTACTCAATTTTCTGTAATCTAATTAGAGTGCATCATTCTACTACTTTGTTCCATTGCGCATTGTAGTATCAGATTCATCTTGATCTGTCTTGCTGGTAATTGCCGCACTACCGATTCATCACCATCTGCTCACCACTTCCGCTGCTCACCACACATTTCCACCAAATTACTACATGGATAGCTCAGTAGTCTGCATTTTCATTGCAGATTCAGTCTTGTTTCTACCAAGACTTCATTTCAGCAAGTGTGTAGCCAACAGTATCCCGTTATTCTTGTTTCTACCAATGATATTGAACTATACCAAAATGGACTCTACTTCTAGTTCTTCTATGATTGACAAGCTCGATGGAGAGAACTACCTTCTTTGGAAGTGCAAGATGAAAATAATTCTATTAGCCAAGGAGCTGTGGGACATTGTTGATGGTACTGAAATCAAGCCAGAGGCTGATGCAGCTGGCATTTGTGTGTCACATTTGTGCCTATGCATGGGGTAGGAGGATGCATGGCATGGGCACCCATACACACACACTTTTTTGAATTAAACTTTTAAATGCATGCATGGGGAGGAGGATGTATGCATCATGCCCCATGCATACACATTAATCCCCATGGCCCTCCTCCCCATGCATGGCCCTACTTCCTCCCTCTCACCAAATTTGAATTTTGCTCTCCCTCTCCCTCTCTCTCTCACTCTCTCTCTCTCTCATTCAAACCCACCTCTCTCTCTCTCTCTCTCTCTCTCTCTCTCTCTCTCTCTCTCTCTCTCTCTCTCTCTCTCTCTCTCTCTCTCTCTCTCTCTCTCTCTCTCTCTCTCTCTCTCTCTCTCTCTCTCTCTCTCTCTACGTTGGGATAGAATTCTATCCCAACGTAGAGAGAGAGAGAGAGAGAAACCAAGAGAGTTTTATTAAGAAGAGAATGGAAGATGATACAATACAAAAGAAATGACTCCCTCTTATAGATTTTAGAGGTGAGCCTCCTTTACTCTCATTGGCCACTTCATTGGGGCAAGGATTCTAATCCAAGCCTTTCAAAGAAACACAACCAAATCTAATGGTGCTAAGAAAGCACAAGGGCACTCACATGATTCATGTGAGCTTTAAGTTGGGCCCTTTTAGCTTTTTTATTTGCAACTTAACTTAGAGCCTCTAATGTCATTTTAGAGTTTTAAGCCCCTAGTCTCTTATTCCCAGGAATTACAACTTGCTACTTGTGCTCATTGGTGGCTGGGCTTATACACACAGGATGCCAATGCCTTGCACTTATTATTCTACTGTACTGTGGCGGGGCCCACTAGCAAGGCTTGGCCAACAGTATTGTAAGTGGTAGGACCCACTTATTTATTTGTATACATGACTCTACCCACAACAGGGTCCACGACCCAAAGTAGTGCCGGTCCCTCGGCACTAGGCTGCAACTATCATGAAGGGGCACTGTTGTCGGTTCGTTTATTGCTGGGACATGGGTGCTTCAAGAAAAGCGTGGATAGAATTCGCTTACATAAAACCTGAGGCTTTATTGATTGTTGATCAGCAAGAACCTAGACTTGCCAGATTTTCAATAATACACATAGGGGTCTGGTGGCCATATCAGATAACCTTGTTCACTGACAATTGGGTAGTCGAGGCATTCCATCGGAGGATCCCAAGATAAATCTTGCTGATATAATGGATCTTCATAGATCGACACAACTAGTCCCAATGTCATAGACTTCCCCAAATCATAATGTAGATATGACGTGTTTGCTTGATGCTCTTGTCTGTCCAGGTATTCGAAGTATGCATCAGCCTGAAGACTTTCCTCAACAGTCAATATCATAGATTTAGGACAAGGCTTTATCATTGTAGGTTCTGGTTCTTGCTGTACAATTGGCCATTTTGGGCTTGGATTCCCTGGATTTGGCCTTTGAAGAATGGATATACCCCAAATTGGCGTTGATTTGGGGGTCTATTGAATTGTGGAACAATTAGACTTTATTTGAATCTTGCTCATTGAGGGGCAATCATCAACTTTAGTCTTCTCTTGGTCATTGCACTTTCCCATTGAAGGCTGCGTGATGGAACTTTTCTTGGATCTTGTGCTGAATTGCCTTCAAGTTGTCATGTTGATGCTAGTCCCCTTTGTAATTCATCACTAAGAATTCTTTGCATTGAGTGCAAAAAAAGCCCTGAAAGAATCTGCTGGACTTCCTCGGATGCCTGTGTCTTGATTTCCGCGACAGTCATTGGCTTGATGAATTCTACCATCTTCATCTTCTGTGATGGTTCTACTTGTTTGCCCAAGGGTATCTTTGCGTACCTTGGGACTTTTGTCAGATTTTCTTCTTCGTCACTCGCTTCATAACCCAGTGGCACTAGGATTTTTCTTTTGTAGTGCGTTCGAGGTGGAAGGGTTACCACAGGTGCATGTCGGTCTACATAGGCCAAATGGCTCCTGGCTATTTGTGAATTTCTCATCGGGCAATCTTGGCATGGATGATTAACTCCGCATTGTGAACACGAGGGTTCAAATGTTGACGGATCCCCTCGGTGTGGACATTCAGCACGTCGGTGTTTTCCTCTGCATCCATAGCACCTAACTGAGTGCAGTATGCCATCACCTCTAAGTTGATAGGCATACACCGGTAACAGATTCCCCTTAGGATCTTTCACAAAATAAACTTGTAGGCTATTATGGTCCTCCATTGAATTCGGTGACATGTAAGAGGATATAACCAAAACTTCTACCTTGCCACTGTTTGTTGAAGAAACTCGTGATTTAGATGGATCAATCTGACATCCACCCTTCTGGTGAGCTCCTTGTTGGCTTGATTCTGCTTCTGACCATTGAACAGCTGGATCTTGCTGTCGACAAGCCTGTTGCTCTGTAATTTGTCCTTTTAACAAGCGCGGATTCTTGATTGGACACCTGGTACTTGGATGATCTCCAAAGTAGAAGGTACATTTGTCCTTTTCAAGAAACTTAATAGAGCGAGCATAAGCTTGTTGACACCTTAAAGTGCAAGGTTTTGGGACTTCCGCTGCACTTGTTCTGCTTGACCTTGCTGCACTTTGTTGCCTTGCATGGGGTTCCATTCTTGTTGGATCATTGCTCGTTGTCGACCTTTGTTCCTCTGATTCCCCATCTAGATAGGGAAAATCCTTCTTTTCAAGTGAGATTTCCATCTTGGCAGCATCCTTACAGAGTTGTACAGGTGACGCATAGGATGCTAATTCTGCCATACCAGATCTGATCCCTTTGGGCAGTCCAGCATAGTATTTTGCCATGATGATCTGTTCAAGACTCGGTGGATTATAATCCTTCACTAGATGATAGATCCGATAGGTGTAGTCTCAGATTGTTTCAGCATGGAACTTTTTAAATTTCGATAATCCATAGTTCAGCACTAGAAAGTCGCAAAGTAGCTGGATGGTGAATTGCTTTAAGGTTTGCTCAATGACTCTAGTGTTCCAACTTTTTTTTTTTTTTTAGAAATGGAAGAAGAAAAAAAAGAGGAGAAAGGAATCAAGAAAAGAGGGATCTGTATGGATGTGAACAGAAACAGAAATGGACTTAACAGATAACTGCAATGAAAGTTATACTCTCAAGAGAATATGGAGATGGACAGAAGAGTGTGGACAGAAGAGTGATGGATGGTTGGTATGGATGGTGGTGGAAACTAATTTTTCTTGGTATTGATCAACTTGATCTGCGGTTCATTCACTTGGTTCAGTCCAGGGATGTTGGAACTTGATGGATATTGTGACTACAACCTAGATTTGACAAGATCAGATCAGTTTCAGTTG
The DNA here is from genome assembly GCA_029204225.1 of Diphasiastrum complanatum. NCBI lineage: Eukaryota > Viridiplantae > Streptophyta > Lycopodiopsida > Lycopodiales > Lycopodiaceae > Diphasiastrum > Diphasiastrum complanatum. Next base: position 42,120,217 of record CM055112.1, read on the forward strand.
GCTAATAGTGTGATTTTAGCCCCTTTTCTTGGTTCTTTGTGGTTTTTTTTTTTGGAGATTTCTACATATCTGAGTGAATATAGCCTTCAACCTTCCTACAATAGCTGTGTATGGACCATTTCTAGACAATGTGAGTTGCGCAAGAGTTCTTGATGGGCAGATTTGTCAGGATCTTGAAAAAACTCAGTTTTTTGGCACTTTTTGGCACTTTTTCTTAGGTATTTCTAAATCTAACCATTGGATCCTCACAAAAATTTACAGTAGTCAGATCTTGGTTAGATCTATCTAAAAAACTCTTTGAGAAGGTTACTTCCCAGCAGATCTTAAAAAATCGTGGAAAAAGTGCATTTTTTGGGGTCTTTTTGCAGCATTTTAAGATTTTCTGGGAAAAAACCCTTGCAGACTGATATGAACTTGTATCTCAGTCATATTCAGCTACTCACCAAGCTGCAAGAGTTACTTCCAAAGGAAACTCAAAAACTCTTGAAAAAGTGCATTTTTTTGTGGTTTTTTTGCAACATTTTAAGATTTTCTGGGAAAAAACTCTTGAAGACTAGTATGCACTTGTATCTCAGTCAAATTCACCTGCTCACCAAGCTAAAAGAGTTACTTCCCAAGGACACTAAAAAAATCTTGAAAAAAGTGCATTTGTTTGTAGTTTTTTTGCAAAATTTTAGAATTTTCTGGGAAAAAAACCTCTCAGACTGGTATGCACTTGTATCTCGGTCAGATTCACCTGCTCACCAATCTGCAAGAGTTACTTTTTAAGGAAACTCAAAAAATCTTGAAAAAAGTGCATTTGTTTGTGGTTTTCTTGCAAAATTTTAAGATTTTTTTGGAAAAAAGAACCCTTGCAGAGTGGTATGCACTTGTATCTCAGTCAGATTCACCTGCTCACCAAGATGCAAGAGTTATTTCCCAAGGAAACTCAAAAAATATTGAAAAACGTGCATTTTTTGGGGTTTTTTTGCAAAATTTTATGATTTTCTGGGAACAAACCCTTGCAGACTGGTATGCACTTGTATCTTAGTTAGATTAAGCTACTCACCTAGCTGCAAGAGTTAATTCCCTAGGAAACACAAAAAAAATCTTTAAAAAACTGCATTTTTTTGTGGTTTTTTCTGTAAAATTTTGAGATTTTTTGGGAACTAATCTTCGAAGGCTGGTATGTGGTTGTATCTGAGTCAGATCCACTTGCTTACCAAGCTAGGAGAGTTACTTCCCAGAGAAACCCAAAAATTCGTTGTATGAGAAGGTTCTAGGCCACTTTTTGCTCTTGGGAACCTTCACAGGGGCACTTTTTTTGGGATCTAACACTCGCAGACTTCTCAATGTCCTTGTCTCAGTGAGATGGAATTTCAAAGAGCTCTGCGAAGGTTACTTCCCAAGGAAACTGAAAAATTTGTTGTTTGAGAAGGTTCTAGGCCATTTTTTGCTCTTGGGAACCTTCACAGGGGCACTTTTTTTTTGGATCTAGCCCTCGCAGACTTCTCTGTGTCCTGGTCTCAGTGAGATGGAACTTTAGAGAGCTCTGCAAAGGTTAGTTTTGAGTTTTGAAAAAAAAATGATTTTTACAAAGGATTTTTGAATTTTTTTGGGTTTTTCTGTGTTTTATCAAAATCTGATGGAAACTAACCCTCGCAGGCTTCTATGCAGGTCTGGGATAGTACCCTAGAGCTGCTGCCAATCATGCGAAGGTTCATGCCCACTGGTTTTTGAGAAATCAAAATCTGATGAGATTTTGCCTCTCTTTTTCTCTCCAAAAACAGATTTTGAGCTTTTTTTCTGATTTCTATGGATTTTATGGATTAATAAAGGGATTGGGTGCTTGGATCTGATCCTCCCACCCCACAATCTCTCCCTACAGTTGAAACAAACAAAAAAATCACGAAAAAACGGCAAAAACTAACACTACTCACACTATTCTACCCCTAAAATTTGATTTTTTGGTGAAAATGAATGGTGAGAGAGAAGAAAAGAGAGAGGGAGAGAGAGGAAGAGATTAAGAAACTATGCGACAAAGCGAGTGTGTGGCGCTCCCCGGCAACAGCGCCACTGTTGTGTCGTCGATGTAGCATAGGGGTCCGTCGCTGGGAGCGGCAACCTCACCTTCACCTGCATAGCAAGAAGAGAGAGGGAGAGAAAGAGGAGAAAGAGAGTGGAGAGAGGGAGAGAGTGAACGCCTAGGTTGAGAAAGACTTCGGGGGCTCGAGCGCCTACCCAAAGCTATTCTATCCCAACATAGGGGAGAGAGAGAGAGAGAGAGAGAGAGAGAGAGAGAGAGAGAGAGAGAGAGAGAGAGAGAGAGAGAGAGAGAGAGAGAGAGAGAGAGAGAGAGAGAGAGAGAGAGAGAGAGAGAGATGGAGATGGAGAAACCAAGAGAGTTTTATTAAGAAGAAAATGGAAGATGATACAATACAAAGGAAATCACTCCCTCTTATAGATTTTAGAGGTGAGCCTCCTTTACTCTCATTGGCCACTTCATTGGGGCAAGGATTCTAATCCAAGCCTTTCAAAGAAACACAACTTAAATCTAATGGTGCTAAGAAAGCACAAGGGCACTCACATGATTCATGTGAGTTTTAAGTTGGGCCCTTTTAGCTTTTTTATTTGCAACTTGACTTAGGGCCTCATTTTAGAGTTTTAAGCCCCTAGTCTCTTATTCCTAGGAATTACAACTTGCTACTTGTGCTCATTAGTGGCTGGGCTTATAGACACAGGATGTCAGTGCCTTGCACTTATTATTCTACTGTACTGTGGCGGGGCCCACTAGGCAAGGCTTGGCCAACAGTATTTTAAGTGGTGGGACCCACTTATTTATTTGTATACATGAAATACCCACAACACCTTCAGATGTGGATTACAACAAAGAGAGCATAAAACAACTCTCAAAAATCATCAACCCGACTTTTTGTCAGAATTGGGTTAGAGCACACTGTGGCAAAGGCAAAGGTATAACTTCAAGTTGATTGGTGTTATACTTAGGCCCTTGAGAGCAGTTGTAGAAGATATTAAACAAAAATATCTTGTCGCCCACAATATTGAGCATGAAACTGGGACCTCTAGTAGCACCGAATGGAGGTTCTTTTGCAAATTAAAAACTTCAAAAAACGAGGAGGCCATCTGTTGTGGAGCTGAAAGAATCAACTTTCATGACACTTCCTTCTTCGCTCTGGGAGCGTCCCACATTGTATATATTTGATAACTTGGAGTCTTTAGACTTCAATTACATTTTGTCAATGGTCTACCATTGTTTGACAACTCTCATGCCACAGCACAAAGTCTGTGTGATTGTCTCTTTTTGGATCACAACAGGAAAGAAGGTATCAAATCAACCATCAAAGCAATGCATGATGTATGTTGTTCTGTTTTTGAGGGTTACTACGAGCTGCCAACTCCTTTGAAAGGAAACAATATAACTATTCTGAACTTGCAACCTGTTTTGTTTCTTCTCTACAATGATGAGTCCCCAAATGATGTTAGCGAGTGCGTGCAAAGCAAATTCAAACTCTTGAGATTATGTTTCGGAGATAGTGGAAAATCGGCAAAACATTTTGTGTCATGTAAGCCAGATCGCAAAAAGAAAGAAAGCATTGGCGAGGTGTGAGCAGCATTATTGAATCTTTTTGTGCTCCAAGTTGTTATGTGTGCTTATATAGAATGTCATATTGTGTGCCAGAGCTCATGAAGACTATTGTGACTATCGATATTCCAAAAAATATAGATATGACTCAGTCCTTTCTAGTGCATCAAGATCGTTTGGAATCACCTTCAAATATAGATCCATCTGAAGACTCAAGTTCTGGTTTGAGGAGTCTGATGAGGGTGATATGGATATAAACGTAGAGACATTATAGTTTGTATGGTGGTTATGCCTAAACCATAAAGGCAAGTAAGTACTTAGTACCCCAAGCGGTAGGGGTTGTTACTGCCAATTTTGACAATATAACAAAGGAATACAGTTTGAATAAAGATTTGTTATTAATGTGTCATTTCTTGATGAATGTTATATACTTTTTAGCTGATTTGAAAAGGGCTTTTGACATATGATATGTATATGAAAAGTTTTATAATATTGTGTGTATGCATGAGTTTTATAGTACACAATCGTGTCATATCCAATTGAAACATGCTTCACATACTGTTAAATTATCGAATTTTTGTAAATAAACAATGTCTCGAATTCTCAAGTCCATTTTTGAAACTGGATTTTGTCAAAGTCCAAAATTAATTGATACAATGTTGCTAGAAGTCCATTCACTTCATATTCAGTTCACACTTCTAGAGATTTGCTAGACCTTGTACATAGTGACCTTTGTGGCCCAACGCAGACTTCTTCCACAAGGGGAGCTCTTTATTTTTGAATTTTATTGATGGCTTTTCTAGGAGAACTGCTACTTAATTTTTTAAGAATAAATGCGAAACTTTCAAATTCTTCAAGCAGTTCAAGGCATCTATAGAAAATCAGACCTAGAGAACAATAAAAGTTCTATGTACAAATGGAGGGGGAGAATACATCTCCACCAAGTTAAAAGAATTTTGCAAGGCTTGTGAAATACTCCAACAATTCACCATGAGCTACTCATCTCAGTCAAATGGAGTAGCAGAACAGAAGAATCGAATATTGATAGAGAGTGCCAAAGCATGATGGCCCATGCTTCTCTTCCAAAGAGATTTTGGGCAGAAGCTGTCACTATAGCTGCCTACCTACAAAATTGATCCATCACTAAGTCCCTGAATGGCAAGACACCTTATGAGGTGTGGACTTGATCGAAGCCATCACTCGAACATACTCGAGTGTTTGGATGCATTGCTATGTTCAGATCCCTGAAGATCTAAGAAAGAAGCTGGATGACAAAAGCAAATAAATCGATTTTCATTGGCTACTCCCAAGATCACAAGGCATATGTGCTCCACAATCTAGACACTCAGAAGACATTCACGAGTAGAGATGTCATTTTCTTGGAGGATCAATTTTTTTACCACAAGAGAAAAGCTACATCAAAATCTGACCCATGGTCGAAAAATTCAAAATTTGACCCCAAGGGCCGAACAGTCAAAATCCGACCCAGAGTCAAGAAATCCAAAATCCGATCCTAGGGTTGAAAACCAAAAAATCAATACTAACTCTGACAATGAGTTAGAACCTCAACAAAACGAGAAGCATCAGAGGGTCGAAATTCAACCCAGAAGATCAAATCGACCCAGATAGCCTCCATCACGATTCATGGATGATCCGGCCTGCTATTTTGTGCAGAAAACAAACACAGTTCATGAGGCTATGTCAACACCTGATGTTGACTAGTGGAAGACTGTCATGGATGCAGAATTCGATTCTCTGATTGAGAATCAAACATGGACTAAAACCTGATCCCATGCAAGTGGTTGTTCAAGGTGAAGTATGATGTTGAAGGTAAAATAAATCGATACAAGGCCAGATTGTAAGTCAAAGGCTTCTCTCAGATCCCAAATCTGGATTATTCTAAAACCTTCAATCTTGTGGCAAACCATGCTTCAATTTGTTTATTTCTTTCCTATGCAGCTGCAGCCGACCTTGAAGTTCACCAAATGGACGTTCAAACTGCATGCCTCAATGGCACCATTGAAGAGGAGATCTACATGTCCCAGCCAAAAGGATATGAGCTAAAAGACAAGGAGCACCTAGTGTGCAAAATTCATAAAGCCCTATACGGCTTGAAACAGCCTCCAAGAGCCCATTTTCAAAAGATTAATACATTTCTAAATGTCTTTCAAATCCAGGTCCAGTTCATTGAAAGGCTCTCGTGAAAGTCATGAAGTATGTCCAAGCTACAATAACACCTTAGCATCTGCTATGGAGGCAGCCAACCTACCAACATTTTGGAGGGCTATATAGATGCGGATTGGGCAGGAGATATTGACACAAGAAAATTGACCTCTGGATTTGTCTTCTTGTTCAACCAACGCCCAATTTCATGGAACAGCCGGAAACAGACCTCAGTAGCATTACCTTCAACAGAATCAGATACATAGCTTCCACAAATGCTACCAAGGAGGCAATTTGGCTGAGGAACCTACTTGCAGATATCAAAATTCTGTAGTCACATTTAATGACCCTCTACTATGACAATCAAAGTGCTATTGCACTATCTCTGAATACGAGATTCCACTCTCGAAGTAAGCATCTCGAAATCATGTATCACTACCTTAGAGAGAAAGTGAAAAGCAAGGAGATTTTCCTGGTTTACTGTAGGACAAAACTACAGGCAGCAGATTACTTCGCCAAAGCTCTATCAAAGGAGCATCATCTCAGATTTAACAATATGTTAAATCTAAAGATCGAAATTTTTCAAGATTCACATTAAGGGAGAGTGTTGGAATTCATGCTCAAGCCCAATTCCATTAGGTAATGAGCATCCTGAAACCTATTTATACTTATTCTTGGAAAAATCACAAAAAATTATAAACGATGGAATTTTCCAACAAAGGATCAAAAAATCAATATCGAATTTTTCCAACCCAAGCCTATTTTTCGACCCAATGTCATTCTTGCTAAAGAGATATTTTTTGACCATGGGTTTGGTTGGGTCAGATCGGATCGGTTCTAATTTTTTTGACCCTAGATCAAATTGAATCGGGTCTAATTTTATGGGCACCTTCGACCCTGGATTGGATCGGATCGGATCGGATCAGGTCTAATTTTTTCGGCCCTGGAAAAATTGACCCCATGTATAATTTCGACCCAGTGTAAAATACGACCCTTTGTATATTTTTTGACCCTTTGTATTAATCCGACCCCTTGTATAAATCCGACCCTTTGTAATTAGAAATCCGACCCATATACAGTTAAAATAAAGGCTACTTTCTGTGGGACTGTAAGAAGATCTACTTAGGTTGTCAATGCACTTATCGACTAACATCCAATCATCAATGATGGAGTCAATGCCCTAATAGGCATCTTTGTAACAATGTACAGGCATTATTCTACAACAATGATCAATGATTAAGATAGGTTTAGAATCAGTTAGTTAGTATTTAAGTTTTTGATCATCAACGATTTCAGCTGAAGCGATTTTTGAGCGCCTACTGTTTTTGCGCCCAGCTTCAAGCATTGTACTCAGTATTCTGTAATCTAATTAGAGTGCATCGTTCTACTACTTTGTTCCATTGTGCATTGTAGTATCAGATTCATCTTGAACTATCTTGTTGGTAACTGTCGCACTACCGATTCATCACCATCTGCTCACCACTTCCACTGCTCACCACACATTTCCACCAAATTACTACAGTTTGTTGGGGTTGGAACACAAGGCCTAAGGGGCATTTCATTGGAGCCCAAGGTTGTGGGAAAAAGGGGCACTTTGCGGGAAAACCCTTTGTAGATAATCAATTTTGTTGAATCAATGGCCCAAGTATGGCATCCTACATGTATAAGCACATCTTGAAGAGCCCATCAGTAGTTAGAAATAGTAGGCCCTGGTTCGGCATCCTACGAGTGTAAGTCCAACTTGTGGTCCCATTATTCACTAGGGGCAAGAAAACAATTTTGGCAAGTCTCAAGGTTTAAACTTAGACTTAAAAACTTATGTAAAAGTCAAAGTCAAGTTTTCAAAAAGGGAATTGCATTGTATTTTGAGACTTGAGATGTCTTGTCCCATAAGCAAATGTGGAAAGGAAACCGACAAACTTCTATAAGAAGAATTTCCTTCATTGTAATTTTTCATCTTCAATACAAAAGAGCAAGTCTCTGTCATTTTGGGTCCACATGTGCTTGTGTTTGGCTACTTTAGCTTACCTTTGTGTTCAGACATACTATTTTTGTCAGTTATTGCTAATTTGGCTCCTAGTTTAGCATATGTGCTTTGCTTCTAAGTTTAGTTAATTAGAGTTGTTTGGAGAGAGTGTAGGAGGGCATGGAGCCCATGTTGAGAGAGAGAGAGAGAGAGAGAGAGAGAGAGAGAGAGAGAGAGAGAGAGAGAGAGAGAGAGAGAGAGAGAGAGAGAGAGAGAGAGAGAGAGAGAGAGAGAGAGAGAGAGAGAGAGAGAGAGAGAGAGTGTGTGGATTGTTTTGTGAGCTTTATGGAATGTGTTTAAGTTATTTTCTTTTCTTTGAATGCAAGTAGAGAGTAGAACTGTTTGGGCATTTGCAGGCACAAGACATCCTTAAGGCTCCTAAGGATCGAACCCACTCCCCATACTACACGACTTAGAGAGGTGGAACCCTCGTCTCCTTCTTGACAACATTGGCACCATTGCCAAGGAGCCAAAGGCCTTGTTTGTCCATGTTTTTGTGGCTATTTTTAAATATGTTTTTAAAAACTATTTACTAGTTTTCTTGGTTGTTTTGTGATTTTTTTTTCTTGCATTTTTTCATTCCATTTTGTATGAGCTGAACGTGTGTGTGTGTGTGGGCACTATATTGGACCTTTAATCCCCCACAAAGCATAGGTAGAAAACAATCTGATAATTGTTCAAACTTGTTGTGAAAGGCCTTAGAAAATACTGACTGTGTGAGGATAAAATAAGCTGCCAAGCACGTTTTTAGACTTCCAAAGGTTGTTTCTGCACCCCAACTTCAGCATTCAGGTTCAAATGTTTCAGTCTACAAAACAACAAGAATCGATCAACACAATCACCAAAGTACAGCATCAAGTACTTCAAGACAAGAAGAACAGAATTGCTCACCACCCACTGTGTATTCACACTAACTTATTATCAAGTACAAAGAAAGCAACTTAAGTACTCAACATGGGCTCGTAAAAGAATTGGCTCAATAACTACAGAACTAAGCAAAGTGTGTTACCGTCGAACTTAGAAAGTAATCTTAAAGAAACTACACGTTGATTGTTGCTAATTTAACTCTCTCCCTCAATAATCAATGTCTCATTTAGACTATGACTTATGCTATTCTTAAAACATACCTACTCTCTAAAAGTCTCACACGTCTCTTTATTTAAGGTTTTTGTAAATATATCAGCAAGTTGCAACATTGTAGAGCAATGTGTAACACTAATGTCTTTAGATTGTAACTTCTCACGCACAAGTGATATTTTACTTCAATGTGTTTAGTGCTTGCGTGAAAGATTGGATTTTTGGCCAATTGTATCCCGCTTTGGCTATCATTGTTGATAATAGTGGGGTGTATTTACTTCATACCAATCTCACTCAACAATCTTCGCAGCCATACAGCTTCTAGAGTAGAAGAACTTAACGCTTTATACTCAACTTATGTCAATGAAAGAGAAATAGAGTCCTACTTCTTACTAGACCATTCCATTTTCAAAGTTGAAAGCATACCTAGTAGTTGACTTTCTATCGTCTATATTGCCAGCCCAATCATCATCAACATATCCTTGTAATCTAGGTAAAGCATGTTGCCTTCTATAAACCAATCCAAGGTCTAGCTATAGTAAGATAGATTAGGGAGCCTACAAGTCTTCTATATAGTGTGATGTCCTCAAAGGATGCTTCATCATCACCATTAGAGACTTTCACATTTTGCTCCATAGAAGTATCTACTCCTTTACAATCTTTCATTTCAAACTTTTCTAAGATAGATGGAGCATATTTTGATTGACAAATAAAACTCAAATCTTTGCCTCTTGATACTTCTATTCATGGTATGAAATGAAGAACACCAAGATCCACCATGTTAAACTCTTTAGACAATGCTACTTTCACTTCTTGTATACCATCATGATCATTTCCACTAAGGATAATGTCATTGTAGCAAAGGCATCCCAAAGGGAGTCGGGAACCACGACTTAGCTTCCCAGCCTTCAACTCTTGCCATCCAAACCCACTTGACATACAAGCAGCCAACTCGTCAACAACGATCAGACTTAACCCACTTGAAGTTCCGAAAACCAACATTGAGATCCAACCTGGCGCCATGCCAGATCGGGGGTCCCGATGTGGGTGACTTCCCTCCAAGCAAGCCGCCCGACATACATCAAACTTAACCAACTCGAAGCTTCGTTACAACGACATCCATTCCAAGCAAGCGGTCTGACTTACATCAGACTTAACCAACTGAAAGCTTCGTCACGAGCGCCGGAAGCCAACCTGGCGCCATGCCAGACTGGACAGCCATAAACAGGTAACTTCCACCCAAGCAAGCCATCCAACTCAGCCGACAAGTTAGAGCCCGTTCCCCAAAAGCTTAACCCATTCACGTTCATGCAAGGAACACTCAGAACCACAAGCCGCGACAGATATGGAGACAACCAGTTCCTGGACCAAATGGTCCCGACAGCATACCGCTGGCGCCACGAACCGAATGGTCCCGACGGCATACCTCTGGCGTCCTGGGATACGACCCTCAGCTATGTGCCAAGTTAAAAATTTTGAAAGCGGCCTTACAACTGGCGCTTTTACCGAACACTGAAACCCAGAAGGTAATCAGAGTCAGTTTGAGGAAAAATCCCACTTTATTGATAAATCTGAGAAGGTTACATTTCAAGTGTGTGACCGACCCTAGTCTCCGGGGTGCTAGCATGCCAAGGCGAGAGCCATGACAACATTCCAGCAAGGGAGGCTGAGACTTGGTTGGAGCTCGCCCTGAGTCGCAACCCGCACTCCCCTATAGTATTGGTGTGATTCGGCACCCCCCCCCTCATACCAAGCACTCTACCCAAGCTGGTAAAGCACGTTTTTCTCTCTCTAAGATTTTCTCTTTCTAGAAAGTCATTTTTTCTCTCTAGATTTTATTGATCCCCAGGCTTCCTTTAATCATGCCTAGATCGTGTGAGGTGATTGCACTCGGCTAGAACCGATCAAAGATTTTCAGCCATAGGAACTTGGCGCCGGCTGGATTTTGGTCACAGTGGCGTCGGGAGCAGCAGGGGCGCTGCTGGCGCCGGGGACATAGCTGGCGCCGATGGCGCCGGAAGTAAAGCTTGTAAAGGTAGCTTTACAACATCCACCCCACCTTTATAAAATCTGATGTCCTCATCAGATGTCAGATTAAGAATGAGCCCACATAGGACACCCCTCCAACTATCTGTGCTTTCACCATTAAGCAGCACATTGCCTCAGTCACGCCCCACCACTTTTTGGTAGATACCCCTTATAGCTAAACGATCGGCAACTATCCCGCACTGGCAGCTAACCACCCGTGCTTTACACCCGAATTCGAGCAGCATCTCTATATCAATGGTTAACCAGTACAGTTCGAATATGTCGCCCCGCACCCCACAAGGTACAGACCGTGCTTTTACCTACCTAGGCAGCACTTTGCCTCATCCGTCCTACGTGCAGACAGCGCCAGGCCCGAACCGCGAGAACTGACCGTGCTTACACCTCAAGGGCAGCACCTTGACTCATCAAGTCCCTCGTTCTACCGACCACCCCGACCGTGGACGCACCCTGTGCTTACACTGTGGGCAGCACCTTGCACAACAGTTGTCTTGATGAACCCCAAACCGTGGCCATTTCTGTGAGATCCGCATAGATGACCGGCCAGTCGGCTCTGATACCACATGTAGCGCAGGCATCCCAAAGGGAGCCGGGAACCACGACTTAGCTTCCCAGCCTTCAACTCTTGCCATCCAAACCCACTTGACATACAAGCAGCCAACTCATCAACAACGATCAGACTTAACCCACTTAAAGTTCCGAAAACCAACATTGAGATCCAACCTGGCGCCATGCCAGATCGGGGGTCCCGATGTGGGTGACTTCCCTCCAAGCAAGCCGCCCGACATACATCAAACTTAACCAACTCGAAACTTCGCTACAAACGAGTAACATCCATTCCAAGCAAGCGGTCTGACTTACATCAGACTTAACCAACTGAAAGCTTCGTCACAAGCGCTGAAAGCTTCGTCACGAGCGCTGAAAGCCAACCTGGCGCCACGCCAGACTAGACAGCCATAAACAGGTAACTTCCACCCAAGCAAGCCATCCAACTCAGCCGACAGGTTAGAGCCCGTTCCCCAAGAGCTTAACCCATTCACGTTCATGCAAGGAACACTCAGAACCACAAGCCGCGACAGATATGGAGACAACCAGTTCCTGGACCAAATGGTCCCGACAGCATACCGTTGGCGCCACGGACCGAATGGTCCCGACGGCATACCGCTAGCGTCCTGGGATACGACCCTCAACTATGTGCCAAGTTAAAAATTTTGAAAGCGGCCTTACAACTGGTGCTTTTACCGAACACTGAAACCCAGAAGGTAATCAGAGTCAGTTTGAGGAAAATCCCACTTTATTGATAAATCTGAGAAGGTTACATTTCAAGTGTGTGACCGACCCTAGTCTCCGGGGTGCTAGCATGCCAAGGCGAGAGCCATGACAACATTCCAGCAAGGGAGGCTGAGAGTTGGTTGGAGCTCGCCCTGAGTCGCAACCCGCACTCCCCTATAGTATTGGTGTGATTCGGCACCCCCCCCCCCCCCCCTCATACCAAGCACTCTACCCAAGCTGGTAAAGCACGTTTTTCTCTCTCTAGGATTTTCTCTTTCTAGAAAGTCACTTTCTCTCTCTAGATTTTATTGATCCCCAGACTTCCTTTAATCATGCCTAGATCGTGTGAGGTGATTGCACATCGATCTGAGCTCTCTACACTCTGCTAGAACCGATCAAAAATTTTCAGCCATAGGAACTTGGCGCCGGCTGGATTCTGGTCACAGTGGCGCCGGGAGCAGCAGGGGAGCTGCTGGCGCCGAGGACATAGCTGGCGTCGATGGCGCCGGAAGTAAAGCTTGTAAAGGTAGCTTTACAACAGTCATCCACATACAAAATAAGAATGATGACTTTACCATCATTAAATCTTAAGTACAAAGAAGGATCATAAGCACTTCAACAAAATTTATAAAGTTTAAGAAAGCATTCAACCTAGAGTACCAAGATCTAGGTGCTTACTTAAGCCCAAAAAGACTTCTTAGTAGCAAACATACTTTTCCTTCTTGATCTTCTTTGATGAAGCCCTCGGGTTGCCTCATAAAGATCTCCTCTTCCAAATAGCCATTTAGAAAGGCATTAGTCACATCAAGTTGAAATAGAGACCAATTGAAAGTAGTTGCAAGAGAAATGATCAACCTTATAGAAACTAGCTTAGCAACAGGAGCAAAAGTTTCATCAAAGTCTACTCCCTTGGTTTGCAAGAACCCCTTTGCCACTAGCCTTGCCTTATATTTGTTGATGCTTCCATCTTGGTTGTACTTCAATCTATGGATCCATTTGCACTCAAGTGGTCTTCTTCCATGAGAAAGATCCACAAGATTTCATGTATGATTCTCCATAAGAGCATCATACTCCTTTTGCATGGCATCCCTCCATTCTTGTGACTCCATAGCATCTTCAAAGCAACTCGGCTCATCAAACATAGATGTTAGCAAAGTATAAGAGGTACGTGAATGAAGATCTTCCCTTTGTTCACCTTTGTCAACATAGGTGAGCCTTGATGGCGAGTCGGCCTTCCTTTTTGTAGATCTCTTTGGAGCACTCAGGTCTTGAGGTGGATCCTCAAGATCTCGATCACATGTATAGGCTCCTCCTCAAATATTGCAAGATCCTCGACATAAGATGGATTAGTACCACTTTCATTCATCTTGTAGTAGTTACCTTCATCAAATGTAACATCTCTACTCACTAAAATCTTTTTAGTGATAGGATTATAGACTCTATATCCCTTGCTATTTTCAGCGTAACCAACAAAGATTCCCTTTATGGATGAAGGATCATCCTTCTTTCTTGTATCTAACGATTGAAAAAAATAGCAAGTAGATCCAAAGATTCTAAGATCTTTGATATTTGGCTTATTACCAAATAGAGCCTCATAAGATGTTATGCCTCCAATGGGCTTACATGGAAATCTATTACATAAATAAGCTGAACAAACAATGGCCTCTCCCCAAAATGACTTAGATATAGAGATGAATCTAGCCTTAAAGCTTTTGCACACTCACAAAGAGTTCTATTCATTCTCTCGGCTATACCATTTTGTTGAGGACTATAAGTACATGTAAGCTCTCTTTTAATACCATTGGATTTACAAAACTCTATCATCTTAGTGGTGATATACTCTCCACCATTATCACTTATCAATACTTTTACTTTAGCATCAAGTTAATTCTCAACTACAGTTTTGAACTTTACAAAAGACTCAAAAAATTTACTTTTGGAATCCAAAAGTTCAAACCAAGTGTATCTAGACTAATCATCAATAAAAGATACACACATTAATGCACCTCCATTAGATTCTTGAGAAAAAGAGTGCACATCACTATGAATGAGATTCAATGCTTTAGTAGATCTAGTGGAAGAGTTAACAAGAGGTAGCTTGTGTGCCTTTGAAAGGCTACAAGCTTCACATCTTTTTCCACACTTTGAGAGTGCCTTTGGAAGGCCAAGAGCAAGATCCTTTGTGCATAGCATCTCCATTGATTTGAATTTGGGATGGCCCAAACTCTTATGCCAAAGCTCCACTTGATTAAGCTCCTCCTTAGCCATGTTCACACTTCCAAGAAATACATTAGCATCAACCTTAAAAAGCCTTCCTTGCTTGAATCCTTTTACAATGCAAGTATCATTCATCATTATGGAGCAAACACCTTGCTTAAAATGGACATCTAAACCATCATCCATCAATTGTCCTACACTTAGCAAACTCTTAGTCAGTGTAGGAACATAGAGTACATTTTGAAGATCTACTCTTTTAGAGGATCCAAGACTTAAGGGAATAGTTCCCACTCCATCTATTCTACATTCTTGATCACTTGATGTTAGAATAGACTTTTTACAACCTACAAAAGGTACAAGAGTTGAGAAAAAATCCTTTTGGAATGTCATGTGGGAGCTAGCCCCACTATCAATCCATTATGTGTCATTGGAGTAGCTCTTGATTGTTGATGTAGATGCCATCAAGGATGAATCCACTTCATCATCATCTTCCTCAAGGGTGAGGCTGCCTTGCTTGCTCTCACCTTGTGCATTCTTCTTTTTGTAGCACTCGGATGCAAAGTGCCCCTTCTTTCCACAAAAGAAGCACTTTAGTTTGGCCTTGTTCTTCTTTCCACCTTTAGAGCATGATGCTTGATCATCACTCTTGGTCTCCTTCTGTTAGATCTTCTTCTTGGACTTTGCCTTAATTTGTAGATACTGCAAGAGAACTGGACATGAAATAAAAGACTGTAGAACTTTAAAATTTAACAACTAGAAAAAGAAACAATTTCAACAACAAGCAAATTCTGCTTCAACCAGTTTTTTGACCTAGCAGCAAGAGGAAGATGAAGCAACTTTTATGACCAAGGTCGGAGAACCACAGGATATCAATTCTAGAATCTTGATTCAGAAGCAACACAACACATGACTCACCATCATGACTGGTTCAAAGATTATAAATATTTTACCAATTCTCAAGTTGTACAACTTAGAGATAACTCATCACATTCGATCCAGGGTGAAGGAACAATCAGGGTCGAATTTTTGAGAGGTGAAGTCAATCTGCTCTCCAACATTATCCACGTACCAAATCTGACCAAGAATTTGCTCATCACTGTTTCAGGTCGGAAGGTCGAATTTGATGTGAACGGTTGCACAATACTTGACAAATCCCAAAAATTTCTAGCTTTCGAAAAAATGAGTCACAATCTCTACAAACTCAGCCACTATGACTCCTCCAACAATCAAGCTCTTCACACTTCTACTTCTGAATCATCTGATATGCTTTGGCATCTCAAATTAGAATTTTAATAGTATTCAACAAATGTCAACTCAAGGACTAGTACAATATCTGCCTTCTGTCATCAAGCCAACTTCTCCATGTGAAAGTTGTATAATCAGCAAGGATGCTAGAAGTCCTTTTATTTCTGACTCACTTCCCTCTCTAAATACAACATTGTCAAACTCACACCCTACTTCCTCACATAATATTCCCCTTACACAAAAACAATAATCTAAATATAAATGTGGCAAGAGAATACTCCAACACATTTTTGCAATTAACTTTTGGGAACATTTCTAAAAGCTCACTAGATAATATTAAGCCATAATGTTGGATACCATAGAGCTAATCCTTCGATTCCATTTCGTCAACACCCACTTTCTTTAATGTGTCAACAATGAAAATTGTATTGATATAAGCCATTTTAAATGATCTTCCAAGGCTTTTTGTACTCATTGAAATTGTTAACAACTGAACTTCACTTTCCATCATCCCTGAAGTTCCACGCGGCACAGTCTGATCTCACGGAGAAAGACGGCCGCAACTAACCAGCGTTTAGCATAGCCATTTTTTTACAAGATTGACTTAGAAAAAAATGATATACAGAATATAAACGTACCTACGAAGTGCATAGAGATGAAGAGAGAGTAAGTAAGAGAGATAGAGAAGAAAATTGGACTTGTACGTTGAGATGCGGCAAGCTTTGTACTCTCTTTCCACAAAAAAAAAAAATTGTGTTGATAGACCATTCTTGCCAGGTTTTTCTATTGTGCATGGAAATGTGAATGCCATTTTATGTATGTACTGCAATTCTGATAAGTAAATGAGATTGTTCTTGCAATCAGAACTAGTGTGCAGGTTCGTAGGCTGAAAAACTGAATACCGAACATATTGTTGGATTTTTTGCACTTTTCGCATTGTCAAGAAAACCCAACACTGAAGCCAAAACATGACTTAGCACATTTTTCACCAACCTTCGGGTTGTTCGCATTTGTCGAATTTTCTCGTAGAGTTAGAATGTGCAGGAATATACAAATTCACCAACCTTTGTGTTTCTCGCATTTTTCGAAAAATGCGAAAGGCGCATAAAAAGGCACGCTTCCGCATCCTTGACACTGCTTGCTATAGGTGAAGCCGAAACGATCAGTTCGCTTCAGTGGTATCAGCTGCAGACTAGCTACAAGGACATAGATTATCAAATGGCAATGAACTTGCAACAAAAGGCTGTCAACATGTTCGATGGCAGCAACTATGTTGTCTGGAAACACAAAGGGAAGAGGCTACTCAGAGGAGAAGGCTTATGGAGCATAGTAGATGGAACAAAAGTCAGGTCACAACAAAATCCGGTTGAATGGAGAAAGAAGAATGATAGAACAATGGCTCTCATCACTTTGTCGCTTGCAAAAGACATCATGATGACCACAGTGGACTGTGAAACCAGCCACGAAATGTGGGAAAGGCTACAAGCCAAACATGAGCGCTTGACAAGTGCAGAGATCTTGCATCTCAACAACCAACTTCTGAACATGAAATGGGATGGCAATGATCTGGATAAGCATGCTAGGAAGATGAAGGCCATCTTCGATCAACTAGCAACTGCAAATCAGAATCATGTTATTCCGTCAGAGCAACAGTTCTTGAATTTCATAAGAACTCTACCATCCTCCTACTATAGCCTTAGGTCAATACTCATGAGGATGCCTAATATGACATTCAGTGATGTTGTTAAAGTTGTAGCAGATGAAGTCATCATAAGAGATCATACTGATTCTCAAGACAGCGAAGACCAAGCATCTTTCGTCAGAAGAAAGTAGAAAGAAAAAGCCCAGAAGCAAAGCCCATCTTCAACCAAGCAAGAACGCAGCTCAAGGACGCCTGCGATATGCAATTACAGCAAAAGGAAAGGGCACTTAGAGAAGGATTGTTGGGGAAATCCCAACAACATCTACATGTCTTGCAAGAAGAAGGTACACTCATCATTTAATGCTAGTACAATCCCAAGAACAAGAACAAAGACAAGGCCCATACTGCATAATCTTTCCATCAAGAGGAAGAGCTAGAGCTAGCTATGGCAGCAAAAGATGTGCCTAATGCACATTCAGAGCTGAAGATTGTCATAGACTCAAGAGCCACATCGCACATCGCGTACAAGAAGAAGGCCCTAAAGGACTATAAGACCTCCAATGGAAAAAGAAAAGTCATTTTTGGTGATAACAACAAACACCACATCATGGGGACTAGAACTCTACTTCTAAAGACTGCTTCTGGTTACAAGGATCTAGAGGGAGTCATATACGTTCCGACAATGAAGAGTGATCTCTTGTCAGTTGCCAAGATGACATATATGGGAGTGAATGTCACTTTTAATAGTGGCGAATGTCAAATAAAAGACTGTGGATCTAACCAAATCCTAGTGAGAGCTGAAAGAAAGAGAAACTTGTATCATACAAGTATCCGGAATCTTGCTGATCAAGTTCTTGTGACTTCAGAAAAAGAAGACAAGAACGAATTATGGCATAAGAGGATGTGTCATTATAGCATGAACATACTCTATAATATGTCAAGAAACAGAATGGCAGAAGGGATGGATGTCATTGACAAGAAAATCAGACTATGTGAATCGTTTTTAAAGGGCAAACAGCACTGTGAAGCATTCAGGTTCCTGATTCACAGCGACCTATGTGGGCCTATGAAGGTTCCATCCATATTTGGATCAAAGTACTTTGCCACTTTTATAGACGATTATATGCACATGACCTTCGTCTACTTCTTGAAGAAAAAGTTTGATGTGAGTTTTCAAGCAGTTCAAGAGTTTGGCTGAAACACAAACAGGAAGAAAAATTAAAATTCTAAGATTTGATAATGGTGGCGAATACACCAGTACAAAATCAAGAATTAGTCAGAATGAAGGAATCGAGAGACAGTATATTGATACTACACACCACATCATAATGGAATACGAGAGAAAGAACCGGACCCTGATGGAGTCAACAAGTTGCATGATGGTGCAGGCAAACCTCTCAAAAGAATTTTGGGTAGAAGCTATCTTGACAGCCGTTTATCTTCATAATAGGAGTATGACACCTGTTGTAAGCGATGCCACCCCTTACGAGGCATGGACTGGTGAAAAGCCCAACCTATCACATGTTAGAGTGTTTGGTTGCAGGGCATACATCATGTACCTCAAGAGAAGAGAACAAAGCTTGATGAGAAGTCTAAGCTCATGATATTCGTGGGCTATGCAATCAATTCACCTAGTTATGGGTTGTATGATCCTGAAACCAACAAAGTTCAAGTGAGCAGAGATGTAAAGTTTGATGAAAGAGCATTTCAGGAAGACACCAACCCGACTGGTTATCAGTGTTTCGATCTGACTTCTCACATCTCTGAATGGGCTGAAGAGGGAGAGCAAACTTCTATGGAGCCATATCAACAGCCTATTCAAGAAGATGAACGGGCAGTTGAGCAACAAGAGTTGAAAGCCCCACAACAACTAGTACAACATCAAGAGTAGAAGGATCTTGCCCAACCAAAACGCTCTGCCAAAATTAGACATAAGGCTATTAAGAATGCTGCAGCAAACAATTGTGAAAGCAACCGATGCCTAATAACTACGAAACCCACATCTTACTCAAAAGCAATGGCGAGTCAGGAATCTGAACAATGGAAGAAGGCGATGCAGAAATAAATAGAAACATGGACACTCGAGAACCTACCAGAAGATAAGTTGTAGACTACAAATGGGTCTACAAGTTAAAGCTGAGATCAAATGGGAGCACTGAGCGATACAAGGCTAGATTAGTAGCCAAAGGCTATTCCCATAAATATGGAGTAGACTACCAAGAAACGTTCTCCTCTATGGTAAAACAGTCTACCATTCGTCTCTTATTTGCTTTGATCATTACGCATTCCTTAATTGTGCATCATATGGATGTCAAGACTGCATTCCTTTATGGGTTTCTTGATGAAGAAATTTATATGAGACAGCCTGAAGGTTTTCTCAACCCACAATTTCCTTATCTGACTTGTAAACTGAATAAGTGCATTTATGGGTTTAAACAAGCTGCAAGACCTTCGCATAAAAGAATATGTGAACTTTTAATCTTTATTGGTTTTAGAAGACTCGTTTCAAACAAAGATGTTTTCATTAATACTAAGGGTGATTGTTCCCTAATCTTAGTTGTATTTGTTGATGATACTCTAATGTTTGGTAATAGCTTAAAGATGATACAAGAAACAAAGGTGCTTATAGGCAAAGAGTTTGAAATTACAGACCTTGGAGAAACTAAAAAATTCCTAGGAATTGAAATTACCAAGAATGAAGCAACTGGTAACATAAGACTTTCTCAGCAAAGTTACGCCTGTAAAATTTTGGCAAACTATGCAATGCTTGAATGCAAAGGGAAAGATACTCCTATGGCACTTGAAGTAAAACTTTCAAAGGATGATTGTCCAAAGACAGAGCAAGAAAAATTTGAAATGTGTGATACACCTTTTCAAAATCAAATCGGAACTTTAATGTATCTTACTGTATGTACTCAACCATATTTGGTCTTTCCTAATTATGCTTTAGCACAATTTTCTGACAATCCAGAAAAGTATCATCGGGAGCTAGCAAGGAGAATCTTGCGGTATCTCAAAGTAGCCACAAATTTTGGTATTGTTTATTCAAAGCCAGATAAAGTAACCACAAATTTTGTTATTGTTTATTCAAAGCCAGATGAATTCACTCTCATAGCATACATTGACGCTACTTGGGCAAATTCGAAAGATGATAGTAAATCAGTCACTGGCAAATGTTTCATGATATGTGGAGGGTCAGTAAGCTGGGTTTGCAAAAAGCAAACACTTGTGGCACAATCTTCATGCAAAGTTGAGTATGTAACAGCTTCAAAGAATACGAGCAAAGTTGTGTGGCTGAGGCAATTGCTAAACGAGCTTGGGGAAGAACAATCAAAACCTAACATCATGTACATGGACAACATTAACACAATCTCCATGACTCAATCCAGTCTTCCATTCCAAGAATAAGCATTAACCACTCAGGTATCATCATATCAAAGATCTTGTGCAAAAAAAGAAGATTCGGATTGAGTATGTGAAGACCACAGAGATGAAAGTTGATGTTCTGACAAAACCCTTTGAAAAAACAAATATTCGAAAAGCACATGAAGAATATGGGAATTGGCTGAAGCAATCTTCAGTTCAAGAGAGATGAAAGAAAGTGGAGTTTAGTTAAAAACTTAACTTCACTTTCCTTCACCCCTGAAGTTCCACGAGACACAGTTTGATCTCACATTTGTTCCGATGAAAGTAGATAGCCGCAACTAACCAACGTTTAGCATATTACAAATTTGGCTTAGAAAAAAATGATATACAGAATATAAATGTGCATATGAAGTGCACAGAGATGAAGAGAGAGTAAGTAAGAAAGATAGAAAAGAAAATTGAAGGACTTGTACGCTGAGATGCGGCAAGCTTTGTACTCTCTTCCCACAAAATATTTTGAGTTGATAGATCATTCTTGTCAGGTTTTTCTGTTCTACATGGAAATGTGAATGCTATTTTATGGATGTACTACAATTCTGATAGGTAAATGAGATTGTTCTTGAAATCAGAATTAGTTTGCAGATTTGCAAGCTGAACAACTGAATACCGACTATATTGTTGAATTTTTCGCAATTTCGCATTGTTGGACAAACCCGCCACAGAGCCAAAACATGACTTAGCACATTTTTCACCAACCTTCAGGTTTTTCGCATTTGTCAAACTTTCTCGTAGAGTTAAAATGTGCAAAAATATGCCAATTTACCGACCTTTACATTTTTTGCATTTTTCAAAAAATGCAACAAACGCAGGAAAAATCACGCTTCCGCATCCTTGACACTGCTTGTTGCAGCTAAAGCCAAAACAATCAGTTCGGTTATAAATTGTCCATGATGCAATACATGCCAAGGCCGAAACTTGCATTCTTCTGTAATAATACCTTGATGCAAGTCTTGGAGCGTTCACCTCCTCCCTTGCACTATGGCCTTGGTGGATTGTCCTTTTTTACTCGAAATCTCTCGTGATGTTAATTCCCTTGTGATTTTCCAACAATCCTCCTCTAATCCTCATCTACTAGCAAGTTGGCATTATCCATTATTATTGATGCTTGACAACATGCAAAAAGGAAGTTAATTTGATAAGTGGTCAATTAGCATTCTCTGCATTAGCACGCCATGTTCCAACTCTCTTGGAATGCTTGCCATAAAGTTGATGCCCTTCATTGTCAATTTTTCGCACAACAGTTAGATTCATTCAAATAGCATTGCGCTATTTAATGTTTTAAGTCTAACATGTGAAGAGCTAGTATGCTGCATCCATCTGTAGCAATAGATATCGTACAAGGCTTTTTGAAGCGAGATTCAAGCTGCTCTTAGAAGGAGACCATTCAGGGTCTTGACATAGCTCACTAGTGAAACATAAAGTAATCTTAAATTTGGATTGCTAGTCAACAATCCAAGTTGTCATAAGAAAGACCTTGGGTATAACAATGTACGCAATGACTGAATGTGTGGGTCTTAAAGACAAATTACACTAATAAGCACCTGATAACCTTATGATCCAGATTGATGTTGAACATTTTCTGGAGGCCGACTGCTAGAAAACACATTCAGATTTCCCAAATGCAACAATTATAGGCTTAAGAATTAGCAACTACAAAAACAGAAACGATACCACAATCAGAATAGTTGCAGGGGTAATTTACAATGGCTCAATCATCCAAAAATCTGAAGAGCTTCACCAAATGTGCGAGCTTACCAGGTTATTCATTATTCCACAAGTAGATTGAACTCCACTAAAGATAACACTGACGCCACATTCTACCTTGGTTTAAAAAACCTGTATCCATGTGGTGTTAAGCTAAACTTTGCTTAGAAAAGTCATGATTATAGCAGAGCATCCACACATGATTTCATGAAAACCAGCTATTAAAACGACAATGCATAAAAATCCTCCGATATAAGAGACTGAGAAATTTGTCTGAATACCATAATACATACACTCCATTTTTGTGATATCTTAAGACACTAAAACACCAATAGCTAAGCAATATTATTAAAAGAGTAACAGCCTGCTTCAAAGTTCAAAGCGGCAAAGATAGTGAATTCCAACATTTCTTCTGAATGTTATCCCATCTTTTGCAAATTACCTTTCAGTTCTGATTATGACATGCTAGCGAATGTAAACTTATCTTTGTATTGAACTTTTTCGCAGCGAAATTGCCACATAACACAATACATGAATTCTCAAAGCAACTCATTTCTTGCGGAATCACAAAGTACAAATGTACCGTTAAAAACAAGATTACAAGACGAACAAATACTGAAACTTGTAGTGAAGCACATGCAACTCCACTCCCATGACATTCGTTCTAGTGATGAGCTGTAATCAGAACTCACTGCAGGGGTTTGGAAGCTTTGGAACAAATGGAAATATATATCAAACGATTGCACAGGCTGTCACCTGATTGGGAAGAAAAGGATCGTGTCAATCTGACTCTAAAAACCTACGTACTGATCAAATAGCTCCAGAGTTGCCTATACGAAGCAAAAAACAAATTCGTAACTTTTCACAAATCACATCAGGTTAATGTATACCATGATGCATAAAACTTCACTCATTTGTATT
The DNA here is from genome assembly GCA_029204225.1 of Diphasiastrum complanatum. Taxonomy (NCBI): domain Eukaryota; kingdom Viridiplantae; phylum Streptophyta; class Lycopodiopsida; order Lycopodiales; family Lycopodiaceae; genus Diphasiastrum; species Diphasiastrum complanatum. Next base: position 42,143,539 of record CM055112.1, read on the forward strand.
TCACTTATAAGCGTGTGATTGAGATAGACCATTTTACTGTGAGGGCATGTACTACACTTGAAACAGAAGCTAATTCTATGCAAATGCTTTCAATTTGATTGATACCTCAATCCCAATTGATAGTCCCCTAGGGCCTATATAGTATTTGGGTTAGAATGTAGATGGTTGAGTACAGTTGGAATGCTTGAACATTGCACGGCTCTGATCGCCAACAGATCTTTTGGCTTCCTGAAGCTATCAGTACTTTCTAGTAGACTTAAAAGGCCAACTGTCACTGCGATTCTTCATGAATTGTAAGGCCAAACTTCTGGCTCATGTGTCACAATAGACAACATGAGATCCAGAAAACTGCAACAGGGACTATATCTGACTGATTGAATAGATTGAATTTGACATTCGCACTCAAAGAGCCTTTCGGAAAATAGACTCAGAATAAAAGGATAATAAAATCGTGAATAATGAGCTGTCTCTGCTGTGATGGCATTTTCATTTCTACAAAGTCCATACAGCTATTTCAATTGATCAAACACATCCGATAGTGATAAAATTCAAGGTGATGAAGAAAGTTTGAAGGCATAAAGTAGAGTCTGCTTATTCAATTCTTTAGCCCCAACACTAATGAGTATCATTTATGCTGGCTTACATATCCTTCAACCCTTTCTAGAGAGATATTGCAGCAACAACTGTATATACAGTACTTTAAGACTGAGAACCTTGCTGATGAAAATGGTTGGACTGCTGCTGCGGCTGCACTCCAGTATGAATAACAGATGGAATGGCATGACAATGCCTTAATTGAGACGTCTTCAATAGCTCTGCTGATTCTGAAACCTCGTACCTCTGCACTTGCAGTAAGGAAGTTGCCTGTGGCGTCTGTGCAAGTAAGCCTACTGCCTCCATTTGTGGTTGCTGCACTTGAGGCACTTGGCTCTGACAATCACTCACTAATCAGAGGAAGCAAAACTAAATATGATCCTTTAAAAAACTTCAGCTGTGGAATGTGTGAACAAGACTTCTTCTATCACTCAGACGTTTTTGAATGAACAGAAATCATTGCTAATCAATCAAAAATGAATAGAAAATCTTTGAGCAGCAGCACTAGAAGATTGAAGTGCAAGTCACAGAGAAATGGAAATTCTAAAATGATAAGCATAAGAGAATGGCATCTTAGGTAACCATGAGCCAATGAGAGACAGATCTTTATGAACTACTAGAGTCTTAGGAAGTAGGGTTCACATTATTATCTTGCTAGCCATGCTACCTGCAAGTTCACATTAGCTATAGTAGCTTTCAGCTGTATTGCTATCCATCATTTCCACAACCTCTTTTGAACCGAATGCCATCAGAGGAGCACTACTAGCTTTCGGTGTGGCCTTCTTTGTAACTTCCTAGCATTATGCTTAGGTAGTGTTTAAAAGTGACCTTAATACATTACTCCACAAACTCAGAACAAACATTTTCCTGCAAAATTGAATGCTGGTCCAGGGTCATCATAAGAACAAGCATCTATGGATGTATCATACATTATACTTACCCTTCAGGGTACTGACCAGTACCATGGACCTCTGAGGAAAGATACGGCTTTCATTATAGGAAAACTAGCAGACTATCTTCGTATCTCCAAAACCAAATAAATGCTAAGTGTAGTTCCAGCATACCACTTGAATAGGTGAGTACAGTCCTCTATCAGGCAAAGCACCAACTCAGCCCAGGCTTGTGCAAGCATGTTCAGGCTGAGGAACGAATAACTCGACAAGTTAGATTGGAAGAGAAAGAAAAAGTACTTCTACAGGTTGAATAACCTCGAACCTGTGCCATAGCTCGAAAAGTGCAAACGTACCATTTGAGCAGCTATTGTGGTCACTGAATTGGATAGCCTATTATACATAAGTGCAGACAAACATCGGCCAACGAACACACACTATAAAGAACATCAGCCCTTTGCATACACTTGAAGGCCGTGCTCTAATGTGGACAAGTAGTGGACTTTGAAGGATATAGGAGGCCTAGCATTTTAAGGTTTGTTGTAGAAATCTCTGGATAGGACTGGGTTTCTGAAAGGACTTTTAGAAGTAACTCAAATATGGTGATGCAAAGACCAAATAGTTCAATGCAAACAAATGAACTTCTGTCCAAAAAGCATATGGCAGTTACAAATTATCAGTATGTCTCACATGTTAAGAAAGAAAAGACAATGAACGTGATATATTTACAAAAGCATCAGAGCTAAGGCTTATACTTTCAATAAAGAAACACCGAAATCATTCCCAATTTGTAGTCGTCATTCCCACCACCTGCTGCGGTTGCAGTGTTTGCTGCTGCTGCTGCTGTTGTTGTTGTTGTTGCTGCTGTTGCTCCTGAGACCAAGCATATGCCTGAGGTTGTGCCATTCGATAGTAGGGCTCTTTGAGGTCAAGTTTACCCGAGGCAGTTTGCAGAACCTGGCCAGCTCCTGCACCCCACGACATTGCTGAACAACAGTCCCACCAGTCATACTCAGGATAAGTAGCAATTCCCATACACATACCATCATTAAATAAAAGATCAATTAAATACTGGAACATCTAGAATAGAAGTTGATAAAGCAGAAGCCAACCTGACATCGTCAGATGTATTGTGTAGCTCTGAGCACTATGAGCCACCAAGTGAAGACGAGCAACAATAGGCTGACCAGCCATAACATACAGAGGTTGAGAAAGCACGCAGCGAAGCTGATACCAATGAGTAGTAGGAGCCCCTGGTGCAGTCGTCAACCATCTCTGCACTGCACTGCAAAAGATGCCAGCCAACAAAATGTGTTCCATCTGCTCAATCCATAGAAAAAAAACATATTACCCAACAATCATCTTGCTTAAAATTGGACAGACTAAATCTTATGCAAAATATAAAACCTCTTTCGGGCAAAGCCAAATGACTAGTGTCACATATAAGTTGCAAGTTCCAGTTCTCATTCAGGATTGATTTAATTATGAAAAAGCTAATAACACCTGTTTGAACACTTACCCAAATGATCGTTCATCAAAATGCATCACTAGCATGTGAAGCAACAATGTCTCATGATTAAACAGGTTCGCTAATAGATTATGATACTAGAGATTTCTTGTCAGCTATAATTGTCATCTCCCATGAAACTTAACAGCGGCTTATTAAATATCACAGGTCATACAGTCGAATGCATTGAAAGATCTCTCTTCATGTGAATCACCATATCACACCTCCACTCTTACCCATAATTCCAGACCTTCCACTACCGTGATAAACTTCTGAAACCTTCAAAACCCGACCTTTCAGTGACAAGATCCCATCCAAAGGAGCATTTCACTTAACTTCATGGAAGGAATGTATCTCCTTGCACCAATTGGCAGTCCTTCCACTGAACTCCATTTCTTAGCATTCAATGCAACTCATCAACTCTGATAGTACATCCTGGATGACACAATAAACCATGTACCCCACCAACACACTCATGCACAATTATCCACCATTGTACGCACTCCATTGAACTTGGTGTGGCACATCTTCGAGGTCAAAAGAAGGACGACCTGCAATGTGACCACACTTATCATTCAAGTGACAAAAAACCTCACCGTGTCAATCATTTTGTCCCCTTTGTTATCTTTCCTTATAAAATAGAACACACCAACATAACTTTGAAGTTTCTGCTTGATAAATGTTATGTTGTGCCATGTGCTTACTTCACAACATACCTCCTAGCATTGTGTGTATAGCTGATTACCTTTTTTTCATTCCATGCTCCATTCTCTTTACAATGACAAATCGCTGGCTTTTCCCATGCTTTTCTAAGGTTTTCTTTCTTTCTTTGCTCCAACATCATGCTTATAATCAGAAACCTCCTGACAAAAATCTTACAAGATAGATGGAATCTTTAGTCTTTGTTCCAACGATTAAGCTGTCTATTTGGGAGCATTGGCCACTAATTTTTGAAATCCTTATTGGCACATCTTGCTATCAACTACAGTCTACAGCTATCTTGTAGAGGGTCTTTTTCCTTTTGGAAATTGTGGAGGTGACAGGTAACCATTTTTAGTGACTTCAGCTGTTACAATTCAATGCAGTGGAGCTACAAACATTGCACTGTCTCAATCCCATGAAAATCAAGGGTGGGCAAAGTATGCGAGGAATTAGATTGGTGGAGATAGAGATGCTGTGCCCAAATCTGGATGAAGCGCACGTTTTGGATGAAGAGCCTGAAGATGGTGCTGCCTTTATTGTAGACACGCGTATAGAGCACTCTCATGAGGGTCAGGTCAAATTTACTGGTTACACGGCCAGTTGGCAGCACAAGAACCATTACTTAGGATGCAAATATCACTAAGGTGGATCAGACTAGGCTTTGAGAGTGTGATAGTGAGATTGGCAATGGTGGCCTTGCAAACAGTCATCCATGCCCATAAAATCTTGGTGCAGAGGACACCACGATCATGCTACCAAGTTGGTTTTGTACTTGTTCTACTCTGGCAATGGCTGAGGGCTCTAGGTAACATTGCCAACTTCAAAAATGTCAAGGCCGAGATACTGCCAGTGAATGTGTCACGGAAGCCCCCCAAGAGGGAGCCTATGTGCATGTCTGGAGGTAAGTGTTGTGTTGGGTGTTGGCTGAGGATTTCTGGAGGTAAGTACAAGAGTTATGGAGATATAGAGGCAGCCCATGTCTTACGAATTTTTGTGCACCATTTTTCAATCAATTTATTTGACTTACATAGATTTCAATACAAAACTTTTCGTTCATATTTGATGCCACATATGTGAGTTGTCTTTATGACTTGGTATCCAAGCACTTTCTAGAGGACAAGAAGGCTGAATTTTTCAGCACCTGTTGATCTAGTTTTTTCTCTACTATTCTACAATTAACAAAGTCCATGTCCTATCCATTTCACGCTGCCAGAAGCCAAGTTATTGCAAAGGCAAACTTTGACTTCTCATTGATGACTCAGTTCTTCATTTTTATGACACTCTAATCTGCATATCTAGCTCTTTGTTGACAATAATTTTGATCACATCTTTGTTGGAAACTTTTGTATACCAAACAATTGAGATGTTCATTTTACGCCATTTCCATGTTTTGAATGCTAGAGTGAAGCTTCAACTCTCTAAGATTCATTACATTCAAGCATGGCTTGACCTGATTGAAGCTCAACATGCATGTGTTTCAAGATATAGCATTTGTCTCAAAAAAGAATTCCAAATTAGGCAATTGTTGATTCACAGCACATTACTTATTGGCTATAGGGGCTCCTGCACATTGCACCGAGTGGCAGGTGTTGCACAATGCACACAAGGATTGCACCATCACTTTCAAATCTGAACTTCAAAAATTTAGCCATATTGTTAACTTCAAGGTTGCAAGCCAAATACAAGATGGAAGAGAGAAGCAATGTGCAATAAATAAATACTCATCCTATATGTCATAGGAAGAAGGCATATATGTCCTCCTATAACCTGGGTGGCAGGTTTGCAAGCCTTGTCATATTCATTTTGTCTGAACTGACCTGGACCTTTTGATTCCTTGTTATGAAGAAGTGATAACTCATAGCTTTTCCAATCAATAAGTACAATTATGCATTCACACTTACCTGCATTGGCTCATATGCAGCTGATGTGCAATCCTTCAGAGATAATTTGAACTGCAAGCCTCTACAATCTAGAAACACTAGATACAGATTTCTTGTTGACTCACGATACGTCGTTGGAACTAAAGGCTCTTTACAACATGATCCAAGGTCCTTTCATCATACTTCAATAGTACAGGCCATGCCGTTAGTCCACACTTTGCAGCATAGTAACTTGATCCTCAGACACAATCTATTCCCACCATTTAGCAATAGGCAGTCTTCATGAATCGAGAAACAACCTCCATTTGTGACCTTTTGGAGAACTATGTAAAACACTATAGAAGAAAAGCCGCTTTTGGCTCTGGGCATTCATCTTAGACATCCTCCAAGCCTTCACGAACGAACGAACACACTACTCTACAACTTACTTTCTACAGGGTGAAATTAGGAATTTTTCCATGACAATGTGTCAGGTTCACAGACGTTTATATCGAACTTGCAAACCTGATTGAAAACCCAAACGTTTGGAGGTTGAAAACATTTGCTGGTAACTGTACCAGGGAATACCAGACCACCAGATCTATAAAACATTAGGCAGAGTTGAGAGAATTAGGCCAGAACCCAAGAACACTGGAATAGCAAGTGGCACACCTGGAGCCATGGAATTCATGTGCAAAACAGAACCCTCCATAACAATCCATAGTCAATTTACCTTGCATTCAGGGCATCAGGACATAAAATATTCATTCAGAAACTCACTCAACTTTCATCTCAAAATTACTCTGCTGAAACTAGTTTACCTTAGTCTTCTGAACCTATCTGCATACAAAATAAAAAATTTAACTAAGTATAGAAATCTGCAATCTCCAAATTTTGTCGTATAAGTATAGAAATCTACGTAAATCATCCATATTTTAATTCCAACCATAATTAGTAAAATGGAGCAACTTTTGTTTGACTCAAAATGTAGAAATCTAAATGATTAACACATAAAGGACAACCAAAAACATGATCACATTCTCAATGAACTAAGCAGATGCCATCGGCTTTGGTTGAATGATTAGGTAACAAATGGAGAATCCCTTTACCTTCCATTGAATAAAACATCAAACCAGCAAGCAAGCCCATGCACACGAGCTGCCATTGTCGCTGTGAAGTGTAGAGGGATATCGATTTCATACAAATCTTCCTCCTGTATTCATAAGAATCCTCACGTGGGGTGAGTTCCATGTACCTCATGACTAGTCTTAATTGCTTAGGTAACAACCATATTTTCCACGATAGTATGTAGGAACAAAAGAAAATAGCAATTCTTCTGTTTTTAAAACTTAAATTATTGCAAATGCTAGTGGAATGTAATGAAAATGCAAAAAAAGTTGTGCTGATGTGATATGCAGAAAGTATTGATCAAAACTGCACATCTAGACAAAACTATCACATCTGAGATCATAACTTGTAGCAACACTGTTTTCACATTTTAAAATCAAACAGCAAAAATGTGGTAAAGCTATATGGCAAGAAAAATTCTTGATCACAGAGCTAATGCTTCAAATCAAGCTGAAAAATTAGACACATAAGATATATGTCATGGTGTCTGCAAGTTTGGCTTATGCATGAGGATCAATAAAAGCTGCATCAATTGCAAAGATAAATCACAATTTCATTTCATTCTATAAAGTTCCATAGTATTTCGTTACATTCGATTTCCATGAACTATGTAACAAACATCTAACTACTATTTAACGCATGACAAGAAATGACAAGCTTACAAATGACGATAGCCACTTTCACTAACTTCTACCTTCTAGGTAGTTGTATTGTATAGCTGATAACCTACTAGATTGTGAATTGTGAATTGTGAATTGTCGCTACTAGCGTACAATCACTTTAAAACTCTAATTTAATTTTGCAGGTCAAGCGTGATAAGATGTGGCAAAAGTTTAGCTTTGCCATCGGACGCGTGTGCATTGCTCCACGAGATGAGGATGCCACATTGACTGTGTACTATTTTATGGGTTTATTAGAAAAAAAAATTCTAGATATTTGGAATCCAAGTTTCTCAATCTTTAAAACTAAACTAATCATCACCAGTCTATTCTAGTTTGTCTTTGAGGTCGATAACTTTATTGTGCGAGTCGCTGAATAGTAAAAATTCGCAATTCTTGTGTGCAGAGGCTACCACTAGAACTACAAAATCACACAAGAGGATGTTGAGGAAGGCGAGACACGATGGGGCCTCAAGTTAAGGTGTCATTGCAGAACATGGGTATAGAGAACTCTGAGATTATGGCTCGTGTGACTCTCAAATACATGTCATAAGCGCAAAGTTGGTTTCCTAACTCTCTCATTGCATGGGTTTCCTATAAGATCTCGCACCTTCCCTACTACATTCATCTTTTTCCATCATCCTCCATCTTCCATTGTCTGCTAATACCACCTTGGTAGACTCTTCAAAGGGGGAGGTGATGCAGATGGTGACCATGCATCCCAATGTGTCTCTCTTGTCGTCTTTGCCCTTTCCACTTGCATCTCACCAATGTGCTCCTTGTCTTGTTCTTGCTCTTCAGGTTAAACAGTCTCTTGATTGGGCTCCTTTAAGAGCTATTCACTAGAATCAATAACTGGAAGATACTCACTTATACCATTATTTAGTTGCTCCTCCAATGGTCTTCATCAAATGCAACATTGCTACTCAGACTTTCTTTCTAGTCTCAAGATTGTACAATACATACACTATTGCTTCCTCACTTTATCCCAAAATTATGCACCTAACAAATTTTAGATCTAACTTCCTCCTATCATCCTTGGGTATTATGCGTGCATAGGTGGTACATCCAGATACTTATAGTCCAACCTTTGGCTTATTTCCATTGTACACCTCTTCGTATCATGCTTCAACACTTGTAGGCTTTGATAACTTGAGTGGCCATATCTCTCACGCCATAACTTATCTTAATCAAGTTCTTTGCAGCATAAGCTTCCCGAGTCGGGATAGCAGCATGTAACCTATATTAACCACCTTCCGTCCTTCACTAACCAAGTAGCCTCATCAAGCACTAATGTCATGCTTTGTTTAGTATTGGCCCTAACCGAAAGCAAGTTCTTGGCCAACCCTGGTACAAATAAACATTGCTTCATAGGTACCATTCCCTTGCAAGTTGCCTTTGACCCGATGTCCCCGAGGCACAATGTCCACAATTCATTTCTTCAAAGGAATTAAAACAATCTCAATGTGGACTCATGTGTTTAGAGGCACCAAAACCTACGTACCGACCAGCAATCATGGCTTAAGTTGGCAACAATGAAGAGCTCAAACTGTCCAATGTCTTCATTATTATTATCTACAACCTTCTTAGCGAAATGACCTGTTTTCTTCTTGCCTTTCACTTGCGCACTATGCTTCTTACGGCATTCAAAAGCAAAATGTCTATATTTCCCCTAGTAGTTGCAATTGCCCTTTCTTTTTGGCACAAATGACGAACCAGAACTTTGTAAGTCCGAAACTTGCATCTGACACATTTGTTGCTCAAGATTTTGTTTGAATCACCAACATTGAATTTGCTCTTTTTCTTGCCTTTGAAAAACTGCTTCTACGTTGAAGCAAATGCTTGTTCATCATCACCTACCCTTCCAGAAAGGTTTTCCTCCTCACTTTTTCATGCATAAGTAAGCCACATGGTTTTTAAGTCTCTCCCTTATTGAGCGACTCATGACATAGCTTTGAAAAGCATTTGAAAAACTATTCAAAGCTATTGAGACTATGTACCTATCACTGATACACTCTCCAACTACAGCAAGTTGGTCCTAAGAATACTGAATCTTTGCAATGTAGTCTTATGCCACATGGCATGCACTCTTGGCCACTTAGACCCAACTTGCACTTACTTATTTAACTACAAAGAGGGGTACAATGTATTTACAATTAAATTGCCCCCATTACAAATGTATAACATAAGACCATGTAAGTGCCTGACGCCGCTAGGGGTAAAATAGGCATTATATCAATAGTTTCTCCTTAAGTGAATTCTCTCATTGTAGTAAGAGCTAATCATTTCATCCATTATTTTCACATATAGGACATTCTAGATGGTGAAAAAAGAAACGAAAAGAAAGCACATATAAGATGGAGCAATGCGAGCGAGTGAGTGAGAGTAAGTGGTTAAAGGCACAATGGATGGATAATAACTCACTGTACAAGACAAAGTGCAAGTCACAACATTATAATTACCAAGGCTAGGTAGGAAGAGTTCATGGTTACAAGAAAGAACCCAATTGTGAGTAACATCATCAAGAACAACTTACATCACATTCAATATGAAAGAAGATGCTGCAATTTTGAAAATTGGAGGCAAGTATCAAAACAAGCAACAAGAGGAACAATTATGTAGAAACATGTTGCTCCAAAAGAAAGGTATAAGACCAACCAAATGGTTTTGTGTGAAGGCAACATAGTCTAATCTCTAACCATTGTCTTTTGTTTTGCTAACAATCTATCATTAGCTAGTTTTTATCACTCATCAAATCTTTTAAAGTGTTTCTCAAGCCCGTCAATGCTCTCAAGGTGTTGCCACTATAGACTCCCATAAGTTGGATGTATATTAGCTATCCTTGATGGCAACTTGTAAAATTGCTCTGCAACTAAATTCCATGCAACTAAAGGAACATCAACCACTTTAAAGCATGCAGTTAGCGTAAACTGAATAACTCTCATTGCTTATTCTTTTTTTTTGTCTAAACCTTTAGGTTTACCTTTGTTCTCTATTTGTCTATTGAAATTTTACAAGTGAGGAGACACAATGTAAAATACTCTATGATGTATGATTCATTACCATGGATGTTAAGTTATTGAATAGTATTGATTACTTGGGGTAGCGGAATCTAGTCTACCATCTACAAAAGTACTTGGATGTTAAGTAACCAAATGTATTGATTGCTTAGGGTAGTGAGATATTGTATTGACAAAGAAAGACAAATGCATTGTCTACTTGACTATGACCAAGTCAAATCTCACACTTTATAGTACTGCAGGCAATCTAAAATAATCAGATTAACAAATAATGACAAATGATATACCTTCGCCGTAAGGAAGTCGATTGTGTGAATGGCAGGAGGAGCGACAAGAACTCTAGGATCAAAAGCATCGACCACAGGCTGCAAGCAAGAATTCCAATATCCAACAAGTATAGAGTAACTGAAATAGCAACATTTTGTACAAACGCATCAACTCAATAATTTGACAAGCTGCAAAGTTCTTAAAAAAAAATTTACACGCAAATACAATATACCTACTAACATATAATATTCCTTAGGCCTTAGACTGGAATAGTGTGAAATGGATGTCTGGCCATAACATCCTGAGCATTGACCATGTGTTCAATATCTAGTGTCAAAAGCACAGAACAATTGAGTTCTAAATCCTAACCACATTCAGCAATTCAAAGATACATGACTCATCTTCCAACTTTTCACTTACTGCCAAAAAAAAAATGTGCAGAACTTCAAATTAAAGAGAAGATCTTTGCACATAGAGGTAAAATGACTCTGTGGTCAGATACAATGTCTCTCTGATCAGATACATTGCATTAACTAATAACAGCCACCTACGAAAAGAAGAAGTGATACCTTACACGGAGCTAGACAACTAAAATAGCAACATGGTAGAACATACCTGTGAAAAGTATCCTTGAAAAGCTGATCCATGCAGAGATGTCAGATCTACCCCATAGTAGCTTTGTTGTTGCCAAAACAATGCCTGTCACTCATAATGCGTCACTCTTACAAATACTGGAAGTATATATCAAACGTAACTGGTCTGAAATTTCATATAAGCATAGCAAACATAGCCAATGAAAACCAATCCTGTTATGTAAATGGACTAGAATGAAGTAAAAGTTCAAGCAACCAAGGGTTCTCACATGGTGAATATCCTCAAAAATAAGTATCTCGAAACCTGATCATCAGATGGAGGAATGCAGACAACTAGTGTACTTCGACTATTACCCCAAAACAACAAGACCGAAGGTTATATTTTTTTAGTTTGGAAGATTTTAAAGCCACTGGAAATGTTTGTATATTCAGAGGTCCTAGATAAAGGTCTATAGCAGCTCAGTCACTTAAAAAAATTACATGCCACAACTTTCATCATGAAATTGTGGTTCATTTCTTTTCAACAATCCTTCCAAAGCACTTCTTTTGCAACAACAATATGAATGATGTTAAATCTCTGACTACAAAACAATTTATCAACTTCAGATATCATAATGTACGACGTGTAAGAAGTTATAATTGACTATTTGGACACAGCAAAATATCATCAAGTACCTAAACTTTCACCATCTCAAGCATAGTTCCGTAGCGTACAAAACAGCCACATGCAGAACATCATTCCAAGCATGTTCCCGATGAACAGTTTTTTGAAAGTAAATTCATACAGTACGTATTTATTTGAGGTTTAACTCATGAATTTTCTCATAAACTTTCCCCAAGTCTGTTCTGCACCCTGTAAATGTGCCACCGATATAGGAATCAATTTGGGAAAAAGCAGATGTTAAGGGATTAATCTGACAGTGGCAGTTCCATTTCATAGCTCAATATTGCAACCTCCGAGCCTGTTTCAAACCCTATAAACGACCTATCATCTAGATAGGGCTGAAATAATATAGATGGGCTGTGTTTAACTCCAAAAGGGCACCTGTCTGAATGAGTCTCATTCAATGTATGTATGCAAACTCCAAGCCTGTTCCAAACCCAAAAAACGACCTCTCAACTAGATAGGGTTGTAAATATATAAAGTAGTTGTTATTAACTCCAAAAATACGCCTGTTTAGATGCTCATTAATGTATGAGGCAAAATCAATCCCTCGCTGCATCGAATATGAGGCCTGCATCTAATTTGAGGCTAAGAATATCTTACGGTAATATATCCAGCCATGAATCAATTTAATAAAACCTAACCATAAAATTTCTTGTTACATCAGTATGTATCAATGTTGCCACCATACTCCTGTACATGTCGTACTCTCGTATGCGCATGTGACAATATGTAACAGACCATAACTTGCAAAAGAAAGGAGCCATTAAGTGATGTCCACCTTATTCATACTTCCAGAATCCAGGCTCAGCTCTCTGTGATAGTAGTTCAGAGTCTTCAAACATGAGTTTAGAATAATATCTCATTGATGAATACATCATGAGACAAAGACATTGTGCTTTGTTTAGGTGGTGCAACCTGCCAGATGTTCTGACAGGAACATCTAGCAGCTCTTTCATAAGGTTTGGATTTCAGCAACAAGATTGCATGAACTATAACGGGGTATAGCAGCTATTTGTTGTGAACAGGCGCTCATTATTTTAATCGTCTACTATATGCTGAGTACAACGTATCATATTCTGCCGTACACATGCATCAGCATACGGAAAAGTGTACAGCCAGGTCTACTTTCTAGAGTCTGTAGGTCTACAGGCAGAAGTATGGTACGTACAGAACAATATGTTCCGTACCACAAGGTACAGTATGGTGTTCAATGATCTCGAGGATTACAGATCGCCATACTTATCACTGTGCATTGCCAGCAATAAATAACCTGGCAAAATTGCCACAATCAATGGTTCAGTTTCGGAAGAAAAAAAGGTTAAGTTCTCATTCTTTGCCATACCACATGCATAATGCAAAAAGGATGCATCAAGAGATGTAGTATGAACGAGCTTACACGCAATTTAAATTTCTTATATCATTACAGAATTTTCAAAATACCCCCCCACAAACATCTTTTACTACAAATGCACTAGAATGGAAAAAATTCTCAACAGCTACCAAGGTCAAACACGTTTCTCCAAATTTGGTCATAAGACGGAGTGCTCCTGCAAAGTAGTGTGCACTTTCGACTAACCGAAAACAACTGAGTTTTATAGGTATTATTTTTGGAAGATTTCAAAGAACAAGTTGATAGCATATTGCCATATTCATTGGAATCGCATTATTTGCTGAATACTACAACAATATAGCAGAATAAGAACAATCTTCTGAAGGTCTATATAAGTACGCTCACTTTGAAAAACACAGCTCGCAACTTTTATCACAGAAGTGTCCTTTGTTTCTTGACCAGTCCTCCAAAACAGAAATTATGAGCACAAAACCTCAAATCAAAAGCAGCAAGGAATCAATCCTATAGGACAACTTCTCAACTTCGTGACATGATTTATGGTATGATATGCTAAATATTATATAGAGTTATTGGAAATAGCAGAGTCACATTTTACACATTTTCACGATCTCAAGCAATGTGCAACTCGTCATACTTCTCACTGTGCACTGCCAGCACAGAGAAACCTGGCAGAATTGCTCCATTCAATGGATTTCACTTTAGGAAGAAAAGAAGGGTAATTTCTCACCCTTTGTCATACCACATGCATAATGCCAAAAGGATACATTATGGCATATACTATGAATGAGCTTACGCAAAATTTGCTACTCTTCCAACAGAAAAATTCCAACAACAGTACAGGATTGTCAAAATACTTCCCCCACACAAATCTTATACTATCAATGCAGTAAATTAACAAAAATTCAAAGCGCTAGAAAGGTACTTCATATGGGTAATTAGGTATAAAAATCAATTCCACCAAATTTGGAGATCAGATGGAGTGCTCCTCAACAGTAGTGCGCTTTTACTGCTATGCTAGATGACGGGACTGAATGCCATAGTTATAACTTTTGGAAATTTTGAAGCCTAAATTAATAACGCAATCCCTGGCCAGTCTCATTATTTATGTGAATTCTACAACAATATAGCAGAATGAGAACGTTCCTCTAGGTATACTCATGTTAAAAATTCGCAGCCCAGATCTTTTATCATAGGAGTGTCCTTTGATTCTTGGCCAATCCTCCAAAGAAAACTTTGCACAAAACCATCGTGAATAAATTGATTCTCTGACTATAAAACAACTAATCAAGTTCAGACATCATATTTCTGTATGGTGTGATAAAACTTATATACTATTATTGGGAACAGCAGAATGTCAAAGTATCCACATTTTCACAATATCAAGCAATGTGCGACTCTTCATACTTCATTCTGAGCACCGCCAGCCCAGAGAAACCTGGTAGAATTGCTGCATTCAACGGATTTCATTTTAGGAAGAAAAAGGGTGATTTCTCATGGTTTCCTATACCACATGCATAATGCAAAAAGAAAGCATCATGACATGTAGTAGAAATGAGCTTATGCTAGTTACAGGGTTTAGGGTTTAGGGTTTCTCTCCAAAATCCTCTTTTGATTTCTTAAATTGCAACATTCAAATCCAACATCCTTCCATCCCAAAAGGTTTCAAATTAGAAGGGATCACATACCCACTCCTTCCTGTGGCCCAAACATATGAACATAAAAACAAAACCGCCAGAAAATACATACCCACACCTAGTAACTGAGGCCACAAACTCAATTATGCTCACGTCCAGTTTCGCCAAGCAAATAAATCATCAAAAACATATGACTTGATAAGTTTTCCAGCTGCCTAAAGTAAATCCACATGTTAATACAAATGTTCGTCTAGGGTTCTTGAAAATCAAAGATTATCTTTTTCTGTTGTTGACAGATAAGTTCTGATGCTAAGATATTATGCTGGAAGTACGTAACAAAGGCATACCCAAATAATTACATAAGAAACAGCTACTGATTAAAAAAACAATATAATACAGGTACAGTCTATTCTTCCCCACAGATTTTACCCCAAAGTAGGAATTCATGAATATTGATGATTGGTGATTCAAGCAGTCCTCTTGACAGTTATTATGACATCAAATCCAGAATACAGAGTTCACAAAGTTTCTATGTTGTAAATACTATCTTGTTGAATCCCCCTCCAGCCTTTCTACATCTTCAACCAGTTTTACTTTTATCATACATTTAAAACTGTTTGCGAGAGATTTTAGATCACAACAGTTATTCCACATAGTTACTCCAATTTCCAATGACCAGTTGGTTATTTGACACCCAATCATGGGTGGGATCTACACAAATCACTTTTGAAATCTTTAAATGAAATTTCATTATTGACGGCTCTGTGATGGCTGCACGGAACTATTCATCTTCATGTCAAATTTGTGCAGCTCATTAGACTCCATATCAACTTTCTAATATAGTTCCAAACACTGACAGTAACAAACTGAGGTAATCGTAATGCTTGATATATACATGGCATCACCATCTTCTCTGAAGTATCTTAGAAGACTGGATCTAACATGAAGAGGCTGACAGCTCAAGTGCAATTTTGTCAGTTACATTGGTTGCTTATGAATTTCCAAAGGCTGTAAGCATATCTAACCTATCTGGTAGTCTACTTTCGTCTAGACAGAAACAACTTTTTCCCCACAAATTTCTACATCATATCGGTGATACCAAGATTCACAAGCAATGAGAAATGTAATAAGGGCAATGAATCAGCTCTACCTTGTTAGCAATTTCCACAAATAAGTATTCATCCGTAAATGGCGCCATATGGATTCTAGAAAATACAACATGGACACAAAGTGAAATCTGTCAAAACAGAGAAAACTGTTCGCAGGTAAAAACAAAACACATTATCAAAGAACTGAACAAAAACGTGAATTCAAAGGATGATTCTGGACGAACAGCATTTGGAGAATAATCATTCACAACTAAGTTCTGTACTTATTTAAGACATCTAGCATTAAAGTTGAAAAATCTGCTGAAGCATTTGAAAACTAACTGAAATTTAATTATTTCCTTCAGATTCACAATTTTGAAGAGAAATTTCATTTCAACAACAAGCTAAAATACTACACAACCTTCCCAAAGCAGGAAACATCTTTCCGTTTGGAGAGAGAAACCGATCTCTTGCAATTATGTATGATTCCAACATTCTTTCATTCACCAGTAAGGTGCCTGTAATCGGAAACCTCAAGTCAGAATGGCATCAATCAGGCTTTCTTGTTTAACATTTATGCATACCAAAACGGATGAAATATTATAAGTTGAATAATCTTAGATGGTATACATCTAGTCTTAAATCCATGAAAAATCTGAAATGAAACAAGACACTACTTGCATTCACAGATAGCTTAGACACACAACCTTTATGGAATCATGCAAAAGTATATCGATAGATCAATCAACTGACCACTGAATCATAACAGAAAAGTTTTACCGAATCTCAATATAACGCTCACTTTACAAGAAGAATGCTTGCAGAAAGGTCACAAACAAAGGAAGAGTAGAATGAAGGTTCTGTAAGGCAATAAACACCCTCTTATGTCTCCTTACAGTTTACTACCACGAATGACTTTTGAACAGCTACTTAGATCAGACTGCTCGGAAGTAACTGAAATCATTAAGTTCCTAAAAAATAATTTAAACATTTGATGAATGTTTCAAACAATTGAATAATTTCCAAAACACCTATAAATGCCAGACATGGAATTAAATAAGATCAGCACGAGACATGATGCAAGAACATGATCCAAGGCTTGCACTAGCACACAGACTAGTTTTAAGCAGTGGAGATTTGCAAGTAAAACACCTTATTGAAACTTTTTTCCACCATGTTCTTCTTTGCTTTGTTTGGAGGCTATAGTGGTTGCTAGGAAGAGACTGATAACATCTTTCCAAGCTTCTTTTTTAGTAGGTGGTCGACATGAGCATAGATGTGGCTGATGTGCATAAGGCCCTCTTTGCATAGTTGTTTTAGGGTTTTAGGGGTTTAGGGTGCAACTATTGGCATTGTTAATAACTAACTGGTGGCTTTAAGGTGCGTTAGCTTTTGTTTTTCCACCTATCCACTTTGCATTAAATGTTTGACCTTTTTTCTGAGTTTTAGGATTTCTACAGCCATGCTTGTGGAGGGACGAGAGATACGAGCTGAAGTTGCTCTCTTGGAGGAAGACATAGTAGTTTTTGCTGGGCCAAGTGATGTCAGATGGTGCAGTCTCCATTGCAGTAGTACCTTTTGCAGTACGGTCAGGAAGACCAGGTCGCATCTGCTTGGATTCACCAGGCTAGATGGAAAATGAATGGGCATTGCCCCATGCATGGCAATTCCTGCACCTAAGTGAGCGTGCCTACTGAGCACATCTGGAGAAGCAGCAACAACTGGGCCAACTCATGGGCCTAAGCTACAAACTGGCGGGCAGCTCGGTTCTATTAGTATACGATCAAGGGCTGGCAACAGCAGTGCACCCTCTAGCACCGGAGTTAGTCCATCAATGCTTGTTTCGACATCAGCCGTGGGGACAAAATGTAGAGGATGCAGGAGGGGAGGAGGCTGAGGAGGAGGGATTTGATGAGAGGCCATGGATGATGAGATGGAGATGGAAATAGGTGAGGATGTGGGGTTTGTTGATCCTGATGTCGAGACACAGGCCGAGCCTACATCACCTATACACAGAGGGAGGCTAGGTGAAGGGAATGCTTGAAAATTTCATGATGAGCCAGAGACAATAATATCACAGGCAGAGGGAGCAACAGCCCGACAAGGCCCTGGTTGACCTACACAGAGGCAGAGGTTCACAGAGACGTAGTGGATCCTTGAGGAAGATTCCCTATCTTTGGCCAATGGAGGAATGTCCGTCTGATTATGAGTCATAGGAATTTCGACTTTTATTTCATGTCACATGACTCTAGGATTCCATTGTCCATCTATCAGACTCATGTACTTTGCAATTGGCCCACTCCTTGATATGTATCAAATGGTTTATGACATACTGATCATTCTCATGAGGTATGTGTAGAATGTGGATCATTTTCCATGTTTTTGTATTAAATAAAATGCAATTACTTTCAAGTTGCAAGTCTAGTATGCTAACTGCTTCCAGTATGCTTTATATGACATGTTTAGTATGCATCAGTACGTCACATCTGATTCTAGAATTTCACATGTTTAGTGTGCATCACTATTATGATAACAATAGAGTCTAGATTCTAGAATTCCTTAAATGCTAGCCTCTATGTCAATTTTTTGATGGTACTTACATTGTTTGCTGAGATTCCCTGCTTGCTTGTCATTAGCCCTTTGGTCATTCTCAATGAGACTGTAAATTTGGATTTCGCAATAATTGACATATTACAAAAAATTTGCTAAACGGCTTCTTGAAGGCTCCTTCATAACTCGTTACCGTGTATGATTTAAGATTGTAATTTGTAAACAATAAACTGGAGACTGGACTGTAAGAAAATCAAACATCACTCAACACTGATACTAGATAGTTTGATTCATAGTCAATGTTTTGAATATTTTTTACAACCTATATGTGTTGTTTTTTTCCACCCTACACATACGACGACGTACGTGAAAAAAAACAAAAAAAACCATATACGATGAGTTCTATCGGGCCAAACCTAAATTTGGTTTTGGGAACTGCAATAGTTTTCTCTGGTACAGAGTTAGTTTGAGTGTCCTTGCAAAAGACAAACATATTATACTTTTGGTTGAAATGTGGGAGCACGGGACTTGGAGGTACAGGACGTTGGTCATCTTCTTCTACAATTCGATCTTCACTGTAATGATTTGAGCAAAAATTCTAATTTAGTACCCCACAGAAAATTCATTTGTCAAATTGAAGAAAACTCTCCCATTTAACTAAGGACGTGACATTTTGGCTAATACATATAAAAGCTTCTACAAGTCAAATAAGAAAAGACACAAAAACTTTTTCAAAATTAACAACAGGTTGAAATGCAAAAAAGACCTGCTTCCCCAAAAACCCTTGATCTGATGAAGAATAAAAGAGCTAGAAGGGAATCGTAGCAAATTCATCGGGTACGAGCTCCCTTGGAATAGTTGCTTGACAAAATAAACTTTATCCCTCGAAATACTCTTTCCTCGAGAATCCTTGACATGATGAAGAATGCAAAGAGGCTAGAACGAATTTGTAACAAACTTATACAAGGCAAACAAGCCTTTTTTTGGACACGATGAAAGAAGATCCTATGACCTCTTTGGAAAACCTAAAGTCCATGGAAATGATATTGAGTCAAAATCAATATTTAACTCAGCAAAACACTTATAAAAGTCAAGTGAATTATAACTATTCCACCAATCAACCACACACATGCAAGAAGGTAATAATGGAAATCCCAACACATTGAGGAGCTGCAAGCTGAGTTTTCAAATTTGGCAAAGATGTTCTTGTTTCTTATGTTAGACTTGTTCAATCATGCCTTGATTGAAGAAGTTTGCAACCGGTGAACCAAATCTATATAAGGCCTACAAAGAGTTGGGATGCCCATCCACATTTGAATGCCATTGTAAATTTGACCACATGCACACATCCATAAATCACACCTAAAGAGAAACTTGAACCTTATTGGAGATAAAAAATAGGAAGGCCATGACCCCATGTCACATACGAAAGTGAGGGCCCCATGTGGCAAGTAACTTGGCACAAAAATTGTTGATTTGGAACAATGAAGATGCTTGACACTACCCCTCAACATCTCCACTATTATAAGGCCCCTATTTTCTTAGCATACGTTCCTATTTGGATTTCATGGGCAAGAGAACATCGTGTCGTTTGCTTTGCAATGATTGTGTGTGATACCATTCCAACTATACGGCAATTATGATTGGATATTTTTGGCAAAATTGTGGGCGAGCATTTTGAAGAAGAAACTCAATGCTTAGCTGAAATTTTATTAACTGCATGCAAAATTTATGAACTGTATGCAAAAAGCTGCATACAAATAGTTTTATTAACATCGCGATCTACCATTGATGGTTTGATTACACTAAGATCCATTATCACGACAAGCAAAAGGAACAACCACCTCTATTGTTGCTTTGTGGATTTTCATAAAGCCTTTCACGGTCCCAAAGCATAAATTATGGAAAAGAATCCCTACGGAATAATCACATCGAGTTGGACATCTATACAAAAAACTGATAGCAGGCAGAGTCCTCTAAAAGGTTTCACGAATGACATATTCAGCAACTTGGAGAGTAAAACAAGGTTGTCCTCTATCCCGTAACCTCATTAAAAGTTACATCGATAAGCTGAAGATTGTCTTAATGATGGAATAGTGGATGGTACCAAGGTCCTTCACCATGTTATTAAACGGCTGAAAGAAAGATCCACACCATGAAAAGTCCAAACTTTGGTTACTTGCCAAACAGTTGATGTCCAACCGTCATGCTAGTACTTAGCACCAATGGTTCAACTCCCATGGCTGGATTGTAATCTCAAAAGGAGGACATTGATGCATACATTGCAATGCCATAAAAATCTAAGGACCACAGTTGCTCTAGTATTTTGCAAATGAATTTATTAGATGCCATTGTTAGAAGTCTACCCATTGGTTCGGAAATCAGAACGTCAGCTTTCTCAGGCAGCTCAACTTCCTCAACTTTTCCGTGGATGACCTGCCGAAATTGTGATGCCGAAGTGTTAAAAAAAATGCAAATTCACAGTATCACTAGCTACAGGCTTTTGCTGCGTACTATCAAAAAATGTAACTCAAAAAAAATCATGTGACTCAAACAAATTGGATGTTACATCAAAGCTAGTATGCTTCAACTTCGTACTTGATTACATACCCATAAGGTTTAGCCTACTAGACAGCTGATACGAACAAGATTTTGTAAATCTATATAATTCTCTGATTTATTCGTTGTTTACCGTTATTCGCTGGGCTAATACAGGGTTCCCGGATATGAGCTTCTGAGCATAATCTGCCATTGATGATGCCTCTACTGCATAAACATGTTTTGCTCCAGCCTGCAGAATATGTGATTCAGACAATCAGTAAAAAAAATCTGAAAGATCAATGAATTTCCAAGATATTTCGACAGTTTTATAACCAAAATTCAATCTTGGGAAACGCAATGTGATGTGAATCTTCAGGAAAAATCAGCAAACGAACCTCGACAATGAGAAAGCTACACTACAAGCTAGAGAATCATAGTATGGTTATCATGTTTAGGGTTACAAATAATCAGGGGTTGTAACAATCTAAATTACTAAAACAAACTGAACAATCTGCAAAACTGGCCTGTACTTGGAAATTCTTTAACCTAAACCCAGCATCTTAGCTGCACATAATCTAAAAGATTTTGACCCGGTCTTTTTTTATCTCTGCAGCCTATGCTATGATAGAACAAATTCAAATCTGTAGTCAGCGATACCTGTGCAGCAAAGAGTGATAATATGCCACTCCCGGCACCCACATCAACAACCACACGTCCTTGGAAATCCACATAATTTTCCATAACTGCCGCATAATAGCTTCCTGCTAACAAATATCAAGAGATATATTTCATGAACTGAAAAATCCACCAGTCTAACTAAGCAAAGGCAACTTAACCTTTTTCTCAATAGGTCTTGTTCCTTCGATCAAGTCAAAATAATAGTCAGGCCAGCTAACAGAAACAGTTTACAATCTATAGCAAGTGCACAATAAATAAAAACAAGGAAAACTGGGCCATGAATTAGAGGCAATTAAGATCTGTGTTGAAGGAAAAAACAAGGATTCCCACACATGATCCATTTTGCTAACTATAAAGAAACATGTAATACAAAAATCTCCTTTTCAGATTCTAACCCCCAGAAGTTTCAAAAAGACGAGGATTCACGAGTACATAAACTATTAAGCAGATTGTACCTGTACGAACATAGTCTTGCAGCATGTTTTGTTGGTGCAGCAGTTGTCCATAATAATGGAAGTACATTTTTGCCGATGATGCTTCAATTTTTCGCTCAAACTTATTGATTCCTTTTAGCTCCAATGCTCCATTGCCAATCTTAGACCCTGGGTAGTAGGAAAAACCCAGCATATCATAGTTGTTGAATGTTTGAGCTTGTTCAAAATATTTTCTTTTTCAATTTGTTACCTTCTAAGGGACTTAAGAAATGAGCTCTTTTGAATAATATTAAAGTTAATATGAAATATGCCTGTAAAACATACCATATTCTGAACACTCAGATTGGTCAACATTGTAGAAATAGAAAATTCAAAACCTGAGTTATAAACATTTCAGTAAACTGTAACAATCACTCATAGAACAAACTTGAAATCTCGGGTTTGAAAATTCAACAAAGATTACCATGGACTCTGGAGCATGTTCAAACTCATTTCAAAAAGAAAACCCTAATTAATAACTGAGAAGCATACGAAGTTAACAGCTAGAATGTAATTTGTTAACATGGGTAGCTGAGGACTCGCAAGTCGCAGCAGATAGCCACATCAAATGTGTTGGAGATTAAGTAGGCTTGACAACGTGTTGGCAATTTTACAGCACATAAATCACAGCATTTATTGAAGAAACATCCCAGAAATATGTTGGAGATTAAGTAGGCTTGACAGCATGGTGGAAATTTCATAGCACATAAATCGCATCATTTATGGAAGACATCCCAGGAATAGAACGACACAACTACTCTGTTCATGACCATAGTTGCATAGTGTTCCGAAACGCTTCCCCATTTTTTTTAATATTCCAAAATGTGTGATAAAATACTTTTCTTTTAATTTCAAAGTGGTGGGACTCACACAGGGCAACTACGCCTTAGCATCTAGCCATCAAGTCCTTTCCTAGGTTTCTAAAGCGTTCCCGTGTGACAGGAATTGGAATACATTTTTGCTATCACACGTGATAAGGTGAAAAAGACTGAAGCTGAAAAGTTGGTCTTCATTAGGTCAAATCTTAGATTGCTATCTAAAATGAGAAATTGCGAGTTTCATACATTTGAACTTAATCGACATGATCCAGAAGCTGAGAGACACAGACTGATTGTTTGGTTGGATGCTGAGAGAAAGAACATCAAGGAGGGATGAAATGTGTGAGAAGTCACACTTGACAACAAGAACATTAAACTGCAATGCCTTCAAGCCCTTGAGGAGCTCAAGGGGATGATGAGATGACATGCGTTTGATGGAGGCCCATCGTTGATAACTCCTCTTATTGCATGATGTAGTTTATCTAGGATGGTAGGGCTCATACAATATACTTTATCTAGGATGAGCCAATGACGTAAGAGCCACATACCAAAGTAGTGCAGGTGGTTATAGACAATAACCCTAACACGATATCCATCAGTGACTTGGTATTGCTAAAGGTTGACAACATCGTTTGGAAACCATGTCAATAATCGCCTCACGCACAATACAGGCCTCCTAGATTTGATAATGGGTATGATCAATCACCTCTATTGGCTTATTCCTTATAACTTATGTGACTTGAACGTAAAGAAGCTGCCCTCTTGTTGCTTGTGCACAAGGACTTATGTAACGTAGCAAGGAGTTAAGTAGTTGATAGGGATAGGAGCAAGAAGATGAATCCTTTCAGCAAGTTCAATCAACAAGTAGAGCAGCTACATTCAATGTTACATCCAACCTACGAGGCCCTTTGATTGCTAGATCATGAGGACGATACCACAAACTCATCAATGAGTTCATGGATGTCGGTGTTGGCAATGAGGCCCATCACCACCACGAAACTCTTTTGATTTTTTTTTTTTCAAGTATTTAGTTATTTCCTTCACAAAATAATTTGAAATAAATCAAAACAATCCTTGAAAGGTCCTGAAAAGTTAATATCCTAAGGGCTACAAATTATAAATGTGATTGCTAGATAATGCAGTAGCACAGTTGTAAAGAAAATGGATAAGTAGTTGTGCTGCTATGCTAACAAACACAACCACCAGATGGACGAAGCACACGTGTACCAATGGAATCGATGAGGAAAATTCTAGAAAAAAGTAACAATCCTAAACTCGTCAAGAAAATTATGTTTTGAAATCTCTGAGAAGGCAGCACATTTTGCCCATGCCAAAGCTTTTGCCTACCAAAGTTGTCCTCACTCTAAAAATCGTGAAGGGTGAAATCAAACCTGTCATTTTATTCAGTCACAGTGACCAAAAGTTCATCTTGTTATAAAAATATTCAAATATATCACCTTCGATGTTTGATAATGTATCCAAGTGGATTTTAGCAAAAGTTTATTCTTCATAATGGCACTGCAAAGGACCCACTTTGTTCAAAGTCGACTTGATGAGTCTTATTAAATAGGCACACAGATACACATACAACAATGCATGATTTTATAAAGAAATATTGAATTGGCGATATGATGATATGAGATGCAAGTTGTGAGAATCTTATCTTTCACCAATCATGGAAAAACACATGAAAGATTGCAGAACTAATTCATTGATGGTTAGTCAAGAATTTTTCTTCACTCAAGAATATTACTACCGATGAATGATTAATAGGTAATTGTCTTGTAGGTTCCTTCAACTGGCAAGACCAGCTCAATCCACTTGTAGATGTCATGATCACATAATCCACATGAAGAGGCCAAAGATCACATAATCCACATGAAGAGGCCAAAGATCACATGAGTAGTCCAAGACAAGTTGACATCCTCATAGTTGATGAAAGTGTAATATGTGGTACAATACAGGCCCCTGCGGGTGCAACAAAGTTGTGATAAAGAAGGGGTGCTAAAAATAATATAGGTTAGCCCATAAGATAGGTTGGCAAAAGATATCAAACATTCATACAGTTACGGACTACAGGATACATGCCTACTGGGCTACTCTGCATATATTCTGCAGGCCTCTTTACATTTACTGTTGGTTATGTCTATTTCTAGTTACGCATTTTATATTAGTCATGTACAGGCCCCAGAGCCTTTTTATATGCTTATGACCCGCACTGGGTCCTTTTTTATGACATTGACTGGCCTTGGGCCCTTATTATATGGTTATATGTGGAGTGGGGGCCCTTAGGAGGGCGCACTATTTTCCCTCCACATTTTGCCTTCCTTTATTTTTGAATTCCTAATTTAGGGTTCATTGGTAGGGTATTTATAGGGGCATTTGTACACTCATTTTCAGATTATTGATTGGTATTGCTTGGGCTCTTTGTGGGAGAACCTAGTGTCTTGTCTATTGCTTGTAGGGCTTTAGTCTATTGCTGTCTTTTATGCTTCATAGATTCAACACCTAAGATTTTGATCATAACTTGGTATCAGAGCATTTTCCTGATTGCTGAATTTCAGATCTGATTTTCTGATTGGGTGCCCATTTTCCTTGCTGATTTTTCTCTCTTTGCTGAGGGCTTTCGTCTCTTTGCTTCAGCAACATTCAACACAGTTTGGAGGACCAACTCCCATCAGAGCATTTTCCTTGGCGGAGCTTTAGCAGATAGTTAGCGGAAATTTGGCGGCCGGACAAAAAAAATTTGGGCAAATTATTTCCGGCGCCCAAGTTCCAAATCCAGGCTGTCCAGCGCCCTACTTCATCACATTTTTCAACCATTGTTCCAGCAAAGTTTCAGCCATATTTCAGTTTTGATTGGAGGCTGTCCATCGCCCTATTTCATCACGTTTTCCACAGATTTCTAGCCATATTTTCAACATTGATTGGAGGCTGTCCAGCGCCCACTTTCATTCTCCTTGTGGTCACATTTTCCAGCCAGCTCTTCGCACACACTTGGAGCTCTATCGAGAGGTATCATTGCTGGTTTTTCCTTGCTTTCCACACCTTTTCTTGACATTTGTCATTTCCTTTTTTGCTCTTAGTGTCGTTTGTGTACCTAAAGCGTATTTGGGGTGACGACAAAAGTCCGCTCCCTCCGATATTAAGCTTTTCTTACACTCTCTTCACTTCCTGCATTCCTTGACCATGGATACTTCCCCTACATCTTCTGAGCCTCGCATACAGTCTTCCACTTACCTTGACGAAGTACGGCATGAATTCCGAGATCATCTTAGGGAAGCCATGAGTGATGTACGCACTGATTTACGCCAGGAGTTACGAGAGACGTTCACTGCTCTTTCTGCCCAGATTGCTACACTATCATTATAGTCCAGTGTTTCTCCACTATCTCCACCTGTTCCCCCACAGCGTACATTTCCACCACCCGAGACTCCTTCATCTTCTGATCCTTTGCCACGAGACTTTAAGGATAAGGTTCAGCTTATTGTGTATTTTGGGTCATCCGATGGGAATGAGCTCGAGAATTGGTATTCTAAGCTTGAGACCTACTTCCTTATGTTTCCTAAGACTGACATTCAGCGGATACATTTGGCTGCTTTACATTTGGAGGGCCGTGCTGCTACTTGGTGGCACATGTTTCGCCAGACGGCTTCACACCCTGGCCTTGCTAGTTGGACAGAGTTTATGACAGCACTCCGCCTAGCGATGATTGATCCTCAGTGGCTTATTCGACAGCGCGACATCTTTCGCAGTTTATCTTACACTGGTGACTTGGCTGCTTATACGACACGGTTTACAAAGCTTTCCTATCTATTCCCAGATGGACAGAAAGAATAGCCGCACAGTGGGCCTTCGGGAGGCTCTGCATGAACTGCTTCCCGGAAATAAGCTGATAGTCCTGCCGAGAATCAATACCGGAAAATATATGCTGAGTACCATCATGAGAGAATGTCAATGTCTGCTGCTGGAGGTCTACTGTAACCGCACCAAGGGATAGAAAACCAATCAGCACCGAGGATAAGATTGTACCGTGTAAGTGGAATAATATGAAAATCTGCCTGACCAAGGAAGTCTCCAATCCGATATGAAAGCTGCTGATACATCTGCGTGCTAGGAAAAGAGTGTGCACTGGCAACCTCAACATGCAGGAGATGAGGTGTAGTGACTGGCATAGCACGAATACGTGTAGTAATATGACTGTTGAGAAAAGAGTGAGTGCTACCCGTGTCAACAAGGACAATAAACTCACGACCAGTGATACGTACGCGAAGACGAATATGGCGTGGACCCGGCTTACCGGCCCAAGTAGCATAAGCAAGCTGAGCATGGCATACAGCTAGATCAGGGGGATCAGGAACAGGCTCAGTGGGTGTGGCAAACTGATCAACAGGTGGGTCATCATCAAGAATATGAAGGCATATGGCAGAATCAGGACTATCATCAGATGTGTCAGCATCATGGAAATAGACGGCAGTAGCAGTGGCAGGCTGTCGGCAATCACGGGCGATATGATCAGGACTCTTACAATTGAAACATAAGCGCTTCTCACGGGATCTCAGACATCTCAGGTTGTGAGTAGCGACGAACAAAAACAGGACGAGGAGAAAAAGGAGGACGTGATGCAGAAGGAAGAGTGGACGAAGGTGAACTGACAAATGTGGGACTAGCAGAGGATGGAGAGGAAGCCAGTTCAGCCTATTGCGGATGCACCACCTTTGCCACAGGTATTTTTTGAACTGTTGCGTGAATTTGAGCATGTTTTTAGAGAGCCGACTCAGTTACCACCTTTACGAGATGTCAACCACCATATAGACCTTGTTTCCTCTGCATCACCTCCTTTAAATATGTCTATTGTTGAGCGCGAGGAAGTCCAACGTCAGGTGTCTAATTTATTACGTCAAGGCCTTATTGTTCCTAGCCACAATCCTTTTGGTGCTCCTGTTTTTTGTATACACAAAAGGATCTTAGTGATCGTCAGTACCGTTGGCTTCAGTTTTTACAGTCCTTTCATTTTGATATCCATTATAAGCCTGGCAAAAGTAACTCTGCTGCTGATGCTTTGTCTCGTTTACCTACTCTTACTTACAGTCTTGTTACGTCTCCCCACTCTTGGTATGATGATCTTCCTCAGGCTTATGCCACATGTCCAGACTTTCGTGATGTTATGTCGTCTGCCTCTCGTCCTTCCTCTCACCCTCACCAGGTTTATTCCATTGTTAATCATCGCTTGTTTTACTATGGTTCGTTATGTATTCCCAGCACTCTCGACATACGTCCACAGCTCCTTCTTGATGCCCGTCCTTGTTCCGTTTGAAAGAACATTTTTATTGGCCTTCCATGAAGCGTGAGCTTTCTCACCTTATTCATACTTGTGATTTTTGCCTTTGTAACAAGTATTCCCGTGAAAAACCTGGCGGTCTCCTTCAAAGTTGGCCTATTCCTTCCCACCAGTGGACTGATATATCTATGGACTTCATTTTAGGTCTTCCCCGTACTCAGCGTGGTCATGACTCTTGTTTGGTGGTAGTTGATAGGTTTTCTAAACAAGCTCATTTCATACCAGTCAGACGTACTATTACAGCAGAGCAGTGTGGTCGTATATTTATTTCTGAGATTTTCCGCTTACATGGTCTCCCACGATCTATACTTATTGATCATGATACCAAGTTTACATCAGGTTTTTGGACAGAGCTTATGCGTATCTTGGATGTTAGGATACTTATGGGCACTGCTTATCATTCTTCTGCGGATGGTCAGTCTGAGGTTATTAACCGGGTATTGGAGGATTATTTACGACATTATGTTTCTCCTTCTGGTCGTGATTGGGATCAGCATTTACGTTTGGCTGAGTATAGTTATAACAGTTCTGTTAGTTCCAGCACATGTATTTCTCCTTTCCTGCTTGCTCATGGACACTCACCAGTTCTACCCGGTATACCTGCTCCTCCAGATGATGCACCTGTTACTATTTCATCTTATCTTTCGAGTGCTCGAGTGATTATTACTAGAGCTGCTACTCATTTACAACATATTCCGCAGCGGTACAGGACCATTGTTGATCGTCATCGGCGCCATGTTGAGTTTGCAGAGGGAGATACTTTTTCTCCGGTTACGCTTTGCTCGCCATCGTTTTGTACAGGGTCTTGCTTCTACTGAGAAGCTTGCACCATGCTATTATGGGCCTTTTCAGATTCTTGAGCGCCTCAGTCCAGTTACATACCGTCTTGAGTTACCTGCTGCTACTCGGGCTTGTGATATCTTTCATGTCAGTTTATTACGTGCTGCTATTGAGGATGATGCTCCTCGAGATTCCTCATTTCCTACAGATCCAGAGCTTTTTCCATTCCTGCCAACTGCTATTTTACAAGTGCGCTTATTGCATAGTCGTCGCCATCAGCAGGTTCCGTTTTTGGTCCAGTAGGATGGTCGTCCTATTGAGGAGGCTACTTGGGAGCCCATTGATGTTTTTTATCATAACCCTATCCTGGCTGATCAGGCTCGATCACTTGCAGCTACCATTGCTTCTCGGGATGCTCCGGCTTCTCTTGATGTTCCTTTCTCAGATGGGATATCTTGATGCAGTATTTTTCTCTGGCACTGGTTCTTATCTTATTTTGCCTACATTGGGGGCAATGTTCTTTATAGTCAGGGAGAGTTACGGACTACAAGATACAGGCCTACTGGGCTACTCTGCATATATTCCGCAGGCCTCTTTACATTTATTGTTGGTTATGTATATTTCTGGTTACGCATTTTATATTAGTCATGTACAGGCCCCAGAGCCTTTTTATATGCTTATGACCCGCACTGGGTCCTTTTTTATGACATTGACTGGCCTTGGGCCCTTATTATATGGTTATATGTGGAGTGGGGGCCCGTAGGAGGGCGCACTATTTTCCCTCCACATTTTGACTCCCTTTACTTTTGAATTCCTATTTTAGGGTTCATTGGTAGGGTATTTATAGGGGCATTTGTACACTCATTTTTCAGATTATTGATTGGTATTGCTTGGGCTCTTCGTGGGAGAACCTATTGTCTTGTCTATTGCTTGTAGGGCTTTAGTCTATTGTTGTCTTTTATGCTTCATTGATTCAACACCTGAGATTTTGATCATAACTCATACAATCATGTAAGTTACCTAGATATAGACAAATTCAATAGTTGATTGAACAATGTTGAAAGTACCACTAACTACTAGTTAGCAATTTTTTACCCTATAGAGGCCAAAAGAAGAATCCACCTTCACTTATTAATGTAATGAAACCTTTTAGGCCCTATGAAGCTTTACAAGGCCTTAATTACAATATGCAAGTTATGATTACATAATAGGGATGACACATATGGTTCAGATATTTCCAAATTTGTCAATCGTATGCCTCCTATCGTACGTAGCAGTCAAAGTGGAGTTAAATTTGTTGTCATTTACAGTTGCGTAATCATACACACACAATTTTGTAGCCTTATAAAAATACACATTATAATAGCTACAAATAGCCATTGCCAAATGGCTGAGAGTTCAAATTTCGAACTGCATTGCAACTACATAATAATGATTGATTGACAAGTGCTTATACTATGTAATACTAAAAAAGGATTATAAACTTGAAAATTGAAAACTACATCATCCCTACTCCGTTCGTCAATGCAAAAGAGTACACTCAAATGCACAAGCATAACCTATTGAGATTCTATCACTCGTCTAGAGGTGAAGGGCAGGCTTAGTCATGATAAAGGAAAACATTGAAGAGTAAATTATATAAAATAAAGCCCGTGAATCCTCACAAATGAGCATAGCATGGAATGCATTCCATAATAGGGTTCGGGTTTTCCAGAATGAGGCACAAACAAATCTTATTTTCAGTAGCTATTTGGTTGTCATTTGCTCTGGTTTTCAGTAAATGTTAATCCTACAGTTTGGGCTATCAACTGTATGGATGATGATCACTTTTGCAATCGTTTCACTAGAGATGTGAGTGCAAATGTGCATACAGTTGGGGGCATAAATATTGGGCCCTTCTCGGCGCGCATTTCATAGTGCATAGTAGCTCGTTCACATAGAAATAGAGAGGCATTTTGTTGATTACATTTTGGGAAACATCTATGCTCAGCTGAGAATATGTCAGCAAAAGTCACAAAATGAAAGATAGATTGCTTGAAACAGACTATATTTGTGACAATTGCAAGTCTCTTTTGTTCTGCACTTTTGAGAGGCAAAACGCTGGTTTGACCATTGATCCCCTAAAAAAATTTCAGCCATAAGCTATTTTTCCAAAAAGAAAAAAAAAAAAATTGCGATTCTGGGTTTAGAATCACGATTCGCGAATCGTGGACCCAACGAATCGCGATTCGGTGCATCTATGTGCTAAACTTTGATTTGGTGCTTGATCGTAAAGGAGAATCATACCACATTTACAATTTGACTGCCAACCGAGTGGAGTTTAACTTAAAACTTAGCAAATTTGCAGTAGAGCTTATAACATAATAAAAATTTCCAGCAAAAAGAATTTAGGCAAAATACTAATCCAAAAAATAAATAAATTTATGCAAAATAGGTTCCAAAAAGACTGTTCTGAAAAGTGGATGCAGCGAAACACATACCGCAGCACCTATGCAAAAGAGTAACAAAAAAAAATTATTCCATCACCTCACCTTGTTGAGAACCTAACTAAAAAGCATATGTGGTGGGAAAAATGCACCAACAAATATAGAAGGAATTGGCACAAATCGATTGGACGAAGACCTTAAAGAGACCATATTCGCTAATACTGTAGAATAAATACTATAGGAACTAATTGAATTTGATTACTTTTACCGTCGCATATTCTAAAATTTACGAAATACGGCCTCAAAACACACAAACAAAGGTCTATTTAGCAAATAAATCATTCCCTACTTTCTCATGAACTAACAAAAGTTTTGCATTCCATCAGTTCAGCAGAAACCTAACTAAAAAGCAAAGCTGGTGACAACATACACCAACAAATATACAACAGATCAACACAAACATATTAAGGATAATTCAAAGAAAACTAGATGTTCTCAATACTGCAAAATATATATATGATGGGAACAATGAAAATTTGATTACTTTTTTTGTTATATATTTTGAAACTATAGACGCGGTTCGTTTAACATTTACAAAATGTAACACGGGCTTCGGAACACATAGACAAGGCTCTATTTAGCAGCAGATCATTTCCTTTTGATTCTAGTCCAATTAAAGCTAACTTCTCATGTTTTCATTAAAGACATCTGCCATGAGCACGTGTTTCATCACTTTACTTCTATGGAACTTAAAAGGAACATCAGTACTCCACCGATGGGCCTCAATGCAACTTAGGACCATTTAGGGCCATTGACCAGCATTAAGCTTTCCACTTCTCTGGGCAAGGGCAATGAAAATACTTAACCATGATAGAATCTTGGAATTAAAAGCAACAATATTGTGTTATGCAAACATTCCTTTGGCATCATGGTAAATAAAGCACACAAACGTAGGAAAAGATACCATTGCCATAGCTCATATTAATGGCTAATTTCAAGTATAACCACATTCAAGAATAAGATTCTCAAGTTTTACTATCTATGCACAACTAGCTTCATGATGGTCTAGTTGAGTTGTTTTGATTTAAAAACATATGCACAGTGTCATCACCTCAAAAACATAATAATCAAAATTATCTAC
This sequence comes from Diphasiastrum complanatum, assembly GCA_029204225.1. Lineage (NCBI taxonomy): Eukaryota > Viridiplantae > Streptophyta > Lycopodiopsida > Lycopodiales > Lycopodiaceae > Diphasiastrum > Diphasiastrum complanatum. Next base: position 42,176,246 of record CM055112.1, read on the forward strand.
CAAAAGTGACTTGCCAATCATAATATGTGCTTTACAAACTACTATTGGGAAATAAAAAACACATTATGAGTGACATGCATTGTGAACATGCTCAAAAAATGTGCACATCATAGGAGCGAAGTTTGATCCAAAGGAACTCTGAAAATGAATATCCATACGAGGTGTGAATATGAGAATCAGGCAATTCGAGGACATTTTCAAAAAATATTGAGACCAAAGTCTTCAAAAAATCAACATTCTTGAAAAAAGAACATGTTCTCAACACAAAAATTAGCAAAAAAAGGGGACCCGTTTTTTACCTACGCTCATGCTAACATTTTTCCAGTCCAACACAGCATTATAGAATACAATGCTTGCTTCGTCTGTTCTGAATCGCAATGCAAATGTCCTTGAATATGCTTCCTGAATTGTCCAAGTGCACATTGATTACCATTCACATAAACCCAATAAAGGCATTCACTGTGGAAATTATAAACAAACAAATACTTGCTTTCATTATTCTACAGCACACTGCCCTCCATCAAGTGAACATAAAAAACATCGGATTTTAAAAAATAATGTAAAAGGAATATCACTTCTGAAATTACTAGTAACAATTTTAAAATTCCTTCTTGATCCAACTCAGATGTTTTAACTTTTGTTGAGTGAGCATGGAAACCTTGGATACACAATTGTGCAAAAGTCAATCCAAAATTATTATATTGAAGTTACTCTGTAACACATGAACTGGACTAAGCTTTTCTATCTTGAAGTTCATCACTCCCACAGAAGAGTGAAAAGCAACAGCTGATTATTGACTAGCTAAAAAGACACTCAAATAGCCTAAGTGACTTCCAAAAGACTACAATAGCTGTAGGAGAATTTGGCTACAACTCAGAAATACAAAAAGAAAATTTTCACCTTCAAAGGAGGGCTCAAAACAAATTCTTAGGTATATAAAATTTTCTAATCAAACACGAGCACTACCAATCAAGTTCCACAAGCTCCCTCACATTTGAGAGATCATGGAGGTGGAGGATTGGTAATACAACATAGAAGAAAGAACCAATTGCCACCTATAACAAAGAATTACAATAGAATTGCAATGATGTTTAAATTAAGATGGAATAGTGCAATTGAAACATTGAGATACAAGATTTCATGCTTCAAAAAGATCAACCTGATTGCTACTTCATCAAAGCTCATGCATGCACACCACCTTTCCAAACTTTTATATATTCACCCAAAGAGATGAAAGATTTACTCTATACAAACCCAACTATTGATAGCCTATACAAATAATGAAGACTTTGAAAGTCAACTGACCTGCAATTGCCCACTTGTAGAAGCATCCTCTATTACCCAGATTTGCAAGGCAGGCCCAACTTTGAAAAACTGCAAAAAAGAATGCATCTGATAATCTCTCTCTCTCTCTCTCTCTCTCTCTCTCTCTCTCTCTCTCTCTCTCTCTCTCTCTCTTTAGCTTGCTCCTTCTGCTTCATCGCACTCCAAAGAAGGTTGCTTTTCTTGGAAGAGCCATCGCAATCTGGGCTATAAGCCAATTCTCCTCGGAAAGCTCCATGGCTCCCAAGAAAAAAGGGGGTGCCCCTACGCCCCCCCCTCTATTCACCTCTTCTCCTCCTCCATCATCTGAGAGGGAGGGGGATGCTATTTCACCTATAGCAATCCCACCGCTAGCTGTACTAGAAGGCATCACTGATGCACCCGCTATTTTCACCGACAATCCACTTGCTATCACAGAAACGCATCAGCTGTTCACGGTCAATTACACTCCTTCCAAGCCTATTGAGAGTCTTTATGCCTATGATATTGGTTTCATCCGAAACGAAATCCTCGGCATTAAGAAACAACTACACTATTTTGAAATGGCGAATGGCAAATTGGCTCTAGATCTCGTGGGTGTCAAAGAACGGGTGGGGCAGCTTGAGCAGAAAATGTATACCTTAAGCAACGGCTTGCAGAACGTGTACCTTCTTCAGACGAAACTTCCAACAAAATATCTTGCTTGGAAAAACAGGTCGAAGAGACAAAGACATGGGCAGCACTCTTCAAATCGGATGATATGGGCAGCAAACTCTCATCACTTGCAAAACAGGTTGAAGAAACGACATCGATCCTCAAACAAGGTAATCACCCCCATATCACAGCCTCTATGATGGATAACAATTTGGAGACAGTTTTGGATGAACAAGCTAGAAGAGCTAAAAAGGCTCTCAATATTAGAGTAAGAGGCATTGCCAACGGCGGTAAACCAATAGACGAAGCTACAGATTTACTCGTTTCCAAGTTATCTCATGTTGTTGATGGTTTTGATATGGCATGGCGTAGTAAATCCGACGACAACATTCTTTTTATCAAATTTTGCTCTCTTCAACACCGCAATGCAGCCCTTCGGCTTAGAACAAAACTCAAAGGCACTTTCATTTATATGGATGATGATTTGACAAATACCCAATGGTTAGCAAGGAAAAAGACTATTCACGAAGCGAAAGAAAAAGGGCAAAGGGTCGTTTTTATCGATGGCAAACCAAGATATTTCGACCTCCTCTCACACTAGGAACTTGGGGCTCCCGGGTTTAGGAGCTGCCCAAGATCCCCTACCATTTTGAGACTTGGCTTCTGGAATTGCAATGGTTTTTTATCATCATCGGCAGGAGATTTTGCTGATTTTATAAGCAAATGTGACATTTTGTTGTTGGCTAAAACCATGAGTCCTTATATCATCCTCTTCCACATATACAGGATTACTCTTGGCATTCTGTTTTTCGCCCATTTGTGAGGGGAAAAACTTGACGTGGATCTGGCGGAGTAGCTTGTTTATACAAAGCCACGGCAGTTAAGATGGTTAAGCAAGATCCGTATGCTCGATATATATGGCTACATACTATTGGTTCATTATTGGGATTACCGCAGGACATTTATATGGTTGTATGTTACTTCGCTCCACAGACTTCGGCGTTTGCTGAATTTGGTAGGGACCCATTTCAGGCACTCTCAGATGATATTGCTGTTTTTTCTCATCAGGGCAACATTTTGTTAGCAGGAGATTTCAACGCCCGTACTAGCTCCAAACAGACAGAATTTCATGCAGATACTGACGTTCTTCGGCTTCATCCTCTGGATATGGGATTTGATCGAGTATCGCAGGATGCACACACTTCAGTTACATCTTTTGGAGAGCAGTTGATTACTCTTGCGGAAACACATTCTCTGGCCATCTTGAATGGCCTCACACAGTGGCCTTCCTCATCATCGTTTACATGTTATCCTCATGGTGGAGGACATAGTGTAGTTGACTACTTTATTGGATCACCTGCTTTGATCCCTCACATCTCTGATTTCTCCATTACACCTCCTACCATTTCTAATCACTCACTCCTACGCCTCTCACTGGGTCACATAACCCCGTCTTCTAAAGTTCCACGCCCCTCTTCTACTAACAAACGTGTTCCCTTTACTCACTCTGGACTCGCCAACTACACCACGACCCTGTCCCAACTACTTACTCACTTCCCTTTCACGGCATCAGTTGAGCAACAAGCCACTTTTCTCTCTAAATCCCTCTTATCTGCAGCGTCCTCATCTTTCCCCACCAAGACGATATCATCTCATAGACGTGTTCACAACCGCTGGTATGATGCAGAATGTCGCTCTCTTCACAAACATGTGGCAAATGCCAGATTCCACTCCCCTGCAACACTCAAACAACACCAGAAAAAGTATCGTAAAGCCACCAGAACAAAAAAGATAACATACCTACGATCACTCTGCCAAAGGTTGATCGATTCTTTAGATTCCTCTTCCTCCTCCTTTTTCTGGAAACATTTCACCAGATCTTCTTCGACTTTGGCCCCCATCGCAACCGAATCTTGGGTTGAATATGCCACAAAACTTTATACCCTAGACTCCCCTCCTACCTTACTCTCACCACGACCTGCCCGCTGCACGCTTTTTACTCCACACATGGTTGAAAATGCCATTAACCATGCCAAACTTCATAAAGCCCCTGACTATGATTCTCTAAACGTGAATTTCCTAAAACCTGTAGCACATCTTATCTTTTCCAGAGATTATCTTTGCTTGGCTTCACAGACGAGACTATTGCCGCGATCATTACTTTATATGAGCGAGTTTGGGCGCGGTTCAGGGACGGTAGTGGTTGGTCCTCGCTGATCCACTCTACCATTGGAGTGAAGCAGGGCTGCCCCTTATCTCCTACTCTCTTTGCACTATATATTGATGACCTCGAGCGGATTATTCGAGAGGAAGGTGGAGAGGGCTGTCCCTTAGCAGATATTATTATCCCCATTCTCCTATACACTAATGATGTGGTTCTTCTCTCATCCTCTGCAGCTGGCTTACAGAGACACCTCTCTGCTTTACATAACTTCTGTCAGCTTTGGGGATTGACGGTTAATACTAAGAAGACCAAGGTTATGGTGTTCAACACCAATAGACAACATATAAGAGATGTGACCTTCTATTATGATGGGCTACCGATTGAGATTGTGACCTCTTACACTTATTTGGGAGTACTTTCTTCTGGTCCGCTACTCACATTTCGACAGACAGCCCTCACCAGACTCCGTAAGGGGCACACTTCTCTTGTTCATATGGAGAGATTCTGCTTCGCATATTATGTACAGGACCCTGCTACCAGATGCTTACTATTTTCTACCACTGTCTCCCCGGTTGTTTTATACTCTGTTGAGACTTGGTGTCCGGATTTATCACGTAATACTTGGAGGGATCTTACTCGTATCCAGATTCTCATGCTTAGAAAGATGATTAGGGATAAGCCCTCGGTGCCACATGATATCATATTAGCGGAGTTTGCTTCCCCTCCCCTGGTTATCGGTGCTATGTTTCAGATCATTACCTTTCTTCAAAGGATATCAGAGTTAGACACTTCCAGATATATTGTTGCTGCTCTCACTTCATCATGCACCATTGTTGGACAGGGGGCCAAGCATTCTTGGTTTGGCGATGTCTCAGCCCTTCTTCAGACTTGGGGCTTATCTATACTTGATCTGCTGAGCGGGACTCATGTTGAAGAGTAATGCCTATTTTACCCCTTTTTTGGCTAAGCATTAGTTAAGTTGTACATAACTCATGGGGCATGTTTTAATTAAATGCATGACCCCCCCTTTTTGTTAAGTTATGTAAATTAGTGCAAGTGGCCCACTTGGCCAAGTAGCTCACTCCCATGGTTGACACCTAGACTTTCCATGCATGTAAAGGAGGTGCTTGCCTCACAAGGGATTTGGAGGACCCACGCCCTCCTCTCTCTTACTAGCAATTCATTTCTTCTTGAGACTTTTGAGTTTGTGAGATGCTCATGCAATTCTCCTTGTGTGTGATATTTCCATAGCCAAGTTTTCTCAAGCTTTCATAGTTGATCTAGCATCTGAGTTAAGATACTCCATAGCTAGGTCTTGTAATTCTTCATGGTATCAGAGCAGGTTGTCTAGCCTGTGAGTCTGAGAGTGAGAGAAACTTCAGTGCTTAGATTCTTGAGAAGATTCTTATCTTCTACAAGCACCTCAATCTTGAAAGAGGGAGCATTTGATCTACAGGTGTCAGATCAGGTGGAGTCTTGCACTGTTGGTGAGCTATTGGCAAGGGGAGTGGGATGATCCAAAAACTTTCTAAATTTGGCTAAGTTTTGGAGAGTTTTTCTGGAGGAGCTTACACAAAAGTAGGGCGCACTTTCTGTAGGGGCTTCTGGTTTCTGTTCCAGTGGAGCCCAGTGCTTGTGCTAGTGAGGCCACACCAAGTGGCAAAGACAAAAGCAGGAGCTGAAGGGTTGCCTTGAAGTGGCTACATACCCTAGTTTGGGGTTAAACCCTTGTTGCTGGAAGTTGTTCTTTTCTGATCTCTTTCAAGTTGAGCTTCTGTTTTAAGCATAGATTTTAGCATGGCAAGTCTTGGGGAGAGTTTGCTGGGTGAATCTAGCAAACTAGATGGCACAAACTACAGAGTGTGGAAGTTCAAGATAGCCAATATCTTGATGGATAAGAATTGCTGGGAGGTCATGACAGGTACAGAACCTGTACCAACATCTGATCCTGAATTGAAGGACTACATGAACAGGAGACATAAAGCTCATAGGATAATCAATCTTTCTGTCAAGGACAATATTATTCCTCACATTTGCAATGCAAGGGATGCAGCTGATGCTTGGACAATTCTGAAGTCTATGTTTGAAACAGTGGATTCAGCCAAGCTGGTGTATTTGCAAAACAGGTTACATACTCTCAAGATGGAAGCAGGTGCAACAATTGGTGATCATATTACAAAGGTCAAGGACCTATTGGATCAGCTTGCTTCAGTTGGAGAGAAAGTAAGTGACAGGAGTATTGTTCCCATAGTCTTGAACAGCTTGTCATTCAACTATCAAGACTATGTGATGTCCCTTTCTGCTAGGGAGAAACTCCCAACCTTTGGGGAGTTATGTGGTCTTCTTTTACAGGAGGAGATGAGAAGGAAGAATCTTTCTGAAAGGGAAGATAATCCAGAGCTTGCATTTGCTTCTAAGAAGAAGCAAAACTTTCAGAAGAAAGGCAAAGGCAAAAAGAAGAACTCAAAGCAAAGCTTGGAGCAGCAGGTGTCCAAGTTACAGGTTGGAGAGGAGTCAAGCACCAATTCCTCATCTACACCCAAGAGGAAGGGCAACTGCAACTATTGTGGTAAGTATGGGCATTTTGCTTTTGAATGCAGGAAGAAGCAAAGTGATCAGAAGAAGGGAAAGAACCAGCAGAGTCACTTTGTTGACAGAGTTGCAGAGGAGGAGCAATCTGGTGTGCTTGAGCTATTCACCGCAGCCCCTGTTGGTAAAAGACAAAGAGAAGAACTTCAAAGTGGTAGCCAAGGGAATGCAAGAAGGAGGTCTTTACAAGCTTTTCACAACCATTCCTAGCCAAGAGGCCTTGTCTGCAAGAGATACTAATCGGGACAAGCTTTGGCATGAGAGATATGGTCATTTGAGTTACAAAAGTTTGCAAGTTTTGAACAGGCACAAAATGGTAGTAGATCTTCCTAGCATTAAGTCTTCTTCAGATACATGTGAGGCTTGTGCATTAGGGAAGCAACAGAGAAAAAAGTTTCCAAAGGAGAAAGCTACCAGGGCCAAGGGCATTCTTGAACTTGTGCATTCAGATTTATGTGGTCCCATGCAGGTCAAATCAGCAGGGGGGGCATACTATCTCATGACCTTCGTAGATGATTTCTCTCGAAAGGTATGGGTCTATTTTCTGAAACTGAAATCTGAAGCGTTCAAATACTTCAAACAGTGGAAAGCTATGGTGGAAAACCACACAGGAAAGAGGTTAAAGACTCTCAGGTCAGATAAGGGTGGTGAGTATATTTCTGATGAGTTTAAAGATCTTTGCAAAGCATGTGGGATAAAGAGACAGTTTACTGCTCCACATACACCGCAGCAAAACGGCGTGGCTGAGCGGAAAAACAGGTCTATAGTTGAGTGTGCGAGGAGCATGCTCAAGGCAAAGGGGTTGCCAAATTCTTTTTGGGCAGAAGCGGTAGCAACTGCTGTTTTTCTATTGAATAGAAGTCCAACCAAAGCAGTTGAAGGAATCACGCCAGAAGAGGCATATAGTGGCAAGAAGCCCAAAGTGGGCAGCCTTCGAGTATTTGGGTGTACAACATATGCACATATACCAAAGGACTTGCGAAAGAAACTTGATGCAAAATCCGTAAAGTGTGTCTTTCTTGGGTATAGTGAAGGTGAGAAAGCTTATGTGCTATATGATCTCGAAAACAGGAGGAAGATCCTAAGTCGAGATGTCATCTTTGATGAAGAGCATGCACCCAAGATACAGGAGCAGGAGAAGGAAGGAATTACTGAGTTCATACCCTTGATTGATTCCACGGATGAGGATCCTAGTCAAGAGTCCTGTAAGCCTCAAGTGCAGGAGCAACAACAGGAAATCGAACCTACTAGTTCGAGACCTCTTTTTGGCCAAGTACCAGAAGCAGAAGTTGGGGACAAACGGAAGACTAAAACAGTACCATGGGATACGTGGTCACCATCCACATCACCTACTGCTAGGAAGAAGCTACCTAGGTGGTATTGGGAAACAATCAAAGAAGGTCAAATGATTGAAGAAGGAGAGAGCAGTGAACAGGGTGTCAGAAGATCTCTTAGGTCTCATGAGAGACAAGAGACTAACTTTGCTCTTATGTCCACTATTCTGAATGCAGATGAGCCACAATTCTTTCACGAAGCCGTGAGAGAAAAGGTATGGCAACATGCCATGCAGGAGGAGTACGACTCCATTGTCAAGAATGACACATGGGAGCTCACTACATTGCCAGAAGGGAAGCAACCAATAGGTTGCAAGTGGGTCTATAAGACCAAGTTTCATGCCAATGGAACAGTGGACAAGTACAAGGCAAGGTTGGTGGCGAAAGGCTATGCTCAGCAAGAGGGGCTAGACTATGATGAGACATTCGCACCTGTTGCTAAAATGACATCTATCAGGACCGTCTTGGCTATAGCCTCATATTTTGATTGGGATGTCCATCAAATGGATGTCAAGAGTGCCTTTCTTAATGGGCACCTACAGGAGGAGGTTTACATGGAACAACCGCAGGGATTTGAAATAACAGGCAAGGAGAATCTGGTTTGCAGGCTTAGGAAAGCCTTGTATGGGCTCAAACAGGCGCCAAGGGCTTGGTATAGCCGAATTGATGAGTACTTTGCAAGGCAAGGGTTTGAGAAGAGTAAGTCTGATTGCAATCTTTATGTCTTCAGGGAAGGAGAAGACTTTGTGGTTGTTGTGCTCTATGTGGATGATCTACTCATCACGGGAAGCAATAAGAAGCTTATTGCTTGTGTTAAGAAGAATCTTTCTAATGAGTTTGAAATGAAAGATTTGGGTTTGCTACACTATTGCCTAGGAGTTGAAGTTTGGAAAGGAAAGCGTTGTCTTTTTATCTCACAGGCAAAGTATGCACAGAAATTATTGAAGAAGTTTAACATGCAAGAAAGCAAACCAATCAGCACACCCATGGATGCAAGCAACAAGCCATCAAAAGATGATGGTCCAGCATTTGCAGATGAGACGCTCTATCGTCAGTTAGTGGGCAGCCTGATTTACCTTACTACCACCAGGCCAGATATTGCTTATGCGGTTGGAATCGCAAGTCAATACATGTGTAAGCCTACCGAAGCACATTGGAAGGCAGCCAAGCGGATCCTACGATATGTGAGAGGGACAGTGACTTATGGGATTGGATACACGGATGACGGGAACCTTCAGCTGGAAGGCTATTCAGATTCTGATTGGGCAGGTGATAGAGACGATCGGAGATCGACGACAGGCTATTGCTTCAGCCTAGGTTCAGGGGCTATATCGTGGTGCAGTAAAAAGCAGCCTACTATTGCTCTATCGTCTACCGAAGCTGAGTACAGGGCGACTACGAGGTCCGCCTGTGAAGCCATTTGGTTACGCCGTCTACTTGAGGACATGCAGATTGCTCAAGTAAGACCTACATTGTTACATTGTGATAACCAAAGCTGCATTCAGCTTGCAAGGAATCCAGTCTATCATGCACGGACAAAACATATAGAGGTGGACTAGCATTTTATACGAGAGAAAGTGCACAGTGGGGAGATCGAGCTAGTTTATTGCGACACCAACAACCAGACAGCTGATATTTTTACTAAACCACTTAGTAAAGATAAGTTTGAAAAGTTCAGAACTTTGTTGGGTGTCAGTTTGAATAAAATTGCCATTAAGGGGGGGTGTTGAAGAGTAATGCCTATTTTACCCCTTTTTTGGCTAAGCATTAGTTAAGTTGTACATAACTCATGGGGCCTGTTTTAATTAAATGCATGACCCCCCCTTTTTGTTAAGTTATGTAAATTAGTGCAAGTGGCCCACTTGGCCAAGTAGCTCACTCCCATGGTTGACACCTAGACTTTCCATGCATGTAAAGGAGGTGCTTGCCTCACAAGGGATTTGGAGGACCCACGCCCTCCTCTCTCTTACTAGCAATTCATTTCTTCTTGAGACTTTTGAGTTTGTGAGATGCTCATGCAATTCTCCTTGTGTGTGATATTTCCATAGCCAAGTTTTCTCAAGCTTTCATAGTTGATCTAGCATCTGAGTTAAGATACTCCATAGCTAGGTCTTGTAATTCTTCAACTCATGCTTATATCAGACAACATATTTATCGTAGCTACATACGCACTATCTTTGATTGGAATAGGCTATACTCGCGATATCGAATCAACGCATCCTTCACATATTGTTCACGGTCAAATTGACTCGGGCACGCTAAAGCAATATCAGCCTTTTTTGACTTATGCTCTCGAACGATTTCCTTCTCGTCAAAACGATATCGATTCAACGCGTGCAGTAATGAAGAGTCCTCCTCCGAAATCATTCAGTCGCGTTGAACGGATATCAGGTTCAACGCCCGACCCTGATAAGGTCAAGATACATTTCTATGGCACACATCTACTACGGTTGGATGCTACGGGTACCCCTGTCCTTCCAGGATATCTTACACAGCCATTATCTTTTGGTCTGCGATACCGTATGGGACAGCTCTGAGTCTCTTCTCATCAGCTGGCTATTGAGACGGGTAGATACACGGACACTCCCAGATTGCAGAGGATATGTCAACTTTGTTCTCTTCATGAAATGGAGGATGAGTTCCATTTCATCTTTCGCTGTCCAGTATATTACGAGATCAGGGGGCGTTACCATTGTTTATACAGAGATACCCCTCTCACGTTGCGATCGTTCCTCGAGTATCCAGATGTGTAGGTCTTCTATTGAGAGAGATGTATACTCTACGAGCTTCACTTCTACCTACCACAAATATGGATCGTAGCCAAGCTCATATTACCCAGTTTTTCCATAAACGAGACAGAGAGGACATTTCTGTTTTGGATTTTGAAGTCCCCACTCGGAGATCGAAGACACAGAGAGTCTCACATATTTCTGCTAGATCCAGGATCACTAGATCTTCACGGGCTTCTTGCCAGTCCACAGCACGCTCCACTACTACTATCACTCATTATTTTCAGCTTACTCGTAGCTAGTCTCCTCCGCAGAGCAGGTGGTTAAGCTCTTGCATTGTACCCTCGCAAGCTGGTGGTCAAGCTTGGATATTTCTTCTTCTTAGAGATAGCGAGATAGATATGCTAGTTTCTTGTCTTCTTCTCTTTTCTACTAGTAAATAAGTCCGTATGCGGACAATGCTCCTCACCTTTTGTACTCTCTTTTCTCTTATGTACCTTTGGGTACCAAAAGACATTAATAATAATTCTAATTCTCTCTCCCCCCTATTACGACCAGGGGAAGCACACAAGCTAGCCATTTATAACAGTCTAACGATAGGGCCTTTGCTTCTACATTATCTAGTCATTCTTTCGTACCCTTCTGCATGGGCTCCATCAACGATCACAATCCAACCCTATATGTTCCTCCTAATCAATTCAACCTACATACACTTCCAATTCAACATAAGGCCCAAATGCCAAAATCCCCTCATATCTATGCTTCAAAATTTTCCTTTCAATAGTTCACTCGAAACTCAAGCCATGCATCACACTACATCCCTTCACTTTGCAATATCGATTTCAATTTCATCCAAAATTTCAAATCACATAAAAACTCCAAAACAAAAAACACAAGTTCTCAAAAGATACCTAGTATGATGGCACTAAGTTAAAACCTCCATCATCTTTTTGCCCAAACGAGCTCAATTCGGCACATCTCTAGAAATACAACCAAGAAAGCTATTGTGCTAGGGCTTTAAGAAAAAAACAGTTTATGAGCACACTAAAAATAACAAGCTCATCGATAAACTCACATTGCTAATCCACGCAACACATATCTCTACCATTACCCATCTCCTCAACTTTGCAGCCATAGCAAATTTTCCCCCTCCTAGTGCACAAATGTCATTCACCCCATCCACAAAACTAGCAACCCCATGACACCAGAAATTTACCCACACCATTATAATTGACCCCGTTGTTCCCAAACTTTATGGGATCATACTTCAAACAGTAGTAAGCTATGAAGCAAAGTCCAAGAGATCACATGCTCTAGGACGAGTAAGATTGCGATGACAACATTCTACCTTTGATCATACATTTACTCTCTAATTATCATTGAGGAAGCCAAGTTTGAAAAGGAGAAGATATATTGTTGTTTTGTGGACTTCAAACGTGCCTTTCACAGAATAGCGAGGCATCGCCTTGTGTAGAGACCAAGGGACCTCCAACTGTCCCAGGGGCATAATACTTCCAATAATGACTTTGTATGAAAGGGTTTTAGGATGCTTCCAAATTAATGACATAATTTTAGAGTTGATATTGAGCACCCTGGGGTGAAGCAGGGTTATTTTCCCTTCCCTACACTATTTGGCCTCTACATTGATGAGCTAGAGTCGATTAATTCTCGAGACAATGGTCAAGGCAGCAAACCGGGAGACAACTTGATCTCTATATTACTCTATGCAAACCATGTGATCTTTACTTCACCTTCAAAGAAGGAGAGACATCAAGATACCCTACTCTCCTTCTGCAAAGGTTGGGGCCTAGAGTCAATATCCCAAAGACCAAGATGACGGCCTTTAATAGTTCCACATTATTTTTCTAGAGACAATCATTCTGCCCAGTTGGTCAACCCCTGGAAATTGCCTCGCCTTATACTTGCCTAAATGTCCTCTTCAGGGGGCCTATTTTCAGCACAAGTTGGGGCTTGAGGGCTAACATTTCAAACACTAAGGTCATGGTCTTCAATACTTCCAAAGCTTTTTTTCAGCGTCAAGAGCTTATATTCAACAGGGGTACGAGCATCCGAGGCAAGCAACTACGGCTAGACTTGGGAAGGAATATTTTTGCTTTGTCCAACTAGAGAGGTTTATTTTAGGAGATTTATTTGGAATGCCTCGAGTAAGTGTCGGCTCTTTGATACTATTGTGAACCCCACAACCCTATATGTTGCACAACCTTCATGTTCTAGTATCTCTTCTTCTTATTTCTCTCATTTGCAGGTTATCATGTTATCACGCATGATTCGAGCTAAGCCCTCAGTTCCACAACAGATCATCCTTGCTGAGTTTGCAATCACACCACTTTACGTTGATGCCATCTTTCAGCTTATTATTTATATTTAAAGAGTTATGGACTTCCCAATAACAGAGTTGAGATATTCTCGATTGACACTTGAATCTTCGCAACATCTCCATTCTCGAGGGTTATTAGCTCTCATGGTATTCTCAATGTTTTCACTTGATACATTCAGCATTTCCATTTCACATCTCCCCGCTAGGTCTAATCAATATACCAAGCGCTAGAATTATTGAGTTCATATTCATAGTACTTGGCATGTTGAGTTGGGGATCAAACCTAACTTTTATCAAACTTACTTCCTCAAGTTCGCTCCAAAATCATAGCTACCAAGATCACGATTGCCTCAAACAATTGTTGTGATTTCCAGCTATGTCATCACGGCCTTATTGTCTTAGTTCACTGCTGGTTAAAGGAGAAACCACGGGCCCTAAAGCATCATTGTTGCCTCTTGAAGTGTCAAAATTGAATTCGATGTGAGATGCTTAAGATCCCTCAAGATCCCCCATACAATCAACAAGGCCAATGAATATTAATTCTTATTCTTTTTGTGCATCAGTAATATTCAACATGTATGCTTTTGTGGTAGGCTAATTCAAGAACTGTTATCATGCTATACTCTTTAATGCAACTCTTCCTAGGCCATTGTTGAGAATTCATTAAGAGAAGCTCGTTGAGTCTCTCTCTCATATGGTAGCGAAAATCATCTAGTCGCAAAAATCCTTAGGTAGCGAAAGTCCTCGTTGTTGAGTACCCTCAAGCCATTGTCCTAAACCCAATTTTTTCAACATCCTCACTCTTAATTTGAATCTCATGATACCCTAATCTCAAATCGATTTTGGTGAAGTACTTTGCCCATGTAACCAGGCAATTCATCCATTCAAGGAAAGCGGTATCTATTTTTTAAGTTAGCTTGTTCAATTTTTTTTAGTTCACACAAAGACGAGTTCCTCCATCTTTTTATTAACCAAACATACAGGTGCTCCTCGAGGGGACTTACTAGGCCTAACATGGGCCATTTTTTAATAGTTTTGCAATTGCATAAACACTTCATCCTCTTCCTTAGTCTTCATTCTACATTGATACAAGTGCACTTTCGGGAATAAGTTTTATCTCATGGTCGACAACCCAAGAGGGGGGAAGACCCTCTAGTAGTTGTTCTAGAAAAGCGTCACTAAATTCTTGCCTAAGTCTCCTAAAGGTTTCACCTTCTGCTGAATTTTCTTCCTTTAGGTTATCAATCATTAGTGCAAGTTGCAAATGATAATTTCGTAGTTGCATTCTTCAAGGTAAACAAAATCTTTTCACCAATACAAATAAGAATCACAATACACATTGTTAATGCATTCAACTCTTTCCAAAGCATAAAGCATAGAAGGAGAAGAAATATCCACATTTCCATTAAGCTCTATGAGTGAGCCATTATGCAAGAATGACAAGCTATGGGTTACATAGTTTTTCTTCAATGACTCATTTCATTCGTAATACCACTCCTCGCCAAGTATTACATCGACTTTTTCCAATTTCATTATGTGAAAGTCTAAATTATCCTTATAGGCTTGAGAGGAACTATCCGGTCCCATACTTGATTACCAAGTACCGATGGTCACTTTGCTTTGTTCCCACCTTTAGCTTCTGCAATAACTTGGAGTTGATTCACATCCTATACAACACCTACACAACTTTGTGTAGATGCCAACAACATTAAAATCCACTTAAGGAAAGTAGAGAAAAACTCCTCATGTGTTGCACCTATGATACAAGATGTTCTTACTGTAACGGGATCTGTGTCAAACAGTTCAACAAGAGCCATCCTCGTTCTTCGCCCCAAATCACATCCTCCTCTATGAGAAGACTAGGACAAAATCCAGAGTTTGTTGATGACACACTTTTCCATAGAGATCAACTACATCGCATCGCCCAGCCATGTTGCAATTAGAGTTATCCAATGTATCATGAGGAGACACACTTGTCATTCTCCCAAAAAACATCGAAGGGCCCTAGATCTACTCTCCCTCATGTTGCTACTCGTATCACATCCTTCTTCAACATGAGCAAGATGTGATGATACTGCTATATCTTTTGATATTATTGTAGTAGGATACATTATATTTATGCACATCTCATTCGGTTCAATTTCCAGTAGTTAGATATGTTTGTTCTTTTTGATACCGTTTTGAAGACATTTCATAGACTCCCACAATTACCACATACTTGACATGTACTTTTTTCGTCTGATATGCCTTTTGGCATGGGAAAGACATTAATAAACTTTCTATCCAAATATAGCATATCGCAACTTTCTACATCATCTCAATGCTCTATCTTCGCTACCACCTATCTATTGCAAACTCTTACACACCACCCACAGCTACAATCTTAACTCAAACCATGATTCTAACGTCCAATGGGCCGAAGAAAGGCACCTATGTTCATATTTAGACACATCTAGGTTTCTAAGAATCGAAATTCTCTCCAAAAAATGCAACATAAACTTTACAACGAAGGATAAAAGCCCTAATCGATTATTTGCAATTCAAAAATGTAACCTCAAAACATGCAATATGTAGATAGAATCCAAAGAAAGAAAGTTGATCTTGAAGGTGCAGATGAAGAGGAAAGACACCAAGGCTACCAGTATCCATTCATAACTAGATGAAAAACCTATGGAAGCTACTTATTAAATTGATACGGCCAAAAATATCAAGCACCACAAAAGAAAATATGCCCGTTCGGCAATTCCATCAAGTTGTGAACATTTGAGAAGACCAACCTAACACTACACTCTAATTATTTGGGCGGCATTTACATAGAGGATCAATTACGACAATCCATCGGTTTTTTCATTCATCTAACATGATAAAACTTGGAATATCTGCAAAAGATAGAATGCTATTCATTTATATGCACATGACATGATGCAAATAGAAGAGTAAAACACAGTCTGACAAAGACAAAAACGTTAAGGCAAGATCAAAAGATCTTCGGCGCAAATAGGCTTAAGACTATGCTCAAAATTTATCCAACCTCATGATTGGCAAAACACGATAATACATGATAATGGCCTTGTCTAAGGGATAGCATTTGATATGTTCTCTTTGCATACTTCTAGAAAGAGTCCATACAAGAGGAACAATGCCCTATTGAATGAAACTTAAATGAAAACACTTCAGAATTTAGGATAATAATTATTGTCAGTGAACTTTTGCTTACATGGATTTTTTTTAATGGAATTCCAAAATTTTAAGGTAGCATCTGGATCAGTATTAGCTCCAAGAGATGAAACCGGCGGTGTAAATTTTATTTAGTGCTTCGCACGATCTAAAAATGTAGCAAAGCAAACTTGGTTCCAATGAAATTTCGTGTATAATTTAGTATTCCTAATACCTAATACCTATTGTCACTTTTTTAACTCTCTAAGCTTTTTTCCCCCTAAGACATCTAAAAACAATTAAAAAGCCCAAAAAAAAGACCTTCCAAGTTAAAACAACCCTAAATAATGGAGTCATTCCAAAACGCGATCAAAGAGCTACGTTTCAGAACAATATGCATCTATGGCAGAGCTACGTTTCGGAACAATATGCATCTATGGCACTATATACAACACACATTGATATACATATATATAAATGTATATACAAAATGCATATATTATATATAAAATGATACAATATAAAGAATCACTTCTATATGTGACTTTATACAAAGACTTATACATCAAAATATTCAGAAAATCAAGAAGAGGTATCCGAACAGCAATCCAGATTACGAAGGGCTTTCAGGTTGCATTATGGTTCAGATGCAGCTAAGGTCTAACTATGACTTCAAACCAACGCAAGGTATGACCCTCTAGTTAGAGCCCTATCCTCCCTACGCTTCTCCTAACACATGGTTATATAATGGCTAACTAAAGTTGGTCATGGGCATAACTTTAAGGAACCTAGAAAACTGAACAGTTACATGTGACAACTAGAGCACCACCTATAGATGTATACTTTGAGGCACAGGCTAAATTCGACAATTTATAGTAACCGAAATATCTAAAAAGTAAAGAGCATATTTACTTTTGCCGAGCCACATGTTCTATTGAATACAGGTTTTGCAAACTTTGGCATGATTGAAACATTCGCGTGAGGTGCAAGGATATACATATATATCAAAGTTTGCGGCAACATTGCAAGGCACATTCAAATTTCAAGTGTATCAGTTAACGTTAATGTGAACTCCGACTAGCTGCACATATTGAAAAACGGGTAGAATTTTTCATTATCATGATTTATTTCTCATTTTTCATCTAATTTCAAATTTCATGTCCTAATTCTCGTTTTCTTTTAGAAGGTTCATAACAAAAAATATACCATCGCAGGTTTGAAGCAATATGTTCGGTCCCCCAGAACCTTCCAAAGCCGCAAGTGCATAACATTGAAACTCATCTTCAATAGGAAGCGCTAACATAAAGGTTACGTAAAATAATGGATTGCAACAACTACACGTGCAAGCAGCGTATGAAGATTACTGTATTTGTATCATGACAAGTCAGTATGGATACGGCAAACAGTTAGTATTGAAACAATTTTTTGAAATTATTTCCATGACAACAGTTCCGTGAGCACCACGCAAAAGATCAGTGAGTTGCAAGTTGTAGAACTGTGCATGTCTGAACTGACATATCTGAACCGGGTAATTTTCCTAACTTCCATGCATGAGGACGTAAATGTTCGCTTAAAAAAACTAATCAGCAGCAGTTTGTTAGCATAAGCCTTGAAGGACGACGACAAACTACTCGAAGCCGAAAAATGAAGCACGGAATCAAAACCTGACACTGCTGCAGGTAGCAACGGCACTTCAGGGCCTTGTCGGTTACGAGCTCTGTTGACGAATCAAAAAAATCGACTACTTGACCTCGATGATCTGAGGTCAAAATACCAACAACAGAAGAAGAGGCATTCCACGAAGGTAAAATCCCATCAGGCGACAGCAGGTTCCCAGAAAGCCAATGCAAGGAGATGTCACGAAAGGCTCGTAAGCCTGTTGAAGAAGCTCCAGCCACTTGCGGAGGAAAGGCCATTGTGTCTGTCAGGCTACCTTCTCAAGGCAGCCACAAAGACTTCAAACCCTCAAAACTGCAACAGTCCTCTTCTGCACTAAGGGCAGCAATAAGAAACTATTCAGACCTCTCTCATTTCAAACCTCCGCAAAATGGTAAGATCGGAACTCCAGCAGCCACAACAAACAGCCTACTACAGCTAGTTTTCCACACTCGACACTGGCGCCTGATCTCACCCTCTCCTATGCATTAAGCAGAGAATCGAGATCAGCACTCCGCTCTCTGACGCACTCCTTGGGGATTGATTCTTCTCTCACAAATTCCTAAGCAAGCTTATCTCTGGTTTTCCATGGCTGGATCGGCTCGAATCCTCTCTCCTTTATATGTCTCCTCTATAATCAACGCCTCTCGATTATCAAACAAACTCCGCTCTACTTTCCAGATTTAGGGTTTTGCGTGACTAGGGAATAGGTTTTGTGGAACCAGTACTGAAATTTGACGGGCGCTTTCAAAGCCTGTTTCGAGAATATGTGACAGGCAGGAGCATTACCCTAGGAAGGTAAAATGTCATTTAGACAATGGCTTATTTATCCTAGGGTTTTGATAGCACCCCATGGCATGGAGTATGATAACCTTTCACAATCACCTAAAGTTTTAGAGTAGACAATTCAATGTGCATAATGGCTCACGCCTTTTATTTATTTTTTTGCTCATGTGTGGTGGTGTCACTCCTTGCTCATTCAAGTTTAGTTTCGTGCCCTCATCTAGATCATTAGGTTTTTCAATGGGTGATTTGGTACTTGAAGGAATGATGCATAGAGAAGTTCAGTGTTTGAAACACTATACCCATCTTGCTGGGAAATACTGTTGGGTATCAAGTCATAGACGTAGTGATAATAACATGAGTCTCTTTTCACGTGCCACCATGAGTCCTATGAGTTTGTCCAAATGTTGGGTGTTGGTGAGATCCACAATTGAAATAATGCAACAATAAAAAAACAAGTGTGAGAGCCATAGCACCCTATGTTTATAAATCAAACTTGATGAGCATGTCATTATCCCATTTTATAGTTAAAACTTAAACATAAGAGTACTTTTTAAGATGAGGTCTAAAAGTTTCAAGTTATAAAAATAAAAGATGTTTTCTACCTATTTTAAAATTTAAAATTTTAGGGAGATCAAAATTGGCTAATAGGAAGAAATGTAGAATAATTAAAATCCACCATACATAGTAGTTCATTGCTAAGTTCCAAAAATACACGTGTGGGTTTTTACAGTATGGAACGGTTTAGTACCGTGAAAATATGAAAAAAAAAAAAAATTGAAAACTAAAATGGCCAAAAACATTATTGAGTTGGTCTACATAGTATTGGGCCGCCAAAAAATTTGCCAAAAACCCAAAAAAAAGGCCTAAAAGTCCTAAAAAGAATGGCCTAAAAACCCAAAAAAAATTGAACTTTATGTCTTTTTTTGAGTATAGGGTTTATTTTTTGACGCCCTGCACATTTTTTTTTGCAATTTTTAACTACATAGAGGGTACCAATACAATATTGAGGATTTTTTGACCAAACAAATAATATTTTACGGAATGGTACGGAACCGGTTCAATATGGAACAGAACTGATTCCTTACGGAACGGTACGATTCTGTATTTAATCTTGGGTTCATTGTACTTTATTACACATCTATAAGAAGGTAGAGAGTATATCACAATTGGATGTCCGTGTTTTTTCTCTTCCTCCTTTTCTCTCATTTTGTTATGGTTTTGATGTTTATGCAATTTTGTGATTATTAAGGTTTTGTTATTCTTGCATTTTTTAAGAGAGAAGAAAGAGTAAGTTATCACTTGGGAAATGATTAGGGCTAAAGTTTGATTAATAGTTAAGTTTCATATAAAAACTATCGCCTGACAGAAAAGGTGAATGCATCTTTCATACCTATTTGTTTGCCATTGTGAGATCTAGAATATAGGGTTTGAAGGAAGTTGAGAAAAGCAACTACAAATTTGGCACCGTTATATGGGAGCAATCGACACTATTCTTAGCTTGATAGCATTCTTTTGATGAGAATGTATTGGTTAATATCCATTTAAACATCTTAATTATGCTTCTTGGTTTTCAAGAAGAGACTTGAACTTGGAAGTCGGGACCAAAGAAACTTTGCATATCAAGCTAACAATAAGCAACCATGTTGGATAAACATGTTGGTTCTAGCCTAGTGATGTTGAAAACGCATATTTGGTTGAATAAGGTTAGATTTTGGTAGGTTTAGAATGGTTTGATTGGTTTTGCTTGAATTTCCTCCTTATGCTCACTTTAGATTGATGAGTAAGGCAATTAATCATTGCTAAGATCATTTTGAAAATCGAAAGATTAAACAGTTTAAAAAAAAAAACATTGAGTTTCTACAAAAGCGGGGTGAAGAGTGTCAAAATTGTCAGCAAACAAAATAAGTTTTTTATTCCTTATTCAACTAATCTTCACCAATTTGCAAGCAAGACCATCCTAAGACAAGAAAATTCCAGTTTGAAATGCAAAGATTGGTTCCCAAAAATAATTCGGCTACTTGAAAAATATAGCCAAAAACGTCAAAAATTCTTGTAAAAAATCTTTTTAAAAAAAGTGCTCATAATTGGTCAACCAACCTCAAAATTTTCTTGTAAAAAATCATCATAAAAGATTTCTCCAAAATGCCAAATTAGGCTTTCTCCAAGGTTTGTGAGGGTTCATGCTCAATTTTGAAGCCATGCGAAAGTTGATTCAACCAATAACTTAAAGTGCATATTAAGCAAAAATAAACACTTCAAATTATTATAAAACTTTGTCCTCAATATTCGTAAGTCATGATGCAACTTGTTCACATTGTGGCTAAATTTCAAATGTCTTTGTGAAAGTTTCTCTCCAATATTTATTCTCTACGAAGGTTATTTTTATCATTGTTAAGTCCAAACAACCATTGCACGGCAACATTTTTATTTCATCTAAACCTTCGTCAACTTTTTCATAATTGCATTTCAATATTTTAAATCTCCAGTTAGTCCCTGCAAGTAGGTTTCCAGTGATTCTAAAACATTTTTATGCTAAAATAACTCTCACCATATTTAGTAACCTTTGCATAACTTAGTCAGAAGTCTATAGGAGGCTCGACAAATGTTTTTACAACTATCTAAAAACGCTCACTCTCACTATTTCCAAACCGTGTAAAAACATTCGTTGAGGACTCTATAGGAAGCTTAGGACAATGGGATATCTTTTGGGCATACTAGTGAATGTTTTCAAGAACTCATCACATGTGTGAAAATGAGTGTTTGAAAAAACTAGTTGTGTTTCAAGAAAAGTTAATAGAAAAGATTCAGATTTTTTCTTAAATCACTAAGTAAAACGTAACTGCCTACTTAATTTTAGGATTGTTTCCAGTCAATCGGGTGGCTTAAAAAATTTGGAAAAACAGATAAATTGCAGTTTCTAACAATCAAGGCTTGCAAGAAGAACTGATAGGGAAAAGCAATCAAGCGAGTGTTTTTGAAAAAGGCTCGCCTATTGTGACAAATTGAGAAGAACAACGAGCAAGGTTTCAAAAAAATGCTCGCTTTCACACGTGTGGGATGAGTGTTTTGCTAAAACACAAGATGATTAAACTATTGAATGATTCATTCATTTAATAAGACAATCTCTCTATAAACTAAAAAACTATCAACAAGCGAGTGTTTCCTACTGTTAGCGAGTATTTCTAAAAAGCTTGCCCCGCTTACAACTCTCACAAAGCATTCACAAGACACAATAGAAGGAAACTCAACTCTTTGATTGAACAAGTGAAAGTTGTGAACATGAAATACAAAAAGTTTGGCCCTTATATAGTTGGGTCCAAAATAGTTGAACTTGACTTTATAATGCCTTTTGCAATTTCTACTGGAGTCGTGCCACATAAATTCCCTACCATGCTTCAAGACACACTTAATCAAAAGTAGTCGCTTATTCTTTCTAACACTTCAAGGCATATGTGTAGCTATTGGTGCTTTGAGCAGTACAGGTGCACTACTATGTAATGTCTAACTTTATTTAGTTCGAATTAAAGTGGAATCACTGTGTTACTGTATTGTGGGTCCTATCAGTAGATAAGGATCAGTTGGCCTCGCCACGAGACCAGTCGACGGGACACGCGTCTCGTCAACGGCAACCTGGGCCATGCATGGGTTGCCTGAGTGAAGAACTATATGGAAAATATATTTTCATTTTGAGAAATACAGTTGCTATGAGAGCTTGTTGTGAAGAGTGTTTTTATGTCTGTGTTACTATGTAGCATGATCTGTGTTCCTGTTCGAAGCAAATTCTAAGTTGGTATTAGAGCCGTAACAGGGAGTGTACACAGTACAGTGTCGTCGTTGAAGAGAGCTTCGAGAGAAGAGCAGTGTTCTAAGAGTTCGGGGTTTATGATGGGTTGGAGACAGAAAGTAAAGCACTAGTGCATGGTTTCTAATTTATAGATGCTTGCCAAGCTCAACAGAGGGCTTATTAGCCTGTGCATAACATCAGATAGGGATAAATTTGGTGGAAAATTGACAATTTTGAAGCCAGTTGAAAATTGAAACCGGTTTGGGGTTACGGTTTTCTACACATAACTGGTGATTTCTTCGCTGTTTGTGCTCAGTTTTGGATGTCGTAAAGACAGGATGGAACTAATCATACTGTCAGGGCCATTGAAAGAGCGAATGCCGAAAATTTTTGGCGGAATCAGGCAAGGGAAAACCAAAGCAAGTAGGTAACCTTGTCGATGAGGGTGAGATTGAAGACTCTAGTATCTTCATATCAGCATTGTCATCTAATCAAGATGATCAAGCGTGGTATATTGACTCGGGAGCCACTAGACACATGACAAGTAACAAGGATTGGTTCAGTAGTATGAAAGTGTTGGATAATGGAACATCTATTTCACAAGCAAATGGTGATGTGTGCAATATCAAGGAGATAGGGATCGTTTCAATCCAACTACCTTATGACAAAAGCATGATGATCAAGGAGGTACTTTAAGTACCAGGTTTAAAGAAAAATATACTTTCCGTTGGCATCATTACTAATCAAAACTTGAAAGTAGAATTTGCCCATGATCGTTGCCTTGTGAAGGATGTGAACCAAAAGTTCAAAGTCATTGCGGATGGTATAAAGGAGCCCACCACTAAATTGTACAGGTTGAATGCTACAATTAAGGGGCAATATGGACTTATCTCATCCATTTCATCGCAAACTGATGTAAGGCCTTTGTACACATTCCTAAGGAAGAGAGACGTAAGCTTGATATGAAAGCTATCAAGTGTATATTCCTAGGATATGATGATCGTGTGAAGGGCTATAGGTGTTTTGATCCAATGGAGAACAAAATACATGTCAGACGTGATGTTATCTTTGATGAATCTAAGATGTATGAAGACGAGAATGCTGAGAAGACGGACACATCCAGTGGGAAAGATGGTACAGTGAGGATTCCTCCTGATGATGATCCATTTATTGACTTTCCTAGTGATGGACACGAGGATACACCTCAAGATACTACTACTCAACCTCAAGAGACAGGTTGGAGAGGTAGAGATAAACCTTTTGGTGCAAGAAGGATTGACGTTGTAGGTGACAAATGCAAGGAGAAAGTTGTACCATGGGATACATTTTCACCAGGAAGCTGATCACCTGACATGAAGCTCCCTAAGTGGTTTGAGAGATTGATGGAGAGCCGCGACATGGATGACTTTTCAAGATCATCTAGCCAGGGAGAGTTACGAAGATCAACAAGAAAGAAGACACAACCTAAAAGGTATGAAGCAAATTCTGCTCTCGTATCTAGCATAATTCAAAGCAAAGAACCTTTGACTTATGTTGAAGCGAAGGACGATGACATTTGGGTCAAGGCCATGGGAGAGGAGATGGAGTCAATTGCTAAGCACATGGGACTTAGTGAAACCACCAGTTGGCAAGAAACCCATTGGTTGTAAATGGGTATACAAAACTAAGTACCATGCAGATGGAAGTATAGCAAAGCACAAAGCTAGATTGGTGATCAAAGGGTATACACAAAGTAAAGGGATCGACTATGAGGAGACATTTGAGCCAGTATGTAAGTGGAATACTCTACGTCTACTTGTTGCTTTAGCTTTACATTTTGGTTGGCCTTTGCATCAGATGGATGCGAAATCTGCTTTTCTAAATGGTGAGTTAGAAGAAGAGGTGTTCATGGATCAACCTGAAGGCTTTGTAGCGAAAGGATCGGAGAATAAAGTATGTCGCTTGAAGAAAGCACTTTATGGTCTTAAACAGGCACCGCATGCATGGTACAACAGGATTGATGCCTACTTTTGTTCTAAGGGGATGGTGAGAAGACATTCTAATCCAAATCTTTATGTCTTATGCTTTGATGGCATGGTTGCTTTGATTGCTCTTTATGTTAATGACTTGATTATTACGAGAAATAATCAAGAGATGATAGACATGATCGAGAAAGACTTCATGGAACACTTCGAGATGACAGATCTCAGCCTAATGCATTATTGCCTTGGAGTGGAGGTGTGGCAAAAAGGACACAAAGTGGGTTTAACACAGGTGAAGTATGTCAGAGAGTTGTTGCACAGGTTCAGGTTGCAAGATTGCAAGGCAGCGAACACTCCTATTGAACCAGGTAAAAAGCTTTCTAAGGTTGATGAGTAACAGCCATTTGATGCTATGCTATATAGGCAGCTGGTAGGGAGCTTGATTTACCTTACTACGACTAGACCATATATATGCTATGTTGTTGGTATTGTAAGTCAATTTATGGTAGCACCTACACGCATTGGAAGGCAGCCAAACGCATTTTGCGATATGTCAAAGGCACTTCCGATTATGGCTTGGTTTACAGGAAGCACGAGGGTGTACTTGAGTTATGTGGCTATGTGGATGCGGATTGGGGAAGTGACTATGACGATCGTAGATCCACCATAGGGTATGTATTCTAGCTTTGTGGCAATTGCTTTTCCTAGTCTAGTAAAAAACAAAGTACATTCGTTTTATCCACCATAGAAGCAAAGTATAAGGCAATGTGTAGCGCAGCACAGAAAGCTATATGATTGAGGCAAATCTTAGATGAAGTTGGCATGAGACAGGAGAATCCCACAACTATACATAACGACATTCAGAGTGGCATTCAACTAGCAAAGAATCCAGTGTTCCATGTGACAACCAAACACATTGAGATTCAGAATCACTGTATACGCGAGAGGCTATTGAGTCTTGAAATTCGTGTTGTTCATTGTAGTACGGACGAACAACTAACTGACATTTTTACTAAGTAACTTACTAGATAAAAGTTTGATAAGTTTAGATCAAAACTTTTTGTAATTAAAGTTTGTTGACTTTAAAGCTATGTATATGACTGTATAAAAAGTAGACTCTACTTTAAGAGAGAGAGTTAGAATTAAAGTAGAATCATTGTGTTGCTATACTGTGGGTCCTATTAGTAGATAAGGATCAGTTGGCCTCGCCACGAGGTGAGTCGACGGGACACGCATCCCGTCAACGGCAACCTAGGCCATGCATGGGTTGCCTGAGTGAAGAACTATATGTACAGTGTATTTTCATTTTGAGAAATGCAGTTGCTATGAGAGCTTGTTGTGGACAGTGTTTTTTTGTCCGTGTTACTGTGTAGCATGATCTGTGTTCCTATTCGAAGCAAATTCTAAGTTATTTAATTACATAACTTACAAAATTGAGGCTGTGAGAGCCCTCAATATTTATTGCATTTTCCATGCATTGGGCATGTATTGTAAATGGACATACAATGGTGGAACTTATGTGTATGAAAGTTTTACATTTGATACATGATACTTTGTGGAGTGTGATGAGATTAATGATGTAGAAGCTAATAAATGTCCCAACATCGAGATAGGACAAGTACTCAAAGAGCCTATATTTGAAAGCTTCCAATTTGTAGTTCAATACGTGAGAAGTAACGAAATAATTTAATGTGACTTTGTCTCTTATGAGAGATATTATGGATAAATAATGAGTGAGGAAAATATTATTATTCTTTTCAAACATCTCTTCTTCTCTCGTTTATTAATATTAAATGCTCATTCAAAATGTTATTTGTCATTTCCAAATATAATCAACTTAAAATCAATGACTTCTAGAAGCATTTGGATTGAGTAGCAGAGTGGTCATTCAATGACATGAAATAATTTTCAAGCCAGAAGAACCAAATGCAAGGCAAAAACATGAATCAAAGGAAATTGGATAGACCATCCGAGATGGTATGATGTTGAGGAAGCTGAGAAAAGAAGATATTGTGGTAATACACGATGTCCATTTGATGTAGATTGGCTGCGCAAAAAAACAATATGGTGCTTCATCAAATTCTTCTTCGACCATCAATTTTTTTCATGGGAGCATAGGTTGCAAATTGAAGCTATCAGATGGATATAATTCATACAGCTTGAGATATGCAACAATATGACATATTGTTGGACATAACATCCCTAGTCATGGCTACTCAAAATACAGATTCGGAGCATTCAAGCTTATCATTTACTTTTGATACATAAGTGCCTATCAATGTGTTAGAATATCTAGTGTGAGCTTTGTGTCATGTCCATGACTAGTACATAGGATTCAGTATACTCCTAGTCTTGGATACATGGTACTCCAGTGAAACAAGC
This sequence comes from Diphasiastrum complanatum, assembly GCA_029204225.1. NCBI lineage: Eukaryota > Viridiplantae > Streptophyta > Lycopodiopsida > Lycopodiales > Lycopodiaceae > Diphasiastrum > Diphasiastrum complanatum. The sequence continues at coordinate 42,203,081 of CM055112.1, forward strand.
TATTAGTTATGCCACGTCATACTGGACGTGACTCGAAAGTAACTAATATCCTTATGAGGCCAAGAACACACTAAATGGAGTTAGTACAAGGTATGAGACAGTGTATGCATGTGTAGAGTTATCAATAGCAATTCTATAAATAGAAGATCCACGCATAGAGACTCTGTTCTAGATGAATCTATGTATAGGGGAGTTAGGACCTTGCATCAAAACTGGGAGCTTCGGGACTTTTATGTTCCAAGTCTCCAACTCTGCTCCTGAAGCTAGATAAACTTTATATCTATGATTGTTGGCTTTAGTTTTCAAGCTGAGTTTATGCACAATACGAGAATTAATAAAATTATGAGTTGAACCACTGTCCAATAGAATACTCACTTCTTGATCTTTCCTTGTGCCAGTTAAATGGAAAAGTTCATCAGGCAAGAAAGTAGTACTGAAAGAACATTCACACTCACAATATGTTAGGTTAATTTTCAAAGTCTTACCATTACCACCTGGGATCTCAATCATATGAGCCAACATCTTCTTCCATTATGGAAAAAACTTCATCATATGTCCAGGCTTCTTACAAACAACACATAAGTTCTCTTTTTTAGCCTTTTCTCAAGACAATGATTTTTGGAATCTCTCTCTCTCTTCAGTTTCTTGGGTTCTAATGCTGCTTGATCTAATTCGTCAAAATGTTTTACTTAGTCTGAACTGCGCTTCTTCTCTTTCTTGGTTTCCAAGGCGGTCGAAATTTGCGCAAACTGCTTTCTAGATGCCACCACTGTGGAATCATATGTTTTTGAAATGTGAAATGCATCCTCGAAGCTTTGAAACTCATTTTGCCTACATTCATTTTGATAGTCGGCTGGCAAACGTAGGACAAACTGCCAAAGTGCCAACTTTGCATTGAATGATGGAACCCTATTCCATAGGTCCATATATTCCTGGATATAAGAGTCTAAGCTCTTCGTACCCATTTTGCAGTTCACGAACTTCAGGTAATAGTCAACGTCATCAGCAATTACAAAAGCTCTTTTGAAAACTTCCGCAAACGCATCCCAAGTAGTTGGCTTCACCGATAAATCTCGCCATCACGATGATGCTTTGTCGTGTAAGAACAGCACAACACTCTCAATTTTCTTCTCATCAGAAACTCCATGCAAGTTGAAGTGACTGCTCCACTTAGTGAGCCAGTCTTCGACGACTTCAGGTTTCTTCTCCTTCTTCTCTCCCAAATAAATCTCCGGTTGAAAACCGAGATTGGGCAAAGATAACAATTTGACTTGGTTTAGAAGAACCTCCATTTGTTGATCTCTCATCTGATTCCAATTATTCATATCGTTGAGTGTCGTACTCAACAGCTAACAAATCACCATATAAGATGGTGCAGCTTGATTTGAAGTTTCTTCGGTCATTTCTATTTATCTATTCCTGGAAATCACTAAAATTAGTTAATATCTGATTAACTATTAGTGAAGTACAGTTGACCAAAATCTAACTAAAATTGACTCCAATATGGTCAATTCACTAATTTTAGTATGTTTCATAGATAATTCAAGAAATTGAAAAAAAACTAAAAAAAATTGAATTTTCGGATTCAATTTTTTTTAAAAAAAATTTACGTAACTTAAAAATTCGTCAAATCATTATCAGTATTTAGGCAATGGAAATCGAAAAAACGATTCAATGTTCGATTCCTAATCTTACTGAATTAATGTCTATCAGGCATGCATAACATGCGACATTAACTGCTTTTTTCTACTTTACGGAATCAAAAATTGTCAGCTATAAATCATGATTTGTGTCCTAACTGTCAGAGCACATGCGTATATCCACTCAAAACACATGTGAATCCATCATGCATGTCATGATCACTTTGAGAATCAACATGCAATCACTCCATGCAAGCACAGTACCACAAATTAGGAAATTGACTAGCATGCAATCGGAATAATTGCAAATTTTGCCAATTTTACTCACAAAATTGCAGAACTTTAGATGATCGTAACTTTGGCTACAGGACATCTTGGGTGCTATACAGCTAAGAATAGAGGGAGACCTAGTGATTAAGACACTTGCCACATCAGCCTACCACCTAGGCTTCACACATGCGAGATCAGAACAGTCAAAAATCTATAGGAGGGCGCACTTTTTCTAGACCAATATGTCAAATAACATGCAAAAACCCTACCAAACCCAAAAGTGATGCTACCAACAATCTTTAATGGTCCATTAGACTTTCAGGGAGCATTCATATAGGTCCTATGAAGCAGTATGGGATGAGAACAAAGATTTCTTGATTTGTAGAAGTCAAAATAGCTTCAAACTCGATGGACATGAAGCATAAGCCACCGTGCATCAATTTACAGGTCTGATAGTTTGCTGGGAAGGTTAAAAGGAATGTTAATCATGCTGTAAATATATCCAAAATGATCTCCTTATGGATTTAGAGAGATCCAACCCAAAAAATCACCAAAAATGGTCATTTTTTGAACTTTTTTAACTTCTTTCTACAAGGTCAATTACTGGAAATCTAAGCTCTAAACTCAAGGACAGCTTCAAAAGACTTTTATTCACCTCTTTACAAGCTCTACATGGTGTTTTACAGCCACCTACCATCGAACTTTATGAAAAAACAAGCAAAAATCATGATTTTTAGCTCTTTTTCGGTTTTTTCTTTACTATAAAGTGAAAATTCATGACATGCATCTCTTTCTCTAGCACATGCAAACCAATTTACAAAGTTAAAGCCATCTAATTGATCTGATCTTGCTCAATTTTGGTTCTTCCTATTTTGTGTCAAAAAGCTTGAAAAACCAAGCAATTTTGACCAAAACATAGCCTAGAATCAATAATCATAGAAAGATCCGGCATGCATCATTAATTTCAGCTCTAATATGAAAGTAAACTTGGTGGAAAATTCAGATCTACACAAGATTTGAGTTACACTACAGAAATCTCCAAAAAAAAACAACTCAAATTGGCTTCTTAGCACAATTCTCCATAAACCACAAAAAAATTATGAGAGACATGGATCTTAGCAACATGCAAATTGAAATTGGGAAGATCCACCAACTTGCACACTTGTTCCACCACCTGGAGGAGAATACTAGTTGATTTCCACCAAAAATCCAATGAAAAGCACCACTCTCCAAGTTTCCCGATCTTCGTAAGCCTGGCTCTAATACCACTATAAGGAAAAGCTCCTCAAGATCCTGCTTACAAGACAAACACATTGGAAAACACACTATGGAAAAACCACCCAACCAAGGAGAAGCAACCAATCAACTCTAGAAGCCTCTCCCCCAAGCCAAGGAACAAGAAGCATGAAAGTAGAGTGAGACTCTAGCAATGAATCAACCACAAATGTGAGTAGTAGGGCGAGTTTGGCCTCCTTATATAGAGTCTAGAACCACCTGTGCACATAACAAATCAAAGCACTGAGGTCAGATAACGAGGGAGAATGCATCTCCACCGAATTCAAGGAGTACTGCCTTATTAACGACATTGAGCAACAATACATTGCACCCATCTCTATCAATTTGTGGACTATTTTAGCACATGTCAATGATGTCAAAGTCAAACTTTGTAGATCACATGCCTTAAGTGATATTGTTGTTTTTTACACACCTTTTTCTTTTACCATTGCGATTAAAACAAATATGTTTGAGCTCAATAAATATAATTTTATGGAAACTTGGGTCCATATTATGCAAGACTTTAATTTGAAATATCCTATTATTGTATTTCTCAACATGCTTCTAGATTTTGGAATTGAAGAAGACTGTTATTCAAATTGTAAATGTGGTGCCGCACAGTGTAGGAACAATGTAGGAACACTTTTTCAGATATATGGTTTGGCCTCGTATATGGTTCACAATGAAACAAATTGGCATGTCTTTTCCTGATCTCTCTCGTCAAGAATTAACTCCTCCTTCATTTAGTTAAAAAACCCACTATGAGTGTTGTGGTGTTGGTAAAAATATCATTTTTTTATGATGCATGAAATTATGATCAAAGCGACCATTGAATCAGAGCTATGGTTTCTACTCTATGTTCATCTTTTAACCACTAATCGTGCTTTCCATTTGGATATTGATCCATCTGGCTTAAGCTTTAGTTTGAAGATCCCCTTAGTGTCAATCAGTTTTGTACCTACAGAAGGATTGACAAGACTCCAGGTCTTATTCTTCATTAATGAATGGTACTCAACATCCATAGCAGCTTTCCATTTGTCTGCATCTGACATTGACAATGCTTCTGCAACAGTGGTAGGTTCATCATGACTAGTGAATGCCTGAGGGACGAAACAATCAGGATGTTGTCGTTGTCATGTAGATCTTCGAACTATAGGATCCTGAGTAGATGACTCTCTTGGGTGAATGACTGTGATGTCTTCAACTTGTGGTTGAATAGTCGTAGGTCCAGGCCCATTGATGGTAAATGGAGTTGTTGGAAGAAACTCATGCATTTGTTGCTTTTGCTTGAAATCATAAGATTTGTCTTCAAGGAAGACAACATCTCGGCTGACTGAGATCTGATGTAGACTAATATGAACGTATTAGGTTCTTTGACCCTAAAACTCTGGTAAATCCAAACCATGCTACGATACCATTGATGGAGTGTGGCTACTTGAAGAACGTATTGATAGAGCAGTTTTGTTATGTGTAAATGTCAATATAGGTGTCGTAGACAGTCATAAAGAGAGAATGCGAACGATTAGACGTATGGGACAGACGTGCACTTCTCTACTAACAAAAAGAAATGTGAATCACTTAGGCTGGGACAACCATACATTTCTTCATTAATGAGTTTTGACAATAGAGGAGAAAGAGTGAGAGTTATTCAAGCATTTAGCATGAATGCAATGAGATAGAACAATAGCGATTATGTATATTAAATGGTGTAGTATAAACTATCAGATCACAAGACAATCGCATTGATTAGCGTGTGTCTCTATGATCTCTAACTCTGAGGAGTCAAATACAATTAAAACCAATTTTGGTTGTTTGATCTATGTCCGTGCCATGGATGATCGATTTTTTATTATCGAAATACCTTTCTTCTGATTGCTCATTGCTTATATAGCTGTTGGATGATCTTATGTTATTCTAATTACAGAGTTTAAAAGATTATTAACAGTTCTAGAGTAGATCCGTAGATCAATTATTGGCGGAGCATGAAGACGTAGACAGCGCAATCTCCTTTGTATGTGACCGTAGGAGTGTGAGATTGCAGTGCGGTTGCAACTGCATGTTGACCGCAATCGTTGACCACGGTGTTCCTTCGGTCAGTCCTCTTCGTAATCTGTAGTTTGCCCACTTCACATTGTGATCGCAAGCTAAACTCGGGCGGTTCCTTGCGGTGCCTTGGGCGGTTGGCGGTACCTTGTAAATTTGTAGTATGTCACATAATTCCAAAAAAATGTAGCATTTCTCGGGTGTCCGAATGGCCCGAAATCCTGAGTAGAACACCTTTGTCACATTTTTCGCAAAACCTTTTTGTGCTCAAAATGCTTGAAATGTTAAGTAGAAGACTTTGTCGGCTTTTGAAGTTTGCTTGTAAAAATGCGAATTGTGCAAAAACAGTTCATTTATGCATACTGCTTTAAGAGAGTGATTGACATGAGTGAATTGGAGGGCAAATAGGATGAGTAGGAGTAAGATTAACTCCAACACCAACTTCGGACAATAAATGCAAAGAGACCTTGGAGGCTAAAAAATTTGAAGGATACATCGTCTAGCTTTTTACAAAAATGGCATCTTTGCTAGTTTTGGAGGTATCCAATAAAGGACTTTAAATGCACCAACCTCCCACACCCTCATAGAGTCGCTTGGTGTACTTTCCAATGGGGGGTGGACAAATGGAAAAAGCATGAAATTTGGCAAGGCCTCATTTTGAAGGGGCACCACTGGGTTTGGCTATAAAAGAGAGCCCACTCTTTGTGTTTCTAAGGTTGAGAGATAGTTGAATGTTCAGAGTTGGAAGTTATGTTGAGAGTTAGTAGTTTTTGATCTTTGTTGTCTTGAGTGGCATGGAGAGCTTCATTGCCTTGTTTGAGAGTTGGATGGAACATAGTGTTAGTAGTTCTCATTGTCTTGCCTTGTAGTTGTTGGGTTAAGCATGAAGTGGTCTGGAGTGTAGTTGTCTTTTGTGGTGTTCCCATGCTAGTTGGTTGCTTGAGAGAATCAGTTCACTTGAATATTAGTTGCTAAATGAGTTGCTTCTTGGTTGAGGGTTGTGTGGTCCTCACTAGTATGCTTTCATCTTTATGAAAGAAAGTGAATTCTTTGATTGAATATATTGTTTGTGGTTGGAGGAATTGCTTGATTGCAGTTGTTCTTGGGATGTTGGGAGGCTTGCCCTTTTTGGTTATGTTAGGGTTTCACCAAAGTGCTTACATTGTGTGAGTGATGAAAGTTGATTATTCGAGAGGATGGTGTGTTGTCTAGCTTGATGTTTTTTTTATATCATATTGTGTATGAAACTCATGAGTGTTGGTTGATTGAGTGTAGCATGAGGAGGTGGTCGTTGATAGAATAAATGGCTGGAATTGAGGAAGAGGTTCTTGGGAATGTCACATTGGTGGGTTGTAATTTCACTCTTAGTATTTTGCATTTGTGGGCTAGTATGTGATGAGCAGCTACCCTGGTTGTTTAGCAACGAATATTTTGGCTATATTTATAAGTAGTTCGTAGTTTCAAACCCAATGTCGTTTGGTTTGATCGGTTGAGAGAAGGATTTTTTTTTTTAATCAATGTGGTGATGTTCGGAAGAGTGTGATTGCAATTGGTCATATCCTATTGATTGATGAGAAGTGTTCGAATTGGTTAGTCCTTGCTTGTCTGTGAATGTGTGTGATCATGTCCTTGGTTCACCTCGATTCATGAATGATTATCTTCTAAACAATCCTTTTTGAGTTTGAAGCCTTCACTACTATGCGGGCCACTTATAAAGCCATGAGCCATTGTTGGTCATCAGAAGTGGTCTGTATCAAACTATTAAAGGATTCATCACTCTTTCTATGGTTTGCTAGCAATCTATTGCAACTTTCTAAGGGCAGTATCACTAAAAATCTGTTTCGTTTCATTTTGTTTCGAGTTGTTTTCTTCCTCCCATCAGTGGTGTCAGAGCTCAAACGGTTTTGTTTCATTTCATTTCGTGATCATTTTTGCATCAGTGGTATCAGAGCAACAACTTTTGATTATCAGAGCACTGCTTGATTCCTTCAAGTTATGGCATCCATTAGCAGCATTCAATCAAAGATCTGCACGATCCTTGACTCGTCATGATCAAACTTCCTAGCATGGAAGGTGAAGACTTCTCTCATACTGAAAGGAGAAGGTCTATGGCCCTGGGTTGATGGCATAGAAGAGATGCCCACAACCATTGGCAAAGGGCTACAAGAATGGAGAGAGAAGAACGACAAGGCAGTAGCCGTCCTATCCTCCTCCATCGAAGATAGTCTGACACTTGATCTAGCCACACTCTCCAAAGCAAGAGAAATGTGGGATACTTTGTTGACCAGATTTCAAACAAAATCACGAAGCCAAATTATGCTTCTTGAAGATCAGCTAACTAATCTGAGATGGTATGGAAAAGACCTCACCTCCTTCATAAGAAGAATGAGGGACTTGTTCCTCTTGTTACACAATTCTGGAGAAGATAATGCAGTCTCAACAGAGGAGCAGCTCACATACATGCTGCGAGCTCTACCAAGATCGTTTCAAACGACCCAAACACTACTTGCTAAAGATCAACAGATGACCCTTGAGAAGGCTATGATCAAGATCGATGAGTTCCCTTGGTGGGTGCACTACTGATAACAAAGTAGACGAACATAAGAATAAATTAAGAGCTTGATTGCGCGGTGGTTGCGAAAGCAAAGAGCAGACAATTGGACAAGACATTCATAAAGTCAGACAGAAAGTGGAAAGCATGTAGTACTAACATAAAATCTGAACGTAGAACTAAACAATAGTTTATTCAGATTAAGTATGATGAAATACAAGTCAGATAATGCAGGTGAGCACAAGACTATAGCAGCCAAAACTGCATGCTCAGAAAGCTAACTACAATCTGTAACAACTATGAACTTATACGTCAATGCACGCTTGAGCGTATGAGTAATCAGCTTATCGCATCTGGTGTTAGCCGAATTTTTGATGACATAATTCGGGCTAAAAATGAGCATTTGAAGTTTATTTGATTCCTATAAGAGGTTTCATAATGGTTATTTACTATTTTTAGTAAGTAAATTGACATGGCACTAGCAATATTGTTATATTTAGACATGATGCCAGTTTTACTCTATAAAGTTTAGAGATGACATCTACAGTAATAAATGCCTTACAATTGGCATAATTAACATTAATTAGAATTTACAGTTTTTTCGGCATTGCCGAGACTACAATATGACAATGAACTCATTTTTCTGCTGTTAATAAAAAATGCCCAGATAATTTCAAGTACTGTCTTAAAGTTCAAGGGGGTGTCCTAAGGTTAAGGGTTTGAAGACAAAGATGTTCAGTTGCAGTTTCTAATGACGAGCAGTTCAATAAATGTTACGGCATCTCGAATTTGAGCAATTGTTGATTACTCACTAAAGAGTATCTGAGGGTTGAGTTCGGAATTACAGTTGATGATGTAAAGCTTTAAGCGAGGGTGTGTGCAGATGGAAATGATACCAGATAGATAAGTGAGGAAAGCCACAAGTATTTACAAGGCCTATATGGTGATCATGCTATGGTGAAGTTAAAAGCCAAATGGAGGCCAAAATGAACATGGGAGCTTTATTTTTCATTTTGAAGAATTAGTGTTTTTCAAAAACTAAGAAATTATGAATTAAAAGGAGGTTATAAAAGGCACCTTCTCTCTCACGAGAATAAGGAAGACAAACGCGAGGAGTTTCTTGTTCATTTTGCAATTGTTAGAGGAGAGACTAGCAAGAGTTCTTGTGTGCATAAGCCGTCAGTTCGCTCAGCCTCTGATAGGAATGCGAATCTTTCCCTGATGAATGCGTAATTCGTCTGAGTCATAATCACACTCAGAATTACCATGAAAAGAATTGATCTGTGCTAGAAGGAATCCGTGAAAGATTGAACTGTGAAGTTTGAAGCCATGTTGCGTTGCCCACTGATTCGTGTGGTCACGAGCCTGTTGAACTAATTGCTGAAAGTTCAAAATCTGTAAACTTGTTGTAGCGCGCCAGAACCTATTGTAAATGCTTGATTGACAGCTTACTATAGAACTGAGAGTTTGTGTCTCTGTCAAAATAGACAATTGGAAAACATGTTGCCAATTGCGACCTATAGGCACGATGGGAATGTTGTCTAAAATTATTGAATAATGTTGCTTGCTGATTGTGAAAAGAAATCCATTGACGCCCGTCTGCAGATCATTTGCAGCCCGTATTTGAGTACACTTGCTTGAGGAAGTGAAGTTCTTGGCAGAATCTGAAGCCAGAAAAAATGTTGAAGTACGTTGGTTAAATTTGAAAGTAGAAGGCAGGTGCCAATTGCTCCATCATCGCGGCTCTGATCCACGCGACCCAGCCCACGCCTTCTTGAAGGCCAATTTCTATTTTTTGAAGAGTTGGGAGTGACGGGATCGTAAAAAATTGGTACCCGTTCATTTCTACAATTGTTTCTTGAAGCAGTGAAGTGAGGGACCGACATCACTGATAATTGAAGAGTCGGCCCTATCTGACGAATTGATTGGACCCTTAACCTCTGGCCATACTTTTGGACTAAGAGGCAGTGCTGTGATTTTGTCTGAGGTAAGTGGTTGTGAAATTTTGCGACTAAAATGAAAATAATGAACTGTTAATAATTTTATCGATTTTACCATAAATCTTTATTCTGGCTATATTTGGAACCGGTTTCTTGACTGTATGTATCTATGGCAGATGAAGCTATAACAAATTGGTTGGCAGTGTGCACTATCTGTGTAGGATATCCAAAAGTACTTTTTGTTGGAAGAGAACATTTTGGTCTCCTTCATTTCATGGATAGTATAAGGAAAAATATTGAGAGATATATCAAGGTTGACTCTAGAGATGAACATATTGGATTGTGTCTCTAGTGGAGAAATGCATTATCAAATCAGATGTGAAAGATATCTTTAACAAAATGATTTCTTGGTGGAAAATTGGACATAGAAATAAAAATAGCTATGAGGAGTTGGAGAGTTGGCAAGCATGGTGGCAAAATAGAATCCTAGGATGGAGAAAATTTGTTTGTGAGTTATATCTTCAATACAATATGTTTATGAGCCATGAATACACATTTTGCAAATAGACAAATTTTTTGGATGGTTTGTTGTGTGTCAGATGATGAATGATGAAGATGTGGCTTTGATGCCCACAACAAATTTGGAAGAAGCTGTACATAGTGTGTAGTAGGTAGTGGACAACCTAGGCATAAAAGTATCCTTGTACAAACGGGTGCGTCTTAGGAGGTGAGGAACAACATTGATTTTAGATGTTGATATTCGAGAAATAACAAAAATATGCATGGAGTAGAAAAAGTTATTTGTCATTCAAAGCTTTGATATCAATAATTCAGGGACAAAATACAACGCTACAATTTCATCTGAGTCATCATGCACATGATGCTCAACATCCATGGCAGCTTTCCATTTGTCTGCATTGGGCATTGAGAATGCTTTTGCAATAGTGGCAGGTTCATCATGACTGATGAATGTCTGAGGGGTGAAACGATCAGGTTGTTGTTGTTGCCTTGCAGACCTTCTAACTGTAGGTGCTTGAGTGGATGATTCTCCTTGGTGAATGACTGAGATCGTAGCATCTTGTGGTTGAACAATTGTGGGTCTAGGCCCATCGACGATAAGTGGAGCCGTTGGGATGAACTCCGTTGTTTGAACAGTCGTAGGTCGTTGCCTATCGATGGAGGGGGGAGCTGCTATGGCATGCTCTTGCATTGGTTGCTACTGCTTGAAGTTGTGGAATTTGTCTTCAAGAAAGACAACATCACGGCTGATTGGACATGTATCAACATCATATAAATGATATGCTTTGTGTGATGTTGAATAGTCGATGAAGATGTTTTTGCAGCTTACTGGGTCCAGCTTCTGATGCAAAAATGTGCACTCAAAAAATGCAAATTTCAGCTAGAACTCTGGCGACAAACTGATAAAAGTCTCTCAAACGATTCGCAAAACTTTCACGAAACTCAAATTATTTCTGTTCGAGAATAATTCGTGTTGGATCAATCAGGCTCTTCAACACAACAAAACGAAACGAGACAAAATCTAGACGAAAATGAAACGAAGCAAAACTTAAACAAGCTCTGACATTGATTCATGTTGGAAGCATAGAGATCGCAAAACGAAACAAAACGAAACGAAACAAAAACATACACAAAAAGATCAATCAATCTCTGTGACGAGACGAGACGAAACGAAACGAAACGAAACTTAAGTGAGCTCTGAAATTGATTTACGCTTATAGCCAAGTGATCGCGAAGTGAAACGAAATGAAACACAAAGCAAAAAACATTTGTGAACAAAATCAGTTCATCAGAAATTCAGATATGATTGCTGGTCACTATCGGCTATATCATTCTTACAATCCTTCAGAATGTAGACAGACATTGTTGATCTATGTTAATAGATTAATATAGCATTCAACAAAATCAAACCGATGTGCAAAATTGAATAAAACAAGTGAATCAGATACACAAATTGTAGCAAACAAAAATACATTGAAGATCATACAATCATACAAAATAATATGTGCATAACAGCTAAAATATTATCTATTGATTTTCTTGATTTCTAGCACTGCATGACAGATCCACGCAGTGCATTGATGTGAGAGAAATACAGAGTTCTCAAGATTCGTGTCTCGCTTACTAGCGGACTTCTGGATCTACAGATCCTCTACAAAATTGTCTCGCTCACAAGCGGACATGTATTTTGTGTATTTTCATCTTCTTCTTACAATATTATGCATCAAGCAGAAAGTATATAGTTCGTGAAATTTTTTTGTGTTGCGTTGTTTAACTTCTAGATCAGAAAGATTAATCATCTACAACTAATCAAAATTACAAGAGTGGTAGATTAGCCACGATCTAGAGTACTTCTACTAATGTCATAATATTTGATCAAATACTTGTACCCCATGGTACTTGGCTGATATTCTTGATCCTTTGAGGAGCATGACTGATTTAGTGCCGTGTCGTATTGTCTTTTGTCAAAAGTTCAGGATTGAAAGCTAGCAAAGCTTTGGCAATAGAAACATTTTGTTTCTTCAGCTCCCTCTCAAAGCATGATAGCTTGACGACTCCAAGACTGCTCCTCTATTTCTCGAACAGACCTTTGTCTAAGGCCTTTGTGAAAATGTCAGCAACCATGTCTTTTGTTCCAATGAAAGTAGTCTGCAACATTTTCTTCCCGATCAGATCCCTTATCAAGTGGTACTTGATTGCGATGTGTTTTGTCCTTGAGTGAAACACTGTGGAGTCTCATGATCTCACATTATCCAAGTTTTGTCATATATTGTAAAAAAATTTCAATTTCTATATATGTATATGTGCTATAGTGCCTAGATTCATGTAAAGGTCTAATTGCACCTTGTAAATTCATATTTAGAATAGAAGTTGCGACGTTCTATAAGAGATGCAGTAGCAGTTCAAAACCGACATTTTGACAGTTCGTGGACGACGTTGAGACTGAAGAACGTTCCTATAAGGACAACACTATGTGCTATTGTACTGACACATTTCTACGCATAGCTGAGTATCAATAGAGAGTGAAGAGCAAGTTTCTATAGCTTGAGCATTCTTTCCCTCTGCTATCTTTCACAAAATTACTTCTTATCATTAGTGCGAATACACTCTGTATGATCTGTGATTGATTGTGATACTGTTTTGTTTGCGTCACACACATTTCTCACGTCTTACTGAATTTCAGTTACTCTAACATGGATTTTTAGGCGACGCCAACAAGTAACAATTCTAACTAATGGGTGCAGGGAATTAGCCGAAGCTGTTAAGCATAACTTTTAGCAGAACTTCCTTCAATTCTAAATGAGCTATGTGTTCAGATAATGAGATTGTTTGATGTTTTGTTTTGTTTGCTTCCTGCAATAAGAACTAATACTCTGTGCTTGATTAAGAAGAATCTTTAGCCAATGTGATTATGCTTGATGAATCTATTTGCTAGTTGCTGTTTGTTTTGATTGTTTACCTGATGTCTGAAGAGCCTGAAAGATAAAGTAACATTTACAATTGCAGACCTTGACCAAATCGTTTCACCATTGGTGTTCCTGGATGCCAATTTACCAAAATATCTTTGGATAACCAGTTATGTCGCTGTAGTATTCATTGTAAATTTTATATATTCTAGTTCGTTTACCATCATACATACAGTTACCATGCAAAAGATGAGATTATTATCTCTCTTGGGGAACGATCAAACCTTTTATACTATGTAATTCATCGATTTTGTGGAAATCTATAACGACTAGGCCACCACATAATTTGGCGCCGTTGCTGGGAGATGAATTTCACTTTTTGCAATATTTTTAAGTGTATTACATCTATGAATCTTTCTCATGTAGTGCATGCCAAGAACATACTCTCAAGCAATTATTGAACAGAAACATTTAGAGCGTGCACAACAATTAGAAGCATATAGGAAGTCTAGAGATTTGTATTTGCAGAATTTGCAAAACTCACCAGTTAGAGCAAGATTAACACCTGAAGCATTTAATGACCTTCTAAACGCTACTACAACATTTGTAGATTCATTTGAGGAAAGATCCGTTGAAACACCAAGTTCTATAGATTCACCTAAATCAGATTCATCTGACTCTACTTCCGAACCAAGTTCAGAATCAAAATCTTCTTCTTCATAACCATTGTCTGAGCGTAGTTTAGATTCGGATCCTCTGAGTTCATCTAGTTCACCACCATCTATTAATATGGCTAATTCGGCGCCACCCACATCTACAAAAAAACAGATACGATTTCTTTAAGAGATCATCATCTGAAGATGAGGATAGTTATTTGTCGTAGTTTGAATCTATTACCATAGCAAACAAAGAGCAGACGGACGAGGACAAAGTTAGAATTTTGCCAGGTCTTCTACGGAAGCAGGCTAGGATTTGGTACAGTCAATTAGTATCGAAAACAGTCAATACTTGGAACGCTTTAAAAGTAGCATTCCTTAAACAGTTTAGGGAGATAGGATAGTCCACTAGATTGTTGGCTCGGCTTAACTCTGTTGAGAAAAAGCCAAAGGAATCACTTAGGAAATATACTCGTAGACATTTCATCAGGAACTAACATTCTTTCTTCTACCCTTTTGTAATCTAGAACTCCAATGGAGAATGGATTACCTTTTTTTACCTAAACTTTTTGGTTACACAAATGAACAATGGAAAAACCCTTGGACTTTTTACAGCATAAATACTCTATGGGCCAAACTAATTGTGCATCAAAAAGGAATCCTAGCCATTGCCATTGTTCAGAATAAGTTCAATGTGCAAACTAACTACGTCCATGTGGTCAAAGGATCCTTGTATATATACATTTTAGAATACCTAAGAACATTTGAAAATAATATTTTTCCAACTCTGGATGAGTATTTGAATAAGTTAGAATCAATTAACATTTTTGATGTGAAGGAAATTGTTTCTAACTCTAAATCAGTTTCTTCTCGAGTTTCTCATCAGTTACTATTCCCTGATATGTGGGAAATTTACACAGATTGGGAAGCTAACTATTCTCGTTATTTGGAAAAAGTAAAAACAAATAATATACTTTGTTCCACTAATCTAATAACCAGATCATATTACACTTACAGCCATGTAAATATTGCTTCCCGTATTTGGTATGTCGTTCTGTCTGTTCAAAAACTGTACATTAAAGCAAAATTTCTCGAATATACATATGTTGCCCTTTCACTAACTGTCCCTTCTGTCGAGATGTCTGAAATCCTGACTGGGGATAGTTGGTACATGCATCTTGTCAATAATACATTAATTGATAACACTCTCACACCAATGGGCAATCAAGGAATGGGGGGTTATTTGAACTTGTCATTTCAAGAAGACTATAATAAGAAGAACAATAATTTCCTGGCAACAAAAGGAATGACATTGGAGCACGTAAATGAAGAGAACGAAGCTCGAGCCAAGGCCATTTTTCACAGCAAGCCAGCCAGTCGAAAGCGACAGAGAAGGATGTAAATCAGTTGTTTGCGAGCCACTGCACAGTTGAGTTTCATGATCTCACATTATCCAAGTTTTGTCATATAATGTAAAAAAAATTTAATTTCTATATATGTAGATGTGCTATAGTGCCTAAATTCATGTAAAGGCCTAATTGCACCTTGTAAATTCATATTTAGAATAGAAGTTGCGACATTCTATAAGAGACGCAGTAGCAGCTCAGAACCGACATTTTGACGGTTCGTAAACGACATTGAGGCTGAAGAACATTCCTATAAGGACAACACTATGTGCTATTGTACTGACGCATTTCTACGCAAAGCTGAGTATCAATAGAGAGTGAAGAGCAAGTTTCTATAGCTTGAGCATTCTTTCCCTCTGTTATCTTTCATAGAATTACTTCTTATCATTTGTGCAAATACACTCTGTATGATCTGTGATTGATTGTGATATTGTTCTGTTTGCGTCACACACATTTCTCACGTCTTACTGAATTTTAGTTACTCTAACATGGATTTTCAGGCAATAACAATTCTGACTAATGGGTGTAGAGAATTAGCCGAAGCTGTTAAGCATAACTTTTAGCAGAACTTCCTTCAATTTTGAATGAGCTATGTGTTCAAATAATGAGATTGTTTGATGTTTTGTTTTGTTTGCTTCCTGCGATAAGAACTAATACCATGTGTTTGATTAAGAAGAATCTTTAGCCAATGTGATTGTTGTTGTTTGTTTTGACTGTTTACCTGATGTCTGAAGAGCTTGAAAGATAAAGTAATCTTTACAATTGCAGACCTTGACCAAATCATTTCACCATTGGTGTTCCTGGATGCCAATTTACCAAAAAAAATTTGGATAACCAGTTATGTCGTTGTAGTATTCATTGTGAATTTTATATATTCTAGTCCGTTTACCATCATACGTATAGTTACCATGCAAAAGATGAGATTATTTTCTCTCTTGGGAAACAATCAAACCTTTTATACTACGTAATTCATCGATTTTGTGGAAATCTATAACGACTAGGCCACTACAAACACAGGGTCCTTTGTCAGATGTATTGCAGATGTGTTGTCCATCTACAAAATCAGAGGTTCATTCCTCGTTTCGCCTAGTTCGTCAAGGAACTGTTTGAGTCAAATTATTTCATTGGCCATCTTTGCTGCTACAACATACTCTGCTTCGTAGGATGGCTGAGCTACAATGGTATGCTTCTTGCTGACCCAGAGAATTGCTACTCCTGATGCGATGGTGCATCCTCCTGAGACACTTTTGCAGTCGTCCTTGAGGGATGCCCAACTAGCATCACTGTAGAAAAGCATCTGGAACCCTGCATCACGATAATAACACAAACCAAAATCTTTTGTTGATTGAAGATATTGCAAAATTCGTTTTGAAATCTTCCAATGTGTTGAGCCTAGATTCGTGCAGAATTGGCTCATCCTGAACATGACATAAGCAATGTTAAGACATGTGTTATCTGCAAGGTACATCAACGATCCTATCAGTTTTATGTATGGTGTGAGCTGCATCAATTCTCTCTCTTCTTCAGTCCTTGAACAATTTTTGTTCGTCAGTACTATTCCTGCAAGCATTGGAGTATTCGTTTCTTTGCAATATAGCATCTCGAAATCTTCTAAGATTTTATGGGTATATCTGGATTGATGAAGGTACAATTTATCTCCCTCGTAGTCCCTATCAATCTGTAAGCCAAGATAACACCTGGCTTCTCCCAGATCTACAATCTCGAAATGTTTCGAGATATCATTCTTCACTTCATCAATAAGCTTCTCACTCTTGCAGAGTATCTCTGCAACACCGTTGTGCTGCGATGTGTAAGAT
This sequence comes from Diphasiastrum complanatum, assembly GCA_029204225.1. Taxonomy (NCBI): domain Eukaryota; kingdom Viridiplantae; phylum Streptophyta; class Lycopodiopsida; order Lycopodiales; family Lycopodiaceae; genus Diphasiastrum; species Diphasiastrum complanatum. The sequence goes on from CM055112.1 coordinate 42,220,104, forward strand.
GCAGTCCTTCTGTGAATGATACCACGATCATTGCAGAAGTCAGTGAAGCGATTCGAGATGTATTCTCCACCTTGATCTGTTCTAATCTGCTTCACTTTGTTACCAGTGCATCTTTCTGTCCAATTCACATAATCTGTGAATTTGTCAAATGCTTCTAATTTATTGTGAATAAAATAGACTCTAGCAAATTTACTGTAATCGTGAATAAAGGTAATGTAATAACTCAAGCCTCCTATTGAGATCACATTGAAAGGTCCATAGATGTCAGAATGCACTAACTCCAGAATCTTGGTCGTTTTGTAGGAGTCCTTGACAAATGGAGTGCGTGACATATTGCCCTTCAGACATGCATCACAAGTCGTTGAACTAGTTGCATTCGAGATGCTCACTCCTATGATTGCTCCATGATGGCTTGCTTGATATATTGCCATTGAATTCATATGGCATAGTACTTAGAATTTGCTTTGCACAGGAACACAGATCATGCTACACAATAACACAGACAGAAAATCACTCTCCTCAGCAAGCTCACATAGCAACTGTGTTTTTCAAAATGAAATTACACTGTACATATAGTTGTTCACTCAGGCAACCCATGCATGACCCAGGTTGCCGTTGGCGGGACGCGTGTCCCGTCGACTTGCCTCGTGGCAAGGCCAACTGATCCTTACCCACTGATAGGACCCACAGTACAGTAACATAGTGATTCTAACTTTAATTCTAACTCTCTCCCTTAAAGTAGAGTCACTTTTTATACAGTCATATACATAGCTTTAAAGTCAACAAACTTTAAATACATAAAGCTTTGATCTAAACTTATCAAACTTTTCTCCAGTAAGTTGTGAAAATATCAGCTAGTTGTTCTTCTGTGCTACAATGAACAACATGAATTTCACAACTCAGTAGCCTCTCACGTATGAAGTGATATTGAATCTCAATGTGTTTAGTTCTTGCATGGAACACTGGATTCTTTGCTAGCTGAATGCCACTCTGACTGTCGCTATGTAAAGTCGTGGGATTTTTCTGCTTCATGCCAATTTCTTCCAAGATTTGTCTCAACCATATAGCTTCTTGTGTAGCACTACACATTGTCTTATACTCTGCTTATGTGGTGGAAAGAGCAATTGTACTTTGCTTCTTACTAGACCAGGAAAAGCAATTACCACAAAACTGGAATATATATCCTGTGGTGGATCTACGATCATCATAGTCACCTCCCCAGTCCGCATCCACATAGCCACACAACTCAGGTAAACTATCATGCTTCCTGTAAATCAAGCCATACTCTGAAGTGCCTTTCACATAACGCAAAATGCGTTTAGCTGTTTTTCAATGCGTTTCCATTGGTGCTGCCATAAACTGACTTACAATGCCAACAACATAGCATATATCTAGTCTAGTTGTGGTAAGGTAATTCAAGCTCCCTACTAACTGTCTATATAGCGTTGCATCAAATGACTGTGATTCATCAAGCTTAGAAAGCTTTTTACCTGGTTCAATAGGAGTGTTTACTAGTTTGCAATCCTGCAACCTAAACCTGTGCAGCAACTCTTTGACATACTTCACCTATGTTAAACCCACTTCATGTCCTTTTTGCCACACTTCTACTCCAAGGCAGTAATGCATCAGCCTGAGATCCGTCATCTCAAATTGTTCCATGAGGTCTTTCTTGATCATGTCTATCATTTCTTGATTATTTCTCGTAATAATCAAGTCATCAACATAAAGAGCAATCAAAGCAACCATACCATCAAAGCATAAGACATATAGATTTGGATCAGAATGTGTTCTCACCATCCCCTTTGAATGAAAGTAGGCATCAATCCTGCTATACCACGCACGTGGTGCTTGTTTAAGACCATAAAGCGCTTTCTTCAAGCGACATACTTTATTTTCTAGTCCTTTCGTTACAAAGCCTTCAGGTTGATCCATGAACACTTCTTCTTCTAACTCACCATTTAGAAAAGCAATTACCACAAAACTGAAATATATATCCTGTGGTGGATCTACGATCATCATAGTCACCTCCCCAGTCCGCATCCACTTCCTGTAAATCAAGCCATACTCTGAAGTGCCTTTCACATAACGCAAAATGCGTTTAGCTGTTTTCCAATGCGTTTCCGTTGGTGCTACCATAAATTGACTTACAATACCAACAACATAGCATATATATGGTCTAGTCGTAGTAAGGTAAATCAAGCTCCCTACTAGCTGCCTATATAGCATAGCATCAAATGGCTGTTACTCATCAAGCTTAGAAAGCTTTTTACCTAGTTCAATAGGAGTGTTCATTGCCTTGCAATCCTGCAACCTGAACCTGTGCAACAACTCTCTGACATACTTCACATGTGTTAAACCCACTTTGTGTCCTTTTTGCCACACCTCCACTCCAAGGCAATAATGCATTAGGCTGAGATCTGTCATCTCAAATTGTTCCATGAGGTCTTTCTTGATCATGTCTATCATCTATTGATTATTTCTCGTAATAATCAAGTCATTAACATAAAGAGCAATCAAAGCAACCATGCCATCAAAGCATAAGACATAAAGATTTGGATTAGAATGTCTTCTCACCATCCCCTTAAAACAAAAGTAGGCATCAATCCTGTTGTACCATGCATGCGGTGCCTGTTTGAGACCATAAAGTGCTTTCTTCAAGCGACATACTTTATTTTCCGTATCTTTCGCTACAAAGCCTTCAGGTTGATCCATGAACACCTCTTCTTCTAGCTCACCATTTAGAAAAGCAGATTCTACATCCATCTGATGCAAAGGCCAACCAAAATGTGAAGCTAAGGAATAAGTAGACGTAGAGTATTCCACTTACAAACCGGCGCAAAGGTCTCCTCATAGTCAATGCCTTTATTTTGTGCGTACCCTTTGATTACCAATCTTGCTTTGTGCTTTGCTATGCTTCCATCTGCATGGTACTTAGTTCTGTATACCCATTTGCAACCAATGGGTTTCTTGCCAACTGGTGGTTCTACTAAGTCCCATGTGCTATGCTTACATTTGACTCCATCTCCTCTCCCATGGCCTTGATCCAAATATCATCATCCTTCGCTTCACTATAAGTCGAAGGTTCTTTGCTTTGAATAATGCTAGATAAGAGAGCATAATTTGCTTCATACCTTTCAGGTAGTATCTTCTCTCTTGTTGATCTTCGTAGCTCTCCCTGGTTAGATGATCCTGGAAAGTCATCTATGTCGTGGCTCTCCATCAATCTCTCAAACCACTTAGGGAGCTTTTTGTCAGGTGATCGGCTTCCTGGTGAAAATGTATCTAACGGTACATCCTTCTCCTTGCGTTTGTCACCTGCAATTTCAATCCTTCTTGCACCAAAAGGTTTGTCCCTACCTCTCCAACCTGTTTCTTGAGGTTGAGTAGTAGTATCTTGAGATGTATCCTCATGTTCATCACTCAGAACGTCAATGAATGGATCATCATCAGGTGGTATCCTCACTATACCATTTTTCCTACTGGATGTGTCTATCTTCTCAACATCTTCATCTCCATACATCTTGGATTTATCAAAGATAACATCTCGGCCTATATAGATTTTGTTTTCGACTGGATCAAAACATCTATAGCCCTTCACGCGATCATCATATCCTAGAAATATGCACTTGATAGCTTTTACATCAAGTTTACGTCTCTCTTCCTTGGGAATATGTACAAAGGCCTTACATCCAAAGATTCGCAAGTGGTTCACCTTTGGCTTCTTCTTTGTGAATGCTTCCTCATGTGTTATTTTTGGTATGGCAATGGTAGGACTTCTATTTTGAAGATAGACTGCCATGCTACATGCTTATGACCAAAAATCTTTTGGTAATTTCATCTCAACTAGCATAGATCTAGCACTTTCCACAATCGTACGATTTTGGCGCTCAGCTACACCATTGAGAGCAGGAGTATGAGCTTGCGTAAATTGTCTTTAATCCCACATTGATCACAAAGATCATTGAAGTCATTAGACTTATACTCACCTCCACTATCTGATCTTAGGACTTTAATATTCTTACCTGTCTGATTTTCGACCAAGTTTTTGAAGTTCTTGAAGTTATCAAAAGCATCTAATTTCTTCTCCAAGAAGTAGATCCACGTCTTACGTGACATATCATCAATAAAGGTCATGAAATAGAAGGCTTTTCCTAAGGACATGGTCCTCATAGGCCCGCATAAATCTGTGTGGATTAAATCCAGGATGTTCTTTGCTCTTGCAACACCCCCTTTATTGAACTTCTCTCGATGCTGCTTTCCATATACATGAGATTCGCACATCGATTTCAAGTGATCCTCTATGGTAGGCAGTCCTGTTACCATCTCCAATTTTCTCATCAAACTGAGGCTTCCCAAGTTCAAGTGACCAAGCCTCTTGTGCCACAACTCAGTTTGCGAAGGAACGAATGATACAAGTCCATGTTGCCCCTTGATTGTAGCATTCAACCTGTACAATTTGTATTGGGCTCTCTTACTCCATTCGCAATAACTTTGGGCTTTTGGTTCGCATCCTTCACAAAGCAACGATCATGGTCGAATTCTACTTTCAACTTTTGATCAGTAATGACTCCAACAAAAAGTAGATTTTCTTCAAACCTAGTATGTAAAGAACCTCCCTGATCATCTTGCTTTTGTCATCAAGCAGTTGGATTGAAACTGTGCCTATCCTCTTAATCATGCACACCTCACCATTTGCTTGTGAAACGGATGTTCCATTATCCAACACCTTCAAACTACTGAACCAATTCTTGTTACCTGTCATGTGTCTTGTGGCTCCTGAGTCAATATACCATGCTTGATCATCCTGATTAGATGACAATGCAGATATGAAAATGCTAGAGTCTTCAATCTCACCTTCATCGACAAGGTTACCTGCTTGTTTTGGTTTCCCCTTGCTTTGTTCCGCTAGGAATTTGCGACATTCACTTTTCCAATGGCCCTTTTTACCACAATGGAAGCACTTGCCTTTCTTCTTAGTTTTGCTAGAAGATCCCTCATCCTCCTGAGACTTGGCAAATTGCTGCTTAGACTTCTTCTTGTCCTTGCCCTTGCCTTGTTTTTGGCATGTCGCAAGTGCCTGATCGTCAGTATTTTGACGTCTAGCTTTTACCATTTCTCATCGTTGCTCTTCCTGCATCAAGATTCCTGTGAGCTCGTCAAAGGTTGGCAATCTTTCTCTTGATGCTATTCCGCTCACAAACATCTGATAGGATTCTGCAATGCCGCATAATGCATTATGCACCAGCTCCACATCACGTATGCACTCTCCAATAGAATGCAGTTCATCTCTCATTGTCTTGATTCTGGTCATGTACGTCTGAATGTGCTCTCCTTGTTCCATGCGGGCACTATTCACCTTTGACTTCAGAAACATGATTTTTGACGGATTTGACGTCTTGAACTACTCCTTTAGCACATCCCATGCCTGTCTGGGTGTAATAGCATCACAAATGTGGGTAATGATGTGATCCTTCACTGACAAGTTAATGAAGGTCAAGGCTTTCCTCATCTTTTTGTCAAACACTTTGATGTCTGCTTCATTTGGTAGCCTTCTCTCATCACCTGTGACGACTTCCCACACATCTTTCTCCATTGGTATGTTTTTCATTTTGAATTTCCACACTGCATAGTTGGAAATCCCGTCCAATTTGCTACTTTCACTCAAAATGGACTCTCCCATGTTTGCCATCGCAAAACTGCTTGAAATTTTTGCCTTAGGCTAAGAACAGTATGTCGAGGCCAACAGTGATGTCAGAAGTTGAAAATAATGACCTGCACTTTTTTTCTTACCAGGCCACTCGCCGCTTTTCCACCAATTTGAAAGCCAAATCGGCGTCGCCTTCCGAAATGCACTCAGTCGTCAACTCCCAACAACGTGCCCATTGGAAAACTACTTCTGGCATACTCCGAACACTTTCTCTGCTGCAACCACTCTGTTTTGCTTTACCGTACTTGTAGGTACAGTCCAGGTGCCCTTCGTTTGGAGGTTATAGCCTTTCGTTTGGGTCAAAACGGGCAAAGGACCCAAAAATAGGGACTTTTCTAGCTGTTGGACTGTTTCTTCACTTTGAAGAAACTTCACTCTTCACTTGTGAAGGGACCTTTCAGTATGAAAATGTTTAATGAAGTTGTAGGCGAGAATGCACTTCAATTCTTCAGGGCCCTATTCAAAGCTCATCCAATGGCTGAACCAAATCTTGTGGTTCAAATTTCTCTCCCATCACAGATTTTGGACCGTTGATTCATTTGACACCTCATCTAAAGGTTCAAAGTACATCTGGGCATCGAACCAAACTCCTGCAGACGCTATGACTTCAATACACTAAGTTGTTCATTGCGTTGGGCGCGCGAACAGCCCGCGACCTCCCTGTCTGCGGCCGCGTCTCCCTTCTCTGAAAACTATCAGATTAAGCTCTCTTGTGGATCGTTTTGAGCACGATCTGAGGCCTGGAGCAGGGTCGCCCTACTGAATCCATGAATGTAGAGTGTTCAGTCAGGAAATTCCGTGGAGAAACGGTGATTTTAGCTCAACTTGACAAAGTGGCTTTTTTCACCTTTTTACCGCAAATCTGCTAGGTTAACTGTTTGGAGACAAATCTCTGACATAAACCTCAGAATCTCTCCATGGCTGATTGACAGTGTGATTAGCTTCCTTCCTATTCTTACGGCATCCAAAACAGTGCACAAACAGTGAAGAAATCAACAGTTATGTATAAAAACCGTAACCCCAAGTCCGGTTTCAATTTTCAGCTGGCTTCGAAATTGTCAATTTTTCACCAAAATTTTTCTTGTCTGATGCTATGCACAGGCTAATAATCCCTCTACTGAGCTTAGCAAGCCTCTATAAATTAGAAACCGTGCACCAGTGCTTCTTTTTCCGTCTTTAACCCGCTGTAGAACCCCGAACTCTCAGAAGACAGTTCTCCCGAAGCTCTCTTCAACGACAACACTGTACTGTGTGCACTCCTTGTATGGCTCTGATACCAACTTAGAATTTGCTTTGCACAGGAACACAGATCATGCTACACAGTAACACAGACTAAAAATCACTCTCCTCAGCAAGCTCACATAGCAACTGTGTTTTTCAAAATGAAATTACACTGTACATATAGTTGTTCACTCAGGCAACCCTGCATGACCCAGGTTGCCGTTGGCGGGACGCGTGTCCCGTCGACTTGCCTCATGGCGAGGCCAACTGATCCTTATCCACTGATAGGACCCACAGTACAGTAACACAATGATTCTAACTTTAATTCTAACTATAGTTTCTTGTGCCATAGAGTGTTTGCCGAAACTGATCGGATAAGTTTTCCTGAACAGTTTCACTCGGGGTAGGTGAATGTCTCATAATGATAGTGGAAGGAATAGATGAAAAATTGAGGGAGCGGACTCTTGTCGTCACCCCAAATCAGTCTATTAAAATCAATATTATCACAACTAAGAAAGGGCAGCAATCAGCAATGGAAAAAGTGAAAATGAAGGTTGTAAAAATGCGCCGGGCAGCCAGGAGGGAAATGTCAAATTGAAATATCAAACGGAGTCGAAATTCCATGAAATTTGGTTGAGGATGGGCGTTGGAGAGCCTTTTGATAAATTGTGAAAGATGGCTGGAAACAGATAAAATAATAGGTGAAAGTGACAAGTCGAAATGGCTGGGGCAACGATGAACATGCAACAGGATTTTGGCAATTTGGACTTGCAAACGATTACGGAATTGGATGATTTTTGGATAGGAGGCTAGAGAGAGAGAGAGAGAGAGAGAGAGAGAGAGAGAGAGAGAGAGAGAGAGAGAGAGAGAGAGAGAGAGAGAGAGAGAGAGAGAGAGAGAGAGAGAGAGAGAGAGAGAGAGAGAGAGAGAGCTAAAGATCCAAGCTAAAAATGGGTGTTGGGGAGCAGCTAGTAAGATCCACAAATGTCCTGCAACATGATGGAAAAATCGCTGAAAATGGTGATGAAGTAGGGCGCTGAACAGCCTCCAAACAATTAACAAAATGGATAGCAAAGCGGTGGAGAAATCCGTCGAAGATACAAAGTAGGGCGCTGGGCGGTAGCTACCAAAATTTGCACATAATCTGAAAAAAAAATGGAGAAAACCACTGAAAATGGTGGTGAAGTAGGGCGCTGGACAGCCTCCAATCAAGCCGCGAAATGGACAGCAAATCGGTGGAAAAAATCAACGAAAGTGACAAGGTAGTAGGGCGCTGGCCAACCTCTACCAAATATGGAAAAACGATGGAAATCTGATGAAAAAATCGACGAAAGTGATGGGTTAGTAGGGCGCTGGACAGCCTCTAATAAATCTGAAAAAACGATGGAAATCTAATGAAAAAAATTGACAAAAGTGATGGGTTAATAGGGCGCTGGACATCTTCTACTAAATCTGAAAAAGTAGTGCATAGGAAAGTGCTCTGATACCAAGTTACGAATAGAGCCACAACTGATCTAGAGCTAAGCTATGAAAGCATCACATAAGCAAGACTTAAGCTATGAAAACAACATATAAGCAATACTTAACCCTAGAAAGTAGGAAAGAGATAGATTAAAGAGACTAAAGAGAGAGATCAATATCATCAGTTGAACAACAAATGACACAGTTTCCCTACTTGTAGCCAAGAGGAAGCCCTAAAAGGAAGCTTCCGGTGGCTAGGGCCCAACTGGGAGGGATAATAGTGCACCCTCCAAGAAGGCCCCCACTCTCCAGTATTATGTCCAAATGGCCTAATAATGAATAATAAGGCCAAAGGCCAACCATATAGTCTAAGTGTCACTAATGAATAAAAAAGGGCCCAAGGCTTGCTTATGCATAAAGTAAAGTAGTATGGATGTGGCGAATGTAATGAGCCGAGTCCATAACTATAGCCAATGAAAATACATTTATTTGTCCTATGATCCAGCTTCTTCCTAAGTTGTTTAGGAATGTGAACAAAACATATACAACCAAAGATTTATAAATGGCTGACACTAGGCTTGTGCCCATACCAAATTTCATGAGGAGTCTTGTTGTGGATGGCTTTGATGCTGGATCTGTTCTGCACGTAACAAGTTGTGGCAGTAGCTTATGCCCATAACTTCGCAGGTAGGTGTGCTTGATGTAGCATGGATCTGGCTGAGTTTAGAAGAGTTCAATTCTTCCTTTCTGCAATATCATTCTGTTGAGGTGAATAGGAAGTGGTGAACTGTCTTCTAATACCATGTTCAACCATGCAGTCGGACATCTCGTTAGAGATGTATTCGCCGCCACCATCAGTTTGAAGTGTCTTCACTTTTGTAGACGTTTGTGTCTCAACCATGGCTTTGAATCTCTTGAAGCATTCAAAGACTTCAAGTTTGTGTTTAATGAACATGACTGTAGACCATCTAGAATAATCACCTATGAAAGTGATAAAATAGATTGCATCTTCTAAGGACGGACTTGGCATTGGACCACAAAGATCGCTTTGTACAAGATCCAATACATGCTTTGTTTTGATGCAATGTGATTTTGGAAACTTGCTTCTAGAGTGCTTCCCATAGATGCATGATTCACAAAAAAAAAAATTTCCTATCTAATGAAGAAGGGAAATTCAATCCATCAACTAAATTATTACAGCATATATAAGAACGTGACCTTGTATTCACGTGTTTAAATCAACTATGCCACAGAACAGCACTGTCATTTACATTTTCATTAGAGATACTAGCTAATGCAACTGAATTGGAGAGTACGTAAAGATTTTCGACTCTAGTGCATGTAGTCAGAGTAGTATCTTCCTCGAATATTGTACACTGCTCAGATGAGAAAGTAACAGTGTAGCCCTCACCAGTTATCTTAGAGACCGATAATAGGTTCTTTGATAGCTAAGGAACGTGAAGGACGTTGGGAACACAAATAGATAGATTGTTATTGAATGTGATCTTGACTGTTCCTTTGCCTTCCATGCGTATGGTGCCTGAATCTCCGAGGTAGATGAATTGATCTCTACTATAAGCTGCATACTTGGTAACCCATTCCTTGCGAGAGGTCATGTGTTGGGTAGCGCCACTGTCCAGATACCAGCTATCACAGTCTTCATTGCTACTGCTGTAAGCCATTAACCAGTGTGTATCTTGTTCCTTGAATTTCATCGCGTTGGAGGAGTCTGGCTACTGTTGTTGTTGCTTATTTGCCTCATTGTAGATCCAGAGATGACACTCCTTGATGTCGTGATTGGATTTCTTGCAATATTTGTAGAAAAGCTTCTGGCATGATCTACTATACTCACCTTGAGTGTGAGACTTCTGTTGTTGCCGCTGCACTTGATTCTTGCCCTTGGAGTAGTCTTTCTTCTTGGTGTACAGGGCCATGGATTTGTCTTTGATGGACAAGCTGATGGTCTTTCTCCGTATTTCTTCTTGAAGAAGATGACCAATCACCTTTTGAAGAGTGAGGTCAGGTTGTGTGGAGATCATCACCACAAAGTGTTCATTTGACTTTGGAAGAGAAGAAAACAAGGTCATAATGACATCATCATCTTGAATAGAACATCCTACAGCTGATAATTGATCCAATAAAGATTTGAAGCTGTTGATGTGAGAAGTGATGGCAGTAGAATCAAACATGCTAAGAGTAAAGAACTTTCTTCTAAAATGTAATCTGGTGGTTACATCATGAGTCTCATAGAGATTTGATAGCAAATCTAATGCATCCTTAGAAGTCTTGCATGTGATAACATGGGATGTTTGGGAGTCGGCCAGATTAAGTGTAATACATGTTAGGGCCTTCTGATCTTTGATCTTCCATGCCTTTGCTTGATCACCATCTTTTGGTTTCATGTCAGCACCTTCTACTACATCCCAAAGATCTCTATCTATCAACATCATCCAGAGTTTTAACTTCCAGATGTAGAAGTTAGAACCATTGAACTTGTCAATGATTCTAGCCTCGTTGGATGAAAAGCTTCATAGCTCTGATTCCTTCGATCTTCATAAGTCTTGCTCTGATACCACTGCAAGGAGAAGCACCTCCAAGATCCTACTTAGAAGACACACACAAAGGAATGATTGTGGAGCCAAACCACCCAACCATGCAGATGCTACTGATCAATCTCCAATAGCATCTCCCTCGTGCTAGCGAATAGGATGCAGGTGTAAAGAGAGTAACCTGGCAATGAAAACTCACAATGAAAATGGGAGTAGAGTGAGATTCACCGAGAGGAAATAGCCCTTGCCTTACCTGTGCATGTGTCCATGCAAGCATACAACATTCTCATACATGCAGTTCATTACTTTGATTCTCTACACCATGCCAATAGTCGTCCTAACCCATGCGATAGCTCCACACCTCACAATATGTGTGAATGGGTCCTCACAAGGTTATTAATTACATTTATGGCCTAGTTCAAAATAACGAGGCGTAACCAATAAACTCTGGAGTACCATGTATCCAAGTCTAGGACTATACCAAATCCTATATACAGGATGTGGACGTAACAATTACAGACTTAAGTGTTTGTGTGTAGGCAACAAGAAGTATATGTCTTGCTTAAGACCTTTTGAGTAGTAGCGGCTAGAGGCTGTAATGCACATTGTATTGTGTAGCATTGTATTAATGGTAACACAGTTTTATTTCGATCATGGTGTTATTGGTTTGTTCTACATAATGTTTTGCATGTTCTTACATTACTGCTAGTTTTCATTGCACATTGTGGGGTTAAGTTTTATATGAATTTGTTTACAACGATGTACTTTTAAATCCTGTAATGGGTCAGGTTATTTGGCATTAACTTTACCCCTAACAGTGTGGTTGAGAAACTTACTATTAGAGGTTTGTATGAAATAGTACACTCCAACTATTGTCTTTTGAAATAGTCAAAGTGCTATTATTTTATCGGCCAACTCGAGATTTCATTTTAGGAGTAAGCACAACGGAGAATCCTCGGTGCATGCAACTACGTCTATCGTATTCATACCGACTTCGATAGTTCGAAGTCTGTCCTACTTGATCATAGCTTTGAAGCCATTGGATCGATACAATCGATTCCTTAGCCATGCACAAATAAGAGTGGTTTTAGACTTGGCTTTGTGGAAGCGTATTAGATGTGGAGATTAGAGCGTCACAATCAACTCAGCCTATCAATCATAAAAGACAATTTAATCTACAAATACATTTATTTGCAAGCAAGAAGGAATCTGAAAATGAATAAATGAGCATTTAATCTCAATATACATGACCTAGATTATTGGAACATTGATTATTCAGTCGCGAATAGATACAATCTGAATGCAGTCAGAGTCATGTTCTTTCTGAAACAATACTCTGTAATAACAGAGAGAATGAACAAAACAATTGTGCTTCGGATGTTCAATTGATCGAATAGACAGGTTATTGAGCTAAACGATCTTTTCTTGTCTAGTCCAAAAAAACGAGCAACTGATAAGTTGCTGGATATATACACATGGCTAACTAATTAAAAGAATTTTTAATTAGTACTTTACAATTAGGATTAAGGCACTACGTGTTGTTGATAGTCACCCTCGAACAAAATTTGATTCAGTTGGAGATTTTTTCTGGATGTGATTCAATTTAGTTGTTGATACGCTGATAGTCGAATTACGGCTGATTGTTTGAGGATGGCCGAATAATTGAATCTGGTCAGATGGTCCGAGATGGTCGAACTATCGAGGATGACAGAATAGGCGAAGGTCTCCGAACAATCAGGGAAACACTTTCACTTATTCTTTTGTATTTCTGTAGACTATTAGAAAGCAAGTGTATTTTTGAAGAGTATGTGAATATACAAGCATTTACAATCTAATGACTGGATCTAGATTAGCAGAGAGATAGGGATGGAGAGGATAGAAATCAAAAAATATTTTGTGTGCATCCAAGCTCAACACCTTAGTGAAAATATCCAATGTCATGTCTTGTGCTCAATAGTACTCCAAGCTTACTTCTTTGTCGAGAACTTTGCTTTTGACATAGTGATACTTGATTTCTGACGCCTAAATTAATTTTACATTCTCTTCATATCAGATTATCAATATTAGAAAGATTGCATGGTTGTCACAGATGCCTAATCGTTTCTTGCAATCTCTCCTTCACGGCAATCTAAGATTCCTACACTAATAATTCGATTCAGCACTAAAAAACAGCTCGTAAACTTCATTTTATAAGTAATACATGATCCTACTGTTATTAATAATTTTTGTTTCATCAGTTGACATCAATCCAGAATGTCAACAGATGTGGTATCAGAGCTGATAATTCTACATTCCTCGCATCTTACAAAGTGGTATCAGTTTTCCACAAGTGGTATCAGAGCCACAAGTTTATTGGACTACTAGAGTCTAGGACTTATAATAGAACTTAATACATTCTAATTCTATAGAGCTAGTTCATTCAGTTTGTGTCTTATCTATGCTACTCGATTACAATGGAAGGCTCAACCTCAGAGATCTGCTTGATCAACAAATTCAACGAAGATGACTTCCACATGTGGAAGTTTAAGATGAGGATGATCTTGATCGAGAAAGAGCTTTGGGGATATGTAAACGGTTCCATAGCCAAATCGACAGAACTCGAACAACTTCCAGCTTAGGAAGCAAAGGATGGCAAGGCTCTTGCCATTGTATTCCTGAACCCAAAAGACACTCCTATCGCTCATGTATCCAACTACACCACCTCCAAAGAAGCGTGGGATACACTTACAAGTATCTACGAGAGCTCAGATGTTTCCACTCATCTCTCATTGGGGAAGAAGGTACTGACACTCAGAATGAGTGAAGGCACCTCAGTAAGCGACCATATGAATGAGTTCAAACAGTTGCTCAACCAACCGGCCGCAATAGGTTCGTCTATCTCAAAAGAAGACTCTACCATGTCTCTTCTCGCTAGTCTTCATCCTCTTACGATAATTTAGTATTGCTTCTTAGCAATACTCCTGCGTTGTCTCTCCAAAAATTGACAACAAGTCTGTTGCAAGAAGAAGTTAGGAGGAAAAGCTTGTCTCCGACAATGAGTACCAAATCCATGGCACTCTACTCAAACAAGCAGCAATCCAAGAAGAAGAAAGGTTTCAAGGATAAGAAGACAAAGGCAGAATAACCAGCAGCATCACAATCACATCAGCAACAGCACAATCAATCATCGTCCAAGACCAGACTATTTTGCGATACTGCAAAAGAACTAACCACGACATCAAGATCACAGATCAGGGCTATAGAGCTTTGTTCACTGCCATCGATGTACTATTTTAGATGAAAATTCAAAAGAAATCCTCTCTGCTTACAAAGAAGGAAATTTGTATATACTGAGTCGTGATTTTGCACTTTCTGTGAGCGGTTTAGATGCTAATTTATGGCATCAAAGATTAGGTCATCTAAACATGCGTTCAATCTTGTATATGCATCATAACAAAATGGTCATGGACATGAATATAAACGCTGTTACTACAGCTAATCAGTCTATCTGTGGAAATTGCTTACTAGGGAAACAACCTAGAACTAGATTTCTAAGAGGACAAGCCAAAAGGGCGAAGTCCATTTTGTCACTCATACACAATGACTTATGTGGTCCTATTAGCGTACCTTCATTAGGACAAGCTCTGTATTTTATTACATTCATTGATGGCTACTGCTGATTTACCAGAGTCATGTCCATAAAGAACAAGTCAGAAGTGTTCAATTGTTTCAAAGAATTCAAGCAATATGCTGAGAATCAGACTGGCTGAGAATTAGACTGGTCAGAGAATCAAGGCCCTATGGTCTGATTCAGAGGGAGAGTACTTGTCAAATGAAATGAAGGACTACCTATCTTTATGTGGCGTGCACCATCAATTTACTACAAGCTACACTCTACAACAGAATGGAGTAGCTAAACGGAAGAACCGCACATTGTTGGAAGCTGCACAATCTAGCTTTCAATCATGAACTTTTGACAAAAGACAACACAACATGACATGACACGAAATCAGTCGTGCTCCTCAAATAATCAAGAATATCAGCCAAGTACCATGGGGTACAAGTATTTGATCAGATATTATGACATCAGCAGAAGTACTCTAGATCGTGGCTAATCTGCCACTCTTGTAATTCGTGATTAGTTGTAGATGATTAATCTTTCTGATCTAGAAGTTACACGACGTGACACGAAAAAAAATCACAAAATATATACATTCTACTTGATGCATAATACTGTAAGAAGAAGACGAAAATATACTTAATACATGTCCGCCTGTGAGCGAGACTATTTTGTAGAGGATATGTAGATCCAGAATTTCGCTGATAAGCGAGACACGAATCGTGGGACAACTGTATTTTTCTCACGTCAATGCACTACGTGGTCATGCAGTACTAGAAATCAAGAAAATCAATAGATAATATTGTAGTTGTTATGCACATATTATTCTATATGATTATATGATCTCGAATGTATTTTTGTCTGCTACAATATTTCGTGTATCTGATTCACTTGTTTTATTCAATTTTGCACATTGGTTTGATTTTGTTGAATGCTATATTAATTTGTTAACGTAGATCATCAGTGTCTGTCTACACTTTGAAGGATTGTAGGAATGATATAGCCGACAGTGACCAGCAATCATATCTGAATTCTTGATGAACTGATTTTGTTCGCATGAATCAATGTCAGAGCTCGTTTAAGTTTCACTTCATTTCGCTTCGTTTTGTTTTCATCTAGATTTCGTCTCGTTTTGTTTTGTGGTGTTACAGAGCCTGATTGATCCAACACGAATTATTCTTGAACAAAAAAAATTCGAGTTTTGCAAAAGTTTCGCGAATTGTTCGAGAGACTTTTATCAATTTTTCACCAGAGTTCTAGCTAGAATTTCATTTTTTGAGTGCACATTTTTGCATTAGTGGTATCAGAGCAACCTTGTCAAAGTCTGACATAGCAAAAAAGTTATCAGATCCAAGGGGCTAAGCATTCAAACAAACAACCATTAACAAGTGAGAATACAAATTCATGAGCAACGACTTCAATCAACAGCATACAATCCAAGATCTATATAGTTCTGGATTCATCAGGATCTAACTTCCCAGCATAGAAGGTTAAGACCTCACTGATACTAAAGGGAGAAGGATTATTCCCCTAGGTTGATGGCACCGACGAGATGCCTACAACAATAGGCAAGGAGCTACGTGAATGGAGGGAGAAGAATGACAAGGCAGTAGCCTTGTTATCATCATCCATCGAGGATAGCCTCACACTTGACCTGACTACACTCTCTAAAGCAAAGAAGATGTGGGATACACTACTCACAAGATTTCAGACGAAATCACGCAGTCAGATAATGATGCTTGAAGATCAGCTGACAAACTTGCAGTGGGATGGCAAAGACCTCAATTCCTTTATTAGGAAGATGAAGGATCTATTCCTTTCACTACACAATTCTGGAGCAGAAAATGCAGTGTCAAGAGAGAAGCAGCTCACTTATTTGTTGAGAGTCTTACCAAGATCCTTCCAAACAACTAGAACACTGCTTGCAAAGGATCCTACAATGACACTCGAAAAGGCAATTGTCAAGATTTGAGAAGAAGTCGAGGCTTGAGAGCACCTTGATCACAAGGATGCTTCTGACCAAACCCTCTACAGCAACAAAGAAAAGACAAAGAAACAATTCAAGACTAAGAGGGAGTCAGATGGAAAGCATGATCATGATCAGCAGGCAGAAGAAACTAGCAAAGGCAAATGGAAGAACAAAGGAAGGTCAAAACAACAAAGTGGAGATAAGAAAACCTGCGTGAGATGCAAATGCGAAGGACATTTTGTCGATTCGTATTGGCTTAATCCAAAAATTGAGTGTATCCACTGTCACAAGAAAGGTCATATAGCCATGGACTGCCACCTGAACCCAAGAAACAAATAAGCTCAAAGCATACAAGAGAACAATAATAGTTCGTCCTATGTCGAGGAGCCAGAGAGCTCAAAAATGGGCAAACAAAGACCGAATCATGGTAATTCGACCGCCTACATCTGTGTAGACATGTGTACAGTGTCAACACCTGACACTCAGGAGATAATCCTTAACTCAGGAGCTACCTCACACTTTGTTACATCAAGAGAAATCATGTCTAATTTTCAAAATACAGATCCATCAAGATTTATTGTTCTTGGAGATGGATCCAAACATCAAGTGAATGGTATTGATTCACTGTGGCTCAACATGAATGGCAGAGACAGACGACTCGAAGATGTTCTACTCGTGCCTACATTACAACAAGACTTGCTATCAGTAGCAAGAATAGCTGATGCAGGGATGCGTGTGACGTTCTCAGACGAAGCATGCAACGTTGTTGATACAAGTACTAGTACTTTAATCACTCAAGGCAGAAGAAAAGACAATCTATATCATTCAAAAGTACGTCTTCCTATAGATCAAATGCATCATACATGGATAAAATCCTTTCTGGTCTCGTTCTTCGCTTCGATACAACTATGTCAGGCTTTCCTACCATGCAATCACATATTGATTCTTTACAGCCTCATGGTCCTGGAAAAGCTCCTGTCTTTCCTTCATTTGGGACTCCCCCTCCATTTGGATTTCTATCTTCTTCTGCTAGTCAGCCTGGTGGTGGACCGTTTATTCCACCTAACCCACCTCCTAGTTTCTTTCCACGTCCCCCAGTTCCTAAGCCACACTTTGCTCGAGACTTTCGTGATAGGGTATAGCTTGCTACCTATTCCGGTTCCTCTGACAAGAACTTATTAGAGAATTGGTTTGTTAAGCTTGACAAATATTTTCAAACCTACCCTAATACTGATCCTCATAAGATCCAGTTGGTTGCTCTAAACTTAGATGGACGGGCCACCACGTGGTGGCAAGTTTATTGAACTGATCCTGATCAGAAAGGGCTCCATATATGCCATACGTTTCGCCGTGACCTCCATCATGCTATGATTGATCCTCAATGGCTCAACTGCCAACGTGATACATTTTGTAGTCTCACTCAAATCAGTGACCTTGTTTTTTATATAGATCAGTTTATGGAGCTTTTTTATCTTTTCACAGATCTACTGCGCATTGAGCTTATTTCTCGTTACATTTCTGGGCTTCGTGGTGCCTTACATTACGATGTTTCTTCTTTCCGTCCTCCCACACTTGTTGAGGCGATGTCTCTTGCCAGTACTTTATAACACAAGTACTTTGACACCCTTCCTTCATGCTTCTCCCGACCCCGTCCTTCTACTTCATCTTTTTCCGCTATGTCCACCCCTACACCTACCCCTTCAGTTCCAGTTCCTTGCATTGTGGACCCTTGACCTGCTTTTGTCCGACGTTACACGTCTGCAGAGTTCGCTGACCTTCAGGATCCTATATCACACAGTTTGAGCGAGTTGCCTGATTTACTTGAGATAGTTATTGATCTACCTGAGCTCGTCATTGTATCCCATAGTGAGTCAGAGTCACATATACAGGTTCCTACTGATGCTGATTCACATATACAGGTTGCGGCTGATATGGTCCTTGATACTGACATAGCATGCTATGATCCTATTGATGATGTTGCTCCATGCTTTGATATTGTTGACGAGTACTTTGATGCTACTCGTGTTCCTGAGCGCCATGCTATAGATGTTGTCGCATATGCTCCTTATTTTGATATTATTCATGGGTCTACGGTTTCATATGCTTTGGCTACTCCAGTAGATCTCCATATGGCATACGGTTATACATTTCATGATGGTCCTATTGTATACTCACTAGCTGATTTTGTTGATACCCGTCTAGATGAGTATGCGGTTCTTCTAGATGCATATTTAGGCCAGAACTTATCAGTTGATGCTTCTGTTATTATGCCTACGTATGTTATTCCATTTGTGGATCATATTATTCAAGATGCGGGGTGAGAGTATATTGCTTTAGTGGATACAGGCAGTACACATTCATTTATTAGCAGTTACATTTCCACCAGGATTCGTGCTACACATGTTCCTGTTACCAGCCTCTCAGTGTTGAGTTGCTCGTTCCCATTCTTTTCCCAGTTCTCAGATGATTCAGGGCTTGGATTATTGCATTGGTGATTTTTCTGGTCAGGCAGATTTCTACATCATTTTTCTGAAGCACTATGACATTATTTTGGTGCAGTCTGGTTCTCTTTACTTGGTACTATTGTTGTGGATCTCTCTCAGCAGACACTTTCCTTCACTCATGCTGGTCAGCATCATTCACTTGTTATCAGTTGGTTACTGGGAAGCAGTTTATGCGTAGCCTGCTAAAGGCTCAAGATGCAGCTCTTCTTTCCATTCAGAGTACATCACTTGCTGCTTCACTTTCACCATTCGTGGGTCCTCTTCCTTAGGTTGATGCTCCTTCGGATTTACAAGTTGTTGTGTGCCTTGTGCTTATATGCCTTGATTCACAAATATTGTATTCAGTGGTCATTCCTGGTTTCATTGATATTCAGACCGTATAACTTGGTGGTATTTCTACTATTGCTTTTGCGCATACCTCATATAGCCCTCCTGGTTCAATGGTTGGTGCAGTATCTTCTCCATTGGTCTCTATATCTCCAACTCTTGAGTCCATTATGGCTGATGTTCTTGCTGATTTCTATGGGGTTCTTTATGGGTCCACGTTTGATGGTTCCCTCGCTATTGGTGATCAGGTTGTATCTTCTTTTGCTTTACTCCATGGATCTCTGCTTGAGGTTTGTGAACCGTCTCGTGATATTTCTACGGTTCCTTACATGATTCATGCGTCTTTGGCCCTTACCATTACACATTCTCCATCCGAGGATATTTGCGAGATGGTCACTATTACTTATCTAGGATATTTATATGCTGGGATCTTTCTGGATGAGTATACGGGCATCCTTCAGTCTCCTTGTGTTTCTACATAAAGGTTTGCTGTAGTCCATGCCGATGCTATGGATATATGGCATTCCTGGTTATTACGTATAGCTTGGTTTCCATTTGGACCTCTTGATTGGTGCTGGTTTTTCTATATTACTGATCGCCTATGGTGCGAATATCTCTATGATTATACATGTGGCTCTCTATCTGTTCCTTGGATTGTTGCTCATTGTTAGGCTTGGCATATCATGATGGCTTGGGTTATTGCCTCCGTTCCAGCTACTGTTTGTCCAGGTGATCTTCAGATTCTCCGTCATTTCAAGTTGCTCCATATCGCTTGGTCTCCGATGCTGAGTTGCCACTTTGTTCTGGTTTTCCGAGACCATCAGAGTACCTTGAGAGAGTTCCTTCTCCTCTCTTGAATAGTTTTTGGGGATGTTGCCGCCATATACTTCAGTATTGCTCATATGTGCTTTGATACTGATTCTCAGCTACACGTGGATATTGCTCCGATGCTTGCTACTGATGTTGGGGATCATGTTCCTCATTCCAGTGCATTTCTTCTATTCCTCACTTGTGCGCCTGGTGTGTACTTTGGGATTAAACTTGCGGCCAGTTCCGATGGGTCATCCGATTCTCCATCTATTTTTGGTGTATCCTATGATGGATTGGTATGTCCATATGAGGTCTTTCTGGATGAGTTTTTCGGCTACAATTTTTTAGTTGAGGCCTCTACTATTTCTAGATTTGTTGCTATTGTTTTTATGCATAATCTCTTTTTAGATGATGCATTGATTTCTTGGATCTTCTGGAGCTTTTGGCATGCTGCTCTTCTTGTGATAGGGGCCTTGAAGGTACCGTGTGCCATTGCTACTTCTCATTCATGGGCCTTATGGATACCTTGGGCTTTTGACCATGTTGGTGCACATTTATCCATTTTAGCTATCCTTTGTCAGGATGATCTCTTTATGATCCATGTTTCCTGGCATATCGCTTGCTTTTCCATGCTACTACAGTGTGTCTGTCATCCTGCTTATGTTCCTACTCCTTGGTGCTGGTCTTTCGATGCTGCTATCTTTTCTTGGGGCACCTATATCACTGAGTTTGCACATATGGTTGATGGTTACATGTATGATGCGGCTATTCGCGATGAGTGTCCATCTCTTTTTTTGTTTCCTTATTGGCTTCCCGTTGCTGATGCAGTTCTATCTTCTCGGGCTTTTTAGATACCTTGGTATGATGTCCCTATCTTTTGGGCTGATCCTTTACTATCTTGGGCATTACGGATACCTTGGCATTCATGATTGCTGCTTGATCTTCTTCTGGTTCTTTGGCATTCCTGGTTGTTCCATATTGCTTGGTTTCAGATGATGCGACCGAGATGCTCTCTTTGTCGCCATGATGTTGATCCTGAGCTGTTCCCTTTCTTACCAACTGCCATTCACCAAGTTCGCCTTCACCATAGTCGATGCTGCCAACAGATTCATGTTTTGGTCCAATTCGATGGTCGTCCTGTTGAGGAGGCCGCATGGGAGCCTATTGATGTCTTTTATCATACACCATCACTTGCGGATCAGGATCGTGCTCCTCCTGCACTTGTTGATTTCTCTACATCAGATGTTGCTCTAATTGTTGATGCACCAGGGCTTGCTGTTGTTTGATCCAGTTTTTTTTCGGCAGTTGGGTCTTTTTTTTTTTTTTTGTGCTAGGGAGAGTTATGGACTCGGCTCATTACATTCGCCGCATCCATTTACATTTACTTTACTCTATGCATAAGCAAGCCTTGGGCCCTTTTTTATTCATTAGTGACACTTAGACTATATGGTTGGCCTTTGGCTTTATTATTCATTATTAGTCCATTTGGACATATTACTAGAGAGTGGGGGCCTTCTTGGAGGGCGCACTATTTTATCTCCCAGTTGGGCCCTAGCCACCAGAAGCTTCCTTTTAGGGCTTCCTCTTGGCTATAAGTAGGAAAACTGTGTTATTTGTTATTCAGCTGATGATATTGATATCTCTTTTTGGTCTCCTTAATCTCTCTTCTGCAGATTTACATTATTTTTTCAACAGTCTGCAGAAATACACTAAGTGTCGCACAGTTCACATTTTTTGCACTTTTCCAAAAACTGCAACACTTGTCTTCGACTTCTTCCGTTCAGTTATTTTGAAGAAGTCAACTTGTTCACAGTTCAACAGTTTAACTATTTTCAACACCTTTGGCTTTTTTGCAATTTTTCAAAAAATGCGAAGAGAGAGAAAATTCTAAAAGGTCATCTACTTTTAAGGGTTAACATTCGCCTTGTTTTTAAGGGCACTTTCGGCTTTTTTTGCAAAATCCCGAAGAGAGATAAAATGCCGAAGGTCGTCTATTTTGAACGAGGCATGTTCCCATCTACTTTCCGAAATTTGCGAAGTGAGGGAATTTGCGACGTCCTCGTCCGCCTCAACGTTCCTGATTTGTTGACCGTAAATACTATGTATAGTTGTCACAAAAGCCATATACTTCCAAGTACAACGGCTTTCCTAATTAGGCGACAAACATTCAATGTAGTTAATACACGGATGAAATCTATAAATAGATCATCCAAGCACAGATTATGGGTTGCTCCGTCCATGAGACGTATTATTTGAGCCTCCCAGTTACGCCGTCAATTTTTTTGTTGTAATTGCTATTTGTATTGTGCTTCAATATAATATAGCAGCAACAGCTTTTCTATATGTGTATGACGTAGATGAATGTTTGTTGTGATTGAATGCACTTTATCGCTGTTTGATCGCGCTTGTTTACTCACTCTGATTAGAACACGGACGTCTACGACTCCTCAGTTTTTGATCAGACGATGGCTGTCTTTGACGCCTGAGGAACTCGCAATATTATACTTCTCTTCCATCTATTTCAGAACTAAACTTCACATTGAATCCATTTTTCAGTGATACCACACACAAACCATTTCTAATCTCTTCGGTGGACTGTACTCTTGGTTTTTGAGAGTATGAATTAATTTTTAAGATCCTGTTGGCCAATTAGAACACTTAAAGCTGTGATTATGTTTAG
The DNA here is from genome assembly GCA_029204225.1 of Diphasiastrum complanatum. Lineage (NCBI taxonomy): Eukaryota > Viridiplantae > Streptophyta > Lycopodiopsida > Lycopodiales > Lycopodiaceae > Diphasiastrum > Diphasiastrum complanatum. Next base: position 42,242,930 of record CM055112.1, read on the forward strand.
CAGAAGCTCTCTATTAGAGTGTTTTTGCATCTAGCAGCTGATTGTAACGGGAGAGCTGTTCCGCAATATTTCTGCTCTCTTCTCCGTTCGTGTTCTTCTATCTCCCTTGCCCCATCAAATTGGATTCTCCAGGCTAAAACCCAGCAATACACGTGAAGGCAAGATTTTGTTTGAACGACTATACTTCATTCGAGGTTATGGTAGAGAAAAGTAGCAAAGCATGAGTCAGTTTTAGCAAAAAGCCTTAAAAAAAGGTCAAGTCACTGCTCAATGTACTGTATAACCAAGTCGAAACAATAAAAGCTTTAGTGATCCTATAGCCCGAAGTTGTCAAAACTTCATCCGCATAAATTTATTTAGAATCAGTTTGTTTCTCTTATCCGAATATGTGTCCCCATGCTTTCTTGTGATGATGTCATGGTGTTCCCAAATAGTACGTTTTCTTAGCTATTCAAAAGCGACAACATTTCAGTCTCAAAGATATGTCTTAAGTTCATTACGTATGTCCAAAACGTCTCACTCCCTTGATAAACATTGTATCCAACCAAAGGATTTTGCACCAAAAATATCTTTGAACAACCCGCTTTATGCCTATTATGAATCGTAAAATGTAATATATCTGAAATGAATATATATATATGCAACTTGTTGATATACAAGATCAAACGACACACCTACAATGAAATCTCTGCTCAATCCAATGGGAAGAATTTGAACTTCCGATTTTAGACACAACTGTAAGCAAGAAGATCGAACCTTCGATTCTCACCAAAATGATGAATCTGTTCACAACTAAATGATTTAGCATGGTTTTCATTCAACTATGAACATCATAGACTAATGACAAAAAATTTATGTAAAATGAATCTAATTCTGAGTTCAATAGAAGTACATGTAATTTGATGGAACATGAAAAAAGACCAATTAAAAGCGGAAATTAGAGTGTTAAATGTAAAAATCATATTATAGAACCAACAATAGAGAGATCGCATTAAAGGCACAAAAAATTGGTTTTAAAAAAACAGGTCATCATTGTCCAAATAGCCAATGAAGCCATGCCTTCAATTGATCCATTAATATAGCTTTTTAATAAGCTAATAACAATTGAAAACCAGTGATGCATTGTAGAAAAGAGACAGGGATTTGAAAAACTAGCGATGCCCTTGTAAAGTTCATAACCAGAAACGTAGAAGCATAATGCAAGTGGTAAATTGCTGACAAGTAAGCCAAAAAACCATAACCTGTCATGAAAAAATAGCAAAGTGTAAGGCTGAAACTGACAAGAAAGAAAACTTATTGTGCGCAGCGGAGTAAACTATCTTCCTCTTTATCTATGCATGACTACGCCTATCAATTTCAAACAAAACAATAATAATGAAAATCACGTTCGATCTTATAGTAACTAACTTTGAGATAATTAGTACTACAATGATTATGTAGCCAAACATTAAAGCATTGAATTATTAGACAAATAATCAGTCGCGAAGAATTATAGAAACACATGCATTCTGAGACAAACCTGAACGCAATAAGAAGATAGTATTGATTCAATATGAAAAACAAAACAGATGCAAATGAGTACAACAAGTTGCGGATCAAAGCCTCATATTCTAAGCTATCTCTAAGCGGCTAAATATAAGTCCGAATTAAGCGCAACTATTGATAAGCAGTAAGCGCGATAGCAATCTCTAATCAACTCTGAGGAATTGAGCTAGAATGCTCAAGAGTGTTCAAGCTCGCAGGCTTGAGAGATTCAATAGTTGATGATTGATCTTCATGCTTCAATTCTTGTGATGTAGGAATATGAACAACTATTTATACTAAGCAATTAGGTCGTCAAATGCGTCATCCAGTTGGCTGTGATGTGATGGCATCCATCCAGTTAGGACTTCTCAGAAATTACTTGCTGATGAATTAATACAAGTCGGTGGCTTTGGTCGTAAATAGTCTGTCTGTAGATTTAAAGGTGAACTGTCACTTTGCAGAAATGAACGTAACCTGTCATGCGAAAAATGCAAAGGTCTTTGCCAACGTCATTTCCTTAACATTTGAGGCATCTGGCATTTTGCGAAAAAGCCGAAGTGAGAGAAAATCCCAAAAGACGAAAATCTCGAAAATGCCGACACTGTGAGCCGTTTTTGAGTGGTTATGCAGATTGTGTAAAAACACGAAGAACTCTGCAGGTCTAGATAAAAGTTGGACGAAGATTAAAATGTCGATTAGTCGATTAGTAGGAGAATAATCCAACAAGAGAGATGTCATGTGATCTACCTAAAGCATGTTAATTGTGCATACTCTAGGGCTGAATGTGCTTTCAAAATCTATTATTGGCTATGTTTTGCCTGCCCAACCAATTGCAAACGTTTGCTTCAAAACCTAAGTTACATAGCATGTCATAGGCTATATCTTTTCTTCAAAATTTTAAGCTTGGTCAATACATGAAAATTTAGATGTAATAGCGCATTTCATGCCACACTACATTTGGTATCTAGCTTAGTAGGAAAGACCGGGTGTTTCATTCTACACTACTTAACAAACAATTCAAATTGCAAAACGAACATTTTGGGAGTCTTCAAGAAAAATGGCCAAGAAAGTGCTTGTGGTTTCCAAAGAGCAGAAGTTGACAATCGCACACCCCTATCGCTGCCTGTAGGTTCCCACGATGAGCTAACAAATGTGAGGCAGGTGGATTACCCATTACCCATCCCGCTGAACTAACATACATGCGGATTACCATTGCCCATCCCGCTGAATTGAAAGAGTGAGACTATTCTGACTGATGCCATCCTCCTCAAGCACACAATACTACATAATAGTGAGGAGGGGACGTCTTTAAATTTTGTGGTGTTAATCAGTTGCAACTATGGGTGCTTACAAAGCGGCTGCCATCAAGAACAAGTTGCCTTGTATATCAAAGATAGAATGCACTGAGATTTCAGAGATAGAATGCGTCAGATGTTAGAGAGGGACAAAAAAACAAACATGATTTATGAAAGGAATCAAGGACAATTGATCACCTATTGTAGACGATGATGATTCACCTGGCCCAACGATGGAGAGCACCGCCACGAGAGATAGGATCAGCCACTGAGTAGAGAATTTGAAGATACTGGCTGAGTAGAGAATGTGAAGATAGCTTTTGAAAGTAGGAGTGGAAAATCCTTGTGTGGAGAGATGACAGGAAGGCTGTACATTAGGCGGTTGGAGAAGAGGGTCTGCATATTCCCCATTATCTCCCAAGGGCCTGAGATACCCCAGGTCCCACCTTAGACGCCAGTGCCACCCACCTTAGATGCCACGTTAGGGCAACTTAGGATCCTTCTGAATGTTCTCAGCCCCTTAAAATGCCTCGGCCAATGCAATCAAAAATACCAAATAGATGTGAGAGGAGGACTTACTCCATCCCATGTGAAACCTTAGCCTTCCTTCCCTTTTCACTGTCTTATCTTCTTCGTTTCTGTTGGCTGCGAAACTACTATGTCTAGCTCCAGCTCTACTATCGCCATCATCGCCATCGCATCTCTCCACCTATTTTATTCTGTTCTATTCTTCTCTTCTGTATCTTCTCGCTACTCCTCATTGCATTCAAGTCGCAATTCGCTCTGAACATACACCTATTTGCTAGCTAATTCAAAGAATTGTGCTACTCTGTCTGCATGTCATGTTGCACGCAATGTGGACTACTCCCCTCCATCCCCTGCCTTCCTCTGCCACCTCCAGCGCTACCCCTTCTCCCTCCCCCTCTCCCTCTGCACAATACACGCACACAGCTTGCTATGCCTTGCATTTACCTCCTTTCTCTACTCGACATTTCCCAGCGCATGCGACTTCGATCAAATATTCTAGTCAGTATTGGATATGCAATACTCGTGCTCTACATGAAAGCTTCTGCCTGCAGCATTTGCAGGATACCAGGGGTGCTGTAATGGCGACCGTGGCTGAAAAAGACAGTCAAAGAAGCACGCCTTTGGAGCTGGAGGTTGTGGAAAGCAGAGAAGCCAATTCTAGGGTATGGCATTGCCGTCTAGCTTGGAAGTTACCTTTGGTTTCAGAAGTTGATTCTCATGAAACCAAGTAGTTCCATTCAGCAAAGTCTGTAAAAACTGATGCAATGACTGACTGTATCATCAGGTTGTTTTGAGCATCGTTGTACCTCCAAATGTATGCAAAGAAAGTTATGATCAAGTGCTTATGGATCTCAGCAAGAAAACTAAGGTATGCGTGTACTCTCTTGGCTTAATCCACCTGAGTATATGCTGTTCCTGTTTATTCTCAAGCTTCAAGTAAGGCGTCTTTTTTTCGTTTGTTTGTGGTTGAATCTGTATCGTCTGCCATAATCTTATTCTACTACATAAAGCATTTCCACATCACTGTTCATTTGCACTATTCATTGGGAAGAAGCCTATTGATCTTTCTTGTACAATTCTAGCGAGTGTTTCTGATAAAGCGAGTGAAAATAGCTTCAGGGATCAGTTTATTGGTATAAAGGTGGCTTTTCTTAAACCTTGTACCCGTTACCTCGTCCGCATACTTCTTTGGTCTTGTCCTTGTTTCTTAAAGCGAAGGACTGGTGATGCTCGGAATTACGTTGTTTGTGCAAAGACTAGCTCCTTTGCTCATTGGAAAGCTATTTTCTCTGGGTCTTGAGGATATGCATGGGTGGCTTGTTCGTTAGCTTTTGCTCGATCTTTGCAACTATAAGGTGTTCTGTCAACCTATTATTTCCAGTTATGTGCAGGTACCTGGCTTTCGACCTGGCAAAAGAGTCCCGGAGTCCATTTTGGTGAATTTCATAGGTCAGAAGCAGGTCAGAGCTTCAGCAATAGAAGCAGTTTTGAGAAAGACCTTCCCGGAAGCAATGGCCTCTGTGTGTGCACAAACTTCAACCGTATCACATTATTTATTTCTTTCCTTGCTTATGTCTGATGCAAATTGCAGGTAGAAGCTTAAAGATTCTGGTTTGTTGGAATAATAAATTCTTCTTAAGCCAAAGGTTCTGCATCTGTGCAATGAGCACGTAATTTCATGCCAGCTATTTGATTCTATACGGTTGCGATTGTAGAATAAAATATCATACACTAAGATTCTGAGGGACGGGTCCGTGTCTTCATAAATTAGTGTTTTGGATTTCACTCTTGTTTATCCTGAATCGGATGAAATCGAAGGAATTTATTGTAGAGAGTTTTGGCTTAGATCCTTAATTGACTTGCAACTTAAGTGAATCACAACCTAATCGCTCGGGGTGAACCGTGCATTGATTTTCACAGCTTCGCTCTGCATAGTATTCCAAATCCTCTCAAACAAGCCAAAATCTAGACAAGCTACCCCAAGCTATATCAAGTTTTCTCCTTAAACGGAGTAGAACCTAAGCTGGTCATTCTCCAAATAGTAGAAAAAACTGATAGCCCTCTACTAAATAGTTTGATATCTGTATGCTTGGAGGCCTATTTTGAGGACTTTACTAGCTCTAATTTTGTAGTTAAAAATTTGTTCTTGTCAAGAAGTTAGCAATATTGATGATGTGGTGTATTCCTTCGTATGCGTATTCATTTGTATGCATGTTCGTAATTGCTATATGCGTTCCCGGTTTCAGGGTGCAGCACTGAAAACTTTTTTGTATTCTGGCAACTTGTCTCCAATTTCCTTGGGAAAAAGAAAGGGACCTTTTCTCTCTCTCTTTCTCTCTCAAAGTTACGAACCAAATTACAGATTTTAGCATTAGTGAAGCATAGTTTGACAATACATGAAGCAATCTAACAATCTTTCACCAAGGATGGCAAATAACATCACATAGAATCAATAAAGCCCTACAAACAATTGCAAAGGCAAGAGTTCTCTCACGAAGAGTCCAAGTGATACCAAATCATCAGGTGCAAAAAGAATGTACATAGAGCCTATTTATACCCAACAAGAACCCTAGAATAGAAGCTTCTAGGTAGTTGACTAAGCCTATCCAAACTAGGGTCACAAGAGGGAAATTGTGGGCCCTCCTGGAAGGTTTGTGCCCTCCCAATAGCAGCCCCATGTTAGATAACCTTCAATGGATCAAGCGTGATTATACACGCTTTGCCATGTTAGTTAATCGACTTGTTCATACAGGTGACCAAGGCAAGATTCCTATTGTAGCCAATAACCAAAGACATGTAAAAGAACATAAGTGATGAGATGAACTCCAACTATGTCCCATACCTTGTCATAGGGTGTGCTCCATTATATGCAATTGTGATTTATTTACTAAAAACAGGTCATCTAAAAATAGCTATCACCTACACATAACAGGCTAACCGTAATACATGTGTATGGCTATTCTTTTTACTTGATTTTCCAGGTACATACACTTGTCACTCTTCTCATGAGTGTGCATATGTATGTACCCTAGTCAACCTTTGCCTTAGGTCTAACTTAGTCTATCACTACCAAAACTAGGCCTATTAGAATCCCCATCGTCGAATCTGGTCATTGCTAAGACACAATCAAGCTCTCGAGAAATTGAAGTGCTAGAAAAACCTTTAGAGCTAGCAACCTCCACTATTAAAGTCTGAATTGCATCAACTAGCTAGATGAATTGGGTGATAGAGTAGCCCTACCCCCATGGTGGTATCTACTGCTCGAAAAAACATGGTACCCTTAAAGTAGGAGAAAAGGATGTTGATGATCATCTCTACAATGGATATGGAAATGAAACTTGAAAGGAGTGCAAGAGTTGTAGCTAATGATATTGTCTATCACTTAGATCTTTTTGGGTGTACAAATAGTGTAAAGACTGACGATCAATGAACATGTCAAAAGGCACACGATAAAGGTAATGATGCCCTTTTTAAGAGCAAAAATGATAGCTAGAAGCTCTTTTCAATGTGTGGATATAACATTGCCCACCAGAATGAAGATAGTGAGACTCATAGGTAATACACAACTAGTCTAGAAGGGTACCTAAACCACATAAGTGGTATCAATCTCAACAATGAACTTTTTATCGAAATCAAGAAGACGAGGAACATGAGGAGAAGAAAGCAATTGGTCCAAAAACTCAAAAGTGGTTTGACAAGTAGGACTCCAAACAAAAGGTGTATCATATTTGAGTAAGTCATGTGGAGGGATTGAAACAATAGCGAATTGGGGAACGAGAGCTAGGTCGAGAAAAGTACGAACTTGGTGAACATCACTTGGAGTGGGCTAGGCAAAAATTACTCCAGGTGATCGACAAGGAGACAAAAAACAATGGTCAAATGAGAAACATGCTGGGACATAGCAATGTTGTTAACAAAAATGTCATCAAAATAGACATGTACATAAAGGCCAAGATGTGGCTGCACACATGATATTACTCATGACATTTTGAAAGGTAGGCAAATTTATAAAGGCCAAGACAAGTATGAAAGCCTGACGCAACAACTTGCCCTGAAAACGGAAGACTATGAACCCAATGCAAAGCAGCACACAAATATGATGGTAGCCAAAGTGGAGATCAATTTTGGCTTTACCAAGTTGGTCGAACAGGTTATGCATGAACTGAATGATAGATTTTGGTATCAATGAAGCATAAATTAACAATAGATGAAGCAATCTGACAATCTTCCACAAAGAATGGAAAATAGCAACACATATAATCAATAGCTAAAGCCTATAAGTTCAAGAGTTCTCCCACAAAGAGTCCAAGCAATATCAAATCATAAGTTGACAAATGAATGTACATAAGGCCTATATATGGTCCATTGAGTGTTATGATCACAATTACTAATATTGGTATCAAATGAACTATAAGACAACAAAGAAACATTCACAAAGCATTCTCCAACTAAGAAAACTGCGTAAATATCAATGGCCACTGATAGCTCACCAAATCTAACAAAGATCTCCAGTACAAAGATGGATTCCCTATAAAGAGCTCAAGACTCCAAAACATAAATTGAATAATGATAGAATGATGGCCTCTATGTATAGTAGTTAGGCAATCATTCTAGGGCATCCAATTAGGGGATTTGGCCCATTGGCCCATTTAAGTATCAAATGTATTTGAAAGGGGTTTTAAACATAATATAAGAATTGCGGGACCCCCACTAGTTATGGGTCAAACAAGTGTATAGTAGAGAAGTATGGACTGTGTCCATAACATTGAGGAACCCTAAAAGCGGGAGTCAAATAATCAAGAAAGATCAAGGAGAGAAGGGGGAACAAGTACACTTGGAGAGTGCAAATCTGGGGGGACGGTATGCTGCCTTCTAAAAGACTCCCATTCCATGTAATTAACTAATAAAAGTTAAGCTCTTAGTGAATATCAAATGTAAGTGCCTAAAAAGGTCTTTAGGCCTGTACATGAGTAAAAAGGGTTTGCTGCCAACAAATGAATAAAAGAGCTGTATATCTGTAATAAAAGCATGGCAAGGTGAGTGAAACGAGGCAAGTCCATAACTGTAGCCGAACTCTTGCCATGCTCCCCTCAACCTGTCAAGCTGGCCTAACACCCCTAGGTGTGTGTTGCACACAAGCTTTGTACTGGGGGTCCTATGGCTATCATACAAGCTGCAACACTAGCCATGGCCTCTTTGAATATTTTGACGTCGACAATGGCAAATGGCAGGTTAAGGCCCTAAAGAACAGAAATAGACTCCTCTCATTTTGCTAGATCTCCGTTGTTATATTTGTAGCATCGCAGACTTTATGCTTATATATTGTTTTTTCTCATATTGATAGTTGCTGTTGGTAGGTATTTTTCAAGGGAGAGCTCGTTGTGAGTGTTCCTATTTAGAAAGGCTTGCAAAGTAGTTTATTGCTGATTGTTCTTGTTATCTTAGGTGGAGATTGATAGTTAATTGACTATTCTTTGGTGTGTTCTACCATTACATGCATGGGAGCTATTGGTTGTTGGCTACTCTCTGATGAAAAGTTTGCTACGAGAGTTTGGATTGTGGAGAAAACCTAAAGTATATGGATGCTAGCTGGCAATACCTATGAGCTAAAATGCTGACATTCAAAGTTTCAGAGTTGGTCTTTATGTACATGTTTTATCTCATTCAATAGCTTATTGACCTTTTCCACACACTAGTTGAGTCTGTCGACAATAGCCTTAGACCAGATTTTAATCGATCATAGCATCCATATTGACATGAATTGGATTTTTATTATATTCCTGATTGCAGGACTGCTGTCAGCATTGTTCCATTTGTTACCGATTTCCAATCTTTAGAAGTGGGATCTCGGCTAATTAGGTGGTTTGGAATTATTCCGGTTCCATTCAGATTTAGAGAAATCGTTTTCAGTATAGATAAGCTAACAGCGCTAGGTTGCATTGGATACAAAGCTTAATGTAAGTTTATCTACATAAATAAATTAAGCCTGTTGGCCATGTATGGTTCATTTAAAGGGGTGAGGCTTAAGTTTTGGATTTGTAGTTTAACCTGTGGCATGTTATACTTCTATTTGCTATTAAGAATTATTGCACATTGTTACTGCTAGAAGAAAGATTTAGTAGCTTAAGCTGTAACAAGGAAAGTTAGGTAATAGGGTGAATGGAAAATTACAAGAGTCATTCCAGTCATTATTTTGTAAAACTTGTATTCCTAAGATGGCTAAGCAAGAACGTGCTAAGTGCACATGAAAGTGGACTCCTTCAGCCATCCATTTTGAATGAAGCACAGTTCTCTGAATAAGTGGTTTCTGTTGAAGCTCATCAAATGATCGAAATATATGTTGTAGGATGAACCTCTTTTAGTGGCAGATGTAAGTGGACTTGACTGGGTGTGTGTTCCAGGTGGCAGGAAGAGCTCTTAAAGATACGGAGCGCATTGTTACTGAATTTGATGATTTACAAGCTACTTTTTCACCTTCTTCTTGTTTGAGGTAAAGTCTCATGGAAATTCCATGTATTTTTGAGGTCTCCTTGTTAATGGCATACATGGTGCTATCTGCAAGGCACAAGTGTTTCAAGGTAACAAGGCTGGTATTCTTGATAGTTTTGACCACATGTTTTGTGTGCGGTCTCTTCTTATAACAGAATCCCTTCTTAAACCCTAAGAGACAATGCTGTCGAAATGGCATCCAAAGCTCTTCGTCATTCTGGTCTTGGCCTGCTTCAAGGACCAGTGCTTGAAGGAAGAGAGATACTTTCTCCAAGACCTTTTAAAAAGCAAACCAACCACGTGCTTGTTTGCTATGGTAACATATGACAAAAATCACTACCTACCGACATATATTCAGTGGTGAATCAATTCAAGAGTTCCCAACTTTGTAACAGGTTTGATCGACAACACAAATGGTTCCGCAAATAAAATCCTTGAAAGAAAGGAGCTTCAAATATTTAATGCTTATAATATTCTTAACCATCTCGGGTTTTCAGAGTCACATCCCTTCAAGTAGGTGCATGTGATGAAAATGCTCTAGCAAATACAGCTCTTAGCTTAGAGCTTTCCACTTGAAGGTTCTATTGGTTGTCCAACCCACGTATCTGCAGCAAAAAGCTTTGGTAGTAGACGAACTTCTCCTTCTCCTTCTTTCAAGAAAATGGAAAAGCTTTTGTCCCTTCCAATTGTTCTCCTTACTAGTTAGGTTGCAGAATAGCTTCATTACCAGCAACAATTACTCTTTTATAAAGCAGCGCTCATCAATCTTGATCACAATACTCAAGGCTGTCAATGATCCGACATTTGAAGATCATGTTTGTTTCTTTACAAGCATGTAATTTTTCCTTGCTATCCATGCTCTTCTCATTTGCACAACAGTATATCGTTCTATTGTGCCATGATCAATCATTCCCTCTGGCAATGGCTGGTGATCTATGGCATCCAAGTGGCACTTGGAACCTGCAAAGGGGAAAAACTCTTTAACAACTCGTTCTTCAGCAACAGAAAATTTCTTAACATGAAATCTGGAGTGATCTGAACTCTCCTCTTCTTTCTCCTCGCCGATTTATAATCACTTAACTGAGAGCTTTACGAGTGTCTTGCAATAGACACAGAGAGTACATGGCTGAATTATGAACCATCGTTACAGAAGACTTAAGCTTGAGAACATTTTTGTGCACGTAGTTTCATCCTTGATGAATATGGTTCAAGCAAACTCTTTCTACTGTTTTGTTTGCTTCTTGATCTTGTATGCTGCTCAATAATTACTATTTGGCGTTCTTATGGTAAAATGGAGTCTTAGTAACCTGGTTGTGGGCTCAATGAATCCATCAAATACCAGAATCATCAGGACTTGAGATGGAGTGCCAGAAAATAACAAGGCTATACCCTTGCATGACACTCATGCAACACCAATCATACAAGTAGCTCAATTGGTAGAGCTCTCCATCAGGGGAGAGGGGGGGTGTTTATCCTAGGTTTAAATCTCTAGCTTGGCCATGCATTTATGTGTTACAAGAAATATTTGACATTTGTCCAAATGCATTACATTTCAAGTTAGTAAGTGAACTCTTATGCAAAGGAACATGGTTGTTAAGGCTATTTGAAGGTCATCCATACCTTGCACAAAAATTCTCTATTTTATTCTAGTATAACTTTGCCTAATGAGTATGCCAATCCTCAATAGAAAGAGGCCAAATATGTTCCTCTTCTGCCTTGCTAGATATTCTTGGTCATATAATTTTATTCTTTTTGATGTTATGTAAGAGGTTAAGGTTCACAAGAGTGAAAGTCATCCAAGAATCCTCATATGCTATGAGCGACCGTAGTGTGGTGGGCGTGTCGCGAAACAGGGAGTAGTATCTCCTTCTAATCTCATAGTATATAGGAGATTTGAAGATAAAATGCTACGCTCCTCAGACTCCAACTCACTCAAAGAGCAAAACTGCTGGTTTGACCACTAGTTGGCTCTGCTAGGTGTGATCAAGATATGCTCTATATAAAAAACGTCTGATATATTGATGAGTATTGGAAGGGAGGTCCGTGATAGAGATGCCAAGAAACTCAAGGAGGAGGTGGGATACTTGAGAGAACCATGACAACTGGTAACCTTGATCATGAAGATAATGGGAAGAAGCAAGTTCTATCTGCTTATATCTATGCTCTGCAACTAGAAACGCCTGATATGTGTGATAAGCTAGAAGGCTACAATTAGCTATATAAGGGGAGCAGCAAACTCGACATGGATGATCTCATGGGGACCGAAGGGCTTTGCCAAATCATGCGAGCTAATATGGTAGTCTGTAATCTCGAGATACTAGCCCAGTGTGAGGAGGAAAGACTAGTGCACCATGTCTCTGCTGCATATAAAGTTGTGGGGGTGACAATGGTATCAAGAGGTCTACACTTACTTGGAGAATCCCGAATACACATATGGAAACAAAGCCTCTCGAACTGAACAAGGGAAGAATGGCCCTTCCCAGTTGCGAGTGGTAGCTGCCTATCTCATACGAAATATAGGACTAGTGAAAAGTGTCCCCAAGTAAGTGTAGGAAGAGACAATTTGTAGGGGCTGTCTGTCAAAAATAAATTCTTGACACTGCATGAAACCCCTAGAAGTATTGAAGACCATAGCCTTGGTCTTTGCAATGTTCACCCCCCAAGCCCCAACGGGTACAAAAGGCTTGTAGGCAATTCAACTGTCCGTGTAAGCCCTCTATGGTCGAAGAGACTAGCACCACATCATTGGTGTAAAGGAGAATGGCAGAGTGTCGCCTAGTCTGCAATGAGATCCACCACACTCCACCCTTTGCAATCTAGGGTGCTTCTTTTTTCTTCCCTGGGAACCGGTGTCAAAAGTCTTCTCCTTGCCCTTCTTTGAAAAGGTGCTCAAAGGTGGCTTTTCCCTGGGTTTGGATTTCTACTTTTTGTGGGCTACTGCGTGCGTGTTGTCAAAAATCTTGGCGATGCACACCGCATCCTCTAAAGTTTGTGGTTGGTTACAACGGACCTCCAAGTGATAGTCTTTGGGCAAGCCCAAAATAAAATGTAACTTCAGAAGCATGGGGTCCATCCTATTGGTGATTGGGGTACCGTTTCTTGGAATTCCTGCAACCAATGACTTTGTCCCCATTTGTAAAGTTGCAAAATGATGGTAATATTCAAAATCATCTAAGACCTTTCAAAAATGCGATCAGCCACTTGAAAATCATCCCAAGTTGTTGGTGCATTGGTGTGGTCCTTGAGATCCTGTCACCATGAATATGCTTTCTCGCGTAAATAGTGGTCGTGATCTTAGAACTGTCTGATAGATTGTGCATGGAAAAATGAGAATTCCATTGATTTGGCCATGCCAATATCACATCCTGATGCCGGCCTTTCTTATTACTCGAAAAGTATTTTGAACTAAACATTAGGTTGAAGAGAGCTTGTTGCGATGGTTCTAAGCTCCAGTTTGGCCCGTTAATGTTTAGATTGCATGTCAACAATTTGTTGTTGGAGCTTGTTGATGGCGTGCACGCACCATTTCTTCCAAATCAGTGACTGTCGGGGGCATGAGGAAGATGAAGCCCGAGTTCCCTCCATAGGCGCATCCATGACTAAAAGAGAGAGGTGTGGCAAAAAACTAAAGGAAAAACGGAGACCATAGGTGCAAAATCAGGCTCAAACAAGGATATGTAGACAAAGAGGCCTTATGCAATATAAACTTGGAAACTAACACTGAAAAGAGAATGAGGTAGGTCTAGGAGTACGACCCCTCATCCTCCTTCGTTCTCCTCAAACTTCCAAACATGCTAAAATCACGAGTAGGGGCCTTATGGGTACCACCTGTACGTCATTCCACCTTAGGGGTTAAGTGGTGTATAGGCCACCACATGTCCCTTGGAACCCAAGATAATAAAATTTGATTCAGCCCCACCCCGGTGCTCTTTTATGTACCTGCTCCCATGGATGTGCACTCTCCCTTGGAGCTTGCAGGTACACATGATGGAGGAGATGGAAGATGGTGCAATTGTTTTGATAGGCCACTCTACTATTAAGAAGGATTTGCCATTTCTATGGCCTTTCTTCTTTCTTTGTATACATAAAAAGTTTAATGAATTCTAGGTTTAAGAGGGTAGGTTCTCCTTTTTCTTCTTTTTCTTAACTTTTCAGAGGTCTGGAAGGGCCTCCCTTTTCAAATCAATATGGAGGAAGGGGACAAAACCTGCGCACTCTTCTCTCTTGCAAATTAAAACACATGTATATTTGAAGGCTCCTAAGGAAAAAAGTTATCTTTCTTAAATGTGGTGGTACTTGCAAGTACCTATAGCAGTTAAAGAAAAAGAGAAAAGGTAGGTCTCAAACAACAGGCGTAGATAGTGCATGCATGTCGGTCTACAAGCTGTCTGCAAACTTGAAGGTTTATACCCCCCCTTATTTTTTGAAGGTACTTTTGTACTAGTTAAGCCCATAGAAAATAGACGAAAAGTTTTCTTCTGGTTTCGGGCCATGGGTCACGCTCCATAGGCACGAGTGGGACTGAGCTTACCATATTTTGCCTTTTTTTTCTTTTTTTCTTTTTTGGATATACATATGACAACTTTACCTTAAGATAAAAATGAGGCTTAAAGAAAAGTTTATGAAGCTTTTCTTGAAACCTCATTCAAGTTAATTTCATAAAGCTTTTCTTGGAACTCCCTCAAGTTAAGGTTAAGAATTAATGTTCAAGAAATTAGTTTTTAAAGCTTAAAACTAATTTTACTACCCACAACAGTATTCCGCTAGCTAGCCCATTTATCATAAAAATCAGGCTATTACTCTTTTTTTGACCATCCTATTAGGGTGATCAATACTACTCCACCGCACCTCTAGCTTATCCATTACGGTAATCCAAAAATGACCAATAAAGTGTGTATTTCTATCAAACACTATGGATGATAGTAAAATGAAATTTGAATACATGTTGTGTGAATAGATCAGCTACACTAGGTGCATCTATCTTCTTATGTGTTGGTATGAAATGAGCCATTTTTGTGAGTTGTCGACCACAACCGTTATGACATCATGTTGAAGCTGCATACGGGGCAAGTGTGTAATAAAGTACATTGAGACATTGTCCCACATCCCCTCTAGAATAGGCAATGGGTGTAACAATCTAGGAACTTTTATGCTTTTAGCCTTATTAACTTGACACTGAAAGCAAGATGCTCATAACCGTGGACATATTTTGTTTAACTTAGGCCACTAGAAATTACGTCAGATCAACCATAGGTTTTATCAACACCAAGATGACCTGCACCAGGGCTATCATGACAGGAATGCAAAGTTGTCTTACGTGGCTAGAATGAGATACTTGCCATTCCTCTTAACAAAATCATCCTTGATGGTATACTTAGGGTGGTTTCACACTATTGGGAAGTCCCTTTGCTTGGCCCTTTCACTTGCACCCATTTTTTGAATCTTGGCAAGTGAGTTGACAGGCAATGGACCACCCCTGTTTCACATTTGGTTGGTAAGTATTAAATGAAGGGCCTTAACATGATTGGCCCATTTGAATCTTGACATACAATTGGTCTATTTCATTTAAGGTGGTGTGTTTTGAAAGGCAAGTATGAAACGTTTCATGTTTAAAGGTTGAAGGGTGCTGTAAGGTTTTTATTTTCAAGCAATCACAGGCCTTCCCTCCTGCATTAGCACTACACACACAACAATGCCACTTGCATCCGTATCAAGAATATGGGGTTTTTGAGGATCTACAATTTTGAGAGTGACACACTCAACAATAGTTTGTTTTGATTTTTAGGGTGACACACTCAGCAATTTTTAGAGGGATACACTTAGCAAAGCTTGCTTGTTGCAGTTCAATCCATCCACCAAACTTTTTCTTTGGAGTCATGTTAGACATAGATGCTGCAACTATGGAGTAATGTTACATATTTTCTTCAAAACCCCGCCAATCCCAGGAAAAATTGTAATGTTGTCAAATTAGTTGGCACAGGCCATGCAACAATCACAACAACTTTCTTAGGATCTGGTCTTACTCCATCGGCAGTCACAATATGACGTAAATACTCAATTTACTTTTTAATAATTCACTTATTTTATCATTAGAAAACCTCTAAAAGTAGACAATGTAGTTCTAAGGTGAGTCAATGCTTTACCTCACCTGCACTGTAAGTCAAAAGGTCATCTATAAAATCGATTACAAACTTACCCATATACCCATCATTCCTCAACATCATGAATGTAGGTTGGGGCATTAGTTAAACCAAAGGGCATAACGAGATACTTAGCGACCAAACCGAGTTCGGAAGGTAGTTTCGTGGACGTCCTCTTCACGAACTCTAGGTAGATGACATCCACTCTTCAAGTATATCTTGCCAAACACAGTAGCACCACGTAGAGCATCTCATACTCAAGAGATCCTCCCTCTTAAGCTCCCATGCCCTCCTACATCAAGCACCCACTTGACCCTGACCCTTCATAACATCGACATATGGCCAACTCCCACAATTGGCACTTGCCACTTGGCAATACCTTGACACATAGGCAAACAAGTAGGTAGACCATCTGACATGTGTCACGCATACATTGGACCAAATGTCCTAGTGTGCATATTGACACTTGTCCCATTGACCGGTCAACTCATACTTTTCGGAGGTCAGTCCAAAAGCCTCCAAATTAAGACCCAATACCCCATACCATATACAAGCAGGTCAACAAGTTCAGTTTAATTTGCTATTAACATTTTCTTACAAAATAGCACAGGTTGGTGTAAGCACTTAAATATTTACATTTACAATTTACAAGTCCAACAGGTTCACGCTGAGGCAGAATTATAAGTACATTACTATGTTTTAGATATGTAGAGAGGCCTACACCTAGACCTGCAAGTATTTTTAGATTCGGAACAAGTAACCGAGTTAAAAGTGTTGCATTTTGAGTTAGTTGAGGAGTCTCACAATGTAAATTAAATTGCCAATACTATCGGTTATATGTATCGTGAGTAATTTTGGGACTCATTTAGAGGGTTATGTGCGTAGGATACATAGAAGACTTTTTTTTTTTCCCGAATTATTTTGTGGTTGGAGATAAGTTGGATTATTGGGAAATTATCTCGAAAACTTGGGTGGAGTTGGGTATTTAGCATGAACCAAAAGTTAAAGCTTCACATAATGTAGTTTAGCGGAAACCTAAGCTACTCTAGATTGGAACTTAAGAGTGAAGGTATCTAGACGTATTCTAGATCAAAACTTAAAGGATATTGGAATGATGCTTTGTGCCATGGGCAATAAGTGGAAATAAGAATTTCATATCATATTTCTTGATAAGCATTTCAAGTTGAGTTGATTCCTTGTGAAAAGGACTTTTTGGAGTGACTCATATGTCTTCTAAGAGAATTGATGTTCATGTTTTTGAGCATGCTATCGTTTTTTCTCTCGTTAGTGGATGTGGATTGAGACTTTGATGACTTATGATCGGCGAATAATGATTCAGATTCTAATCACTGTAATCTAGTATTCTCTCTTTCATTATGGAGATTAATTGCACTTGATGTTCTTTTCATGTAAACCGACTCAAGAAAAGTCTACGTGAAGGGGACCATCTGCATTTTGGACATCAGTTTGAACTTGTTGGAAAAATCATGAAATATTTGTTTTCGAGCCCGAAAGGGTACTGGATTCAAGAACTAAACGATTTCAGAATCATATAGTTATTCAGTATCTGGTTCAATGGTAAGGTCATTTAGATGGATGATGAAGATTCTTGGGAAAAAGGAGAAAGCCTTAAAAAAGACTTCCCTGATTGTAAGTTTTGAGGACAAAACTCGTTTAATGGGGCAAGTATGCATGCCCACAATTGTCTTACCTTGGATTTATATCCCGTAAGGGGGTTAGAGGGCCTTACACAACTTGTACTGGATTCAAGAACTAAACAATTGTGGAATCGTATAGTTATTCAGTATCTACGTCAATGGTAAGGTCATGTGGATGCATGACGATGATTCTTGGGAAAAAGGAGAAAGCCTTAAAAAAGACTTTCCTGATTGTAAGTTTTGAGGATAGACATGCCCTTATATCCCATAAGGGGGTTAGAGGGCCTTGCACAACCCATGAACTAATTATGATTTTGAGGTGTTGGGATCATAAATAATGGTTTGGGGGCCTAAAACCCATGGTAGTGGATCAATATGGAACTAGCAGCCATTCATTTGGTTAGTGGCGGATGTGGCCTAGTTAGGTCATTGATGTGTCCTAGTGAGGTGACCTAAATCAATCCTTGTTGGGGTAGAGCCTTGGATTGGAGGGCATATATTTACCCATAGACTCTCGAGGAGGTGAGCTTGATTGTGAGTTTGGACGTTAGCTTGAACATGCTTGACCATTCCAATGTGATGAAGTGAGAGTGTTTCATTTGTTTTTCTAATTGGGATCATTTGAACCAACGTGCTAATGCTTGGCGATTATGCATGTCAGATTGGTACTTTTGCCCTTGACTTTCTTTTTTGATTCAATCGAGTTAGTTTTCATCAAATTGGATACCACACAGTATCCTAGTACTTGCCTGAAAGCCCAACTTCTATGATATAGCTCTTGGTTGCATGCTTTTTCTTTCAACTCACTAAAGTAGGCTGCATTATATTTGTGTTTGTGAGTGTCTAGTGTACACTAGTTTTTGGACTTTCAGGACTTTGATGCAGTTATTTGCAGGTATAACGTTGCAGTGGATGTGGCTCCTGATGTTGGGTGGATAACTGACAATGCTTATAAGAACCTGATTGTAGAAGTCGAATTTGATCATGATGAGTCTGCAGTAAAAAGAGCTGCTGATGCGGAGTTACGAACACGCCACAAAGATTTGGGCTCATTAAGGGTTGTAACAGATAGAGGCATCCAGGTAATAATGATGTTGAACGTCCTGCTTTCAGGTCTGATACGTGGTCCTGGACTTGCTTGGTTGTATTGCTCATGCTGTTTGTGGGCCCGGATTCAATGCAATTTTTTTTTTCATTTCTCTAGCTAAAAGGTCAAAACTTTAGGTCTAGGAATTTCCTGAATAAACATTGGGAAGAAGCGTGGATCATCATGATGAGTTTAAATGAAATCCAAGATCTAAACTGGCTCTTAGTGGCATCGTGATTCAAATTTTAGCTGGCATCTTGATTTGCATTGCAGATTGGAGATGTTGTCATCCTTGATATTACTGCAAAGCGGATCACTGGGGATGAAGTGGAAGGCGATAAGATTTTATCTGCTGAACAGAAAGGTCTATTAAGCCTGACTAAATCAGTGTTACCCTTTCCAATTTGATTTAATAGGTGTATAATGTTAGTCTAACCATGCTGCGGTGATATGCTATGTACATTGAACCTTCCATCAGATTCTCATGGCTTATTTCTACTATTCTGCTAGGTTTTCAACTGGACACCGAGGAAGGTTCAAAATTTTTACCAGGATTTGTGGATGCACTTCTTGGTCTTGAAAAAGGCCAAAGCCGTACCTTTGACCTGACATTTCCTCTGATCTGGGAACAAGAGGCCCTTCGTGGAATCAAAGCACGCTTTACAGTTAATATACCCTGAATATCATCAACTTTGTTTTTTATATTTTTTCTTCTATATTCTCGTTTGTATATCAGATTAGCTTTTCTTTTGTTGACCCAGATGTTTGCATGTTTGTAAGAAAAATGGTTTAAACTTTGGGGAGGTCCCAAATCAAATAAGATGAAAGAAATATGTGAAATAATGAACTGCCAGCAAGACACGTCCTCCTTATCTGTAGCTATTGACAGGCTTTCATACCTAAGAACTGTAGAATGGATTTGAATTGTGGAGGAATCAGATTGGAGTCAGTTTGAATGATCATCCTGATCTAAATCGTGTCGCTGACTAGTTGAGGGACCTGATTGATGTTTGGCATTCACCGCCTGTAATGAGTCAATTTGAGTCCAAAGTGAGATAATACAAGGGACAAAAATATATCATATACAAGCTCCATGATGGCAGGTTGTTGGGCTCAGTATATATGAATAGAATTGATAAGACACTCGTCATACATGAGAGAAAATTGAAGAGGGGTGTGCAAGAATTGAACTAGATATTACCATCATGTACTTCCTCACTGAACTTTCAGGGATTTTGATTTAGACCAGTAAATACTACTGGAAATTGCAGGTTAAGGAACTGCTATGAGACTAAATCTTTCTTTCTATGAAAAATATTACTCCACATCAGAAATAAACTGCAAGTCACAAAGAAGTACCTCATGCTGATCATCCTCCGTAAGCTGAACAAGCTCTGAGCTGCACACCAAGGGACTGTTGGGAACTCCATGCTCCCCATGCAGATGAACTTCTTGACCATTTTGCTGAAAACGAGGGTATTATCCTGATAATTCCGTTGGAGAGTGGGGCCCAATTGTAGAGCCAATCTCTCCCTAGTACTAGGTCGGTACGGTCCAAATGCATGATCTGAATATTCAGGTTGTCTTGATAACCTTGAATTTCCAGACCTAAATTATTGACCATCGTTTCCCACACTTTCTTATCCTGACCCTTCGCCAAAGAAACTATATACCTGTGTTGACTAGGTGTTTTTGGAATCTGCAGTTTCTTGACTAGGGGTGTAATTGATGAAATTATGGGTTGCCCCATCATCCACCATTACTCTAACTGACTGATTGCCAATTTTCCCATGCATGCGTACTAGGTCATGAGGCCCAAAACTGGAGGGTCTCCCTAGCATAGCAGTGGTCAATTGGCAATGGTGCTCATGGTCTTCATGGAACACCTCTATTTCGGTAGCTGCCGAATCAGTGGGGAAACTTACTATTTGGACTAGGTGTACTTGCTTGTTATCTTTCTTTTTATTGAAAGGTCCTTTAGAGCATTGTCTAACTGTATGACCCTTACCCATACAAACAAAACACAACAGTTCTTGTTTTGCTTTTTCATAATCTTCACTTTTTAATGGTTGTTTGATTGCAGGGCGTTTCTGAGGACCTTCATTAGATTTATCAAATTTTTTCCTTTTAAAAACTATTTTCTGAAATGAGGAGTTTGACTGAGAAGGCTGCTCAGTACTAGACTGTTTGGCTCTTCGCCTGCCCACTGAATCATCATAGATTTGGGCAAACTCGATAGCTTGCCCAAGAGTAGTAGGTGAGTTTCTTCGAACTTCCACCTTATACTCATTTCGGAGCCCACGAACAAAGCCCCTGAATTTTTGATAGTCATCAACGTTTTTAAGTTTAAGGATAGCTTCCGTATACTATGATATATAGTGGGTTAGGGATTTGTCCATGACCAACTTTTTCTAAACCTCCCAGGCCCTACCAAGTTCATTGGTTGGCAAAAACTCTCATAGGAAGGCTTCCTCGAAAGCCTTCCATGACTGGGGGGTCTGCCCAGTCTCCTGGAGGTTTAGCCACCACTTGTAGACCATGGTTCTTAGAGATAAGCTGGCTTCTAAGGCTTGTAAATGGTCTGGAGTCTGTTTTAATGCATGTATATTCCTCCATTTACTAAGAAATGTTTGAAGAATATCAATGTTTCTGTCTTTTTCTTCTCCGTTAAAGATTGGTGGTTTCAAATCTTTAAATAAGTTGGGGTTTATTTTGGTATCTCCCGAAGGGGTGGGAATTGTGGGAGAGGTACAGGTAACGGAAATACAATAGGTACTGAAACTGAAGTTGAAACTGGAGTTGAAATTTGAGGAGGTACTAAATTAGCGAACAGGCTTTTAAGTTCTGCAAATGATTTATCCTGTTATGTTGTTTAAAGTTTGTTTTAGATTAGTGATCTCAATTTCTAATTTCTGATACTGTTCTTTTAGAAACAAAATCATCTTTATTAAAAGTCTCAAATTCCTCATCAACATCCATTGCCACTTTTTCCTCTTGAAAACGAAGAGCTTCCTCTTCGAGCTCATCAATGGCGCTTCCGGGGGAAATTGGAGTTTCCTCGGAAGTCGTCATGTCGAAGTTCGAAGATAGTAGCGAAATCGTAAAACAAACCAAAAGGAAAAACGAGGGAGAAAGACTTAGCTCTAAGCGAAAGCCCACTCTCCAAGTGGATCTCAAGAATACTCCAGCTTGGAAACGGTTGTAGACGTAAGGCCTCGGTCTTTCACCTTTGCATGCAACCGCAATTTTCGCTCCAAAATGATGTATTGAAAAATCCAAGCTTTGAATAGAGAAGAACTGTTCTTCAAAAAACAGAAGTCTGTCCTTGAGAATTTCGTTGAAATAGCTGCAATTTAATGTCTGGCTGCTTCACAGATACATACATTTAAAAATTGAAAACACAAGGATGAATCTGGTCGTTGGGAAACAAAACGATGTAGAATTGGTTGAGAAATCAGAGGCTAAGATCTGAACCAGCAGCTTGCCGAAAATCAAAGGACATGTACAAAAATCATCTTCTTTCTATGTCCCAATCAGCATTAAAAAGCATGGAATCTGACAGCAAAGGAGCGCTGGTGAAAAAAGATTGATATATCTGGCATTGAATGCACTAGAACAGTGTGCTCTCCCTGCTCTCCCTGACAATGCATATATGACAGGTAGAAGTGCGCTCAATCAGCTTCTGACTGTGCTGAAATTTGCCTAGAAAGAGTGGCCTTTGGTTTGCAATTTTGTGCGACCAACAGCTCATTTAATGACAAGAAAGATGTGCAGAAACACGCTGGTTCTGGATGAAGGGAAAAGTGTTGAATACGCGCCCAATCTGGCTGCCTGTCTCGCTGGAAATTCTTTGTAGCAGGTCGCTGAAGGCCAGAAGATTATTTCTGAAAAATGAATGACAAACTCCTTGCTGAGGTCATTGGCTCACCCTACCTTGATCTCTCACTGGATATTGTCAGACTCGCAGAGCGGGGGCATATTTTTTTCATTGGGGATTTTAATGCCAGGACATCCTCACGATAGTTAGAGTTTTATGACACCACCGACTAGCTCGGCGTTCATGCCCTTGACAATAATGAGATGGGAGTTACCAGGATTTTCGACAGCATGGGTCAGGAGTTCGGATTCAAGGACCTCAAAATCTCTTGCCTTATGGGACCTCATTCTCTTAATGGCCGCAAGTACCATGTCAGAGGTGAAGAAGGTGAATTCAGAAGGTCGGGGAGAGATATAGATGGGTGAGTCAGTGGGTACGGTGTATATCACACCAAAAAGCGCTTGAGGAAGAGCTGAAGAGAAGGTCAACAAGAGATTTTCCTTCAGAGTCATCATAGGCACGCTTTTTACGGCAGAGTGTACGATGTTATGAACGTCGGGAGGAACGAAGAAGGTGAGAAGCATGAGTACATGCATGTGTGACAAGATGATGAAGAAAGCAATATTCGCCATCATGCCACACGGGGTGTAGAGGACAAAGTGGTGAAGCATGTGTGGATTTGCCTTTATGGGGCTTAGAAGGAAAGGCTAGAGAAGTGACAGTGTGAAGGGAGGTGGTAAGGAAAGCAACTTGCGTTTCAACTATATTGTCATGGGAAAAAGAGTAGAGTAATGAGGCCAGATACTCCTGGTAGACTGGCATGTATAGAGGGCTGAACGTATATTTGGGTGCACGGGTAAGCATGGGGTGGGAAGGTGATTGAGAGGGTGGGAGGCGACCGATAGCAAAAGAGAGGAAAGAGTGATCAGAGAGGGTGGTGCGAGAGATATGAAAATTAGAGATGAGAGGTATGGAGAATTGTGACCCCATGAGATAATCAATGACGCTATGTCCGCCACTGTGAGGATGACAAGTATATCTGCTTGAATCCGGCCAACAAGTTAGGCCATTATAAATGGCTAATTCATGGGCCTCTCCAAATTGTAATAAGTACTCACCATATGGGGTAATAGATCCCACTACTTGCTCCCACACTAGCCACTCTCCTCAATTCGGCAATTGTCTCTGGCTTCCCATCACCTAGGTGCACCAACATCCTCCACCCTATTCATAAAAATGGTGACCCCATTATTCCTGGTAACTATTGCACTATCACGATTGGGCATGTTCATTTTAGCAATGAATGCTCTTTATGAGAGAGTCTTGGGTTGTTTCCGACATGGCAGTGGTATTTCTGAGCACATTTGGAGCACCGTTGGGGTGAAGCAGGGTTGTTCTCGGTCACCGGTTCTTTTTGGATCATATATCGATCAGTTAGAGAGAGGCATCTCACAATGTGTCAGATCTAGTTGCAGGCTTGGAAGTAGGCACAAGAAATGTGTATATGCTATTTACAACTACTGTAAAAATCAGTAAGCAAAAAATTCATGAAGAGTCAAAAAATTCATGAAGGCCTTAAAAGACTCTTCAAAGGAATATCCTGAGAAGTTTCCACAATCAACAAGCTACCAAATGGATAGCAACTACTCTATTTATAGTAGCTGGAGGCCCTTAGGGAAACCTTCTGGAAGTCAGGGTTCTAGGTTGTGTCCTACAACTTGGTAAATGGGCCAGTTCCTTAAGGTAGTCTGTGTGTCCATAACAGTGACTCCATACGATAGTCAACTATGTTGCTCGCTGGAAGGATAGCATGTGTAATCGCTTGACGTGGGGTCTTCTTCAAGTTGTGGCTCACCTTCAAGGCCAATCCATGTGTGGTTAAGGCCTCAATGGAATGTGACTTTCTCTGTTTGATGCTCAGAAGTAAACATTCTAGCCCAAGCTTATGGACCTACTCCCATACAGTATGTTTCAAGATTATTCGTTCTTACAGAAATCACTTCTTTCTTGATAATCAATGTAAGGAAATCTTAAAAAAGTTTGTACGAAAGAAGTGATTATACAAATAGTATAATATATGAGCAAGTGGATACATATTTTCTTGAGGTTCATGACAGAGACACTCTAGTTGATTATGCTTGAATGATCGTCAATTAAGTAAGACTATCGAGAAATTAGAGAAAACCAATCTTCCAAGTTTAGGGATCCTCAGAAATAAATCAATAACGATCAGAATTCACATTGATAAGTGAGAACAAATATAAACAAAAGGGGCCAGAAAATCAGTGGACTCTCCCAAGCTTTAAAAAAACTTGTGAATGGGCTCTCCTGCACGGGTGAAAAATCAGTTAGAATTTCTATTCTCCCGCTAAAGACTTACACGTTTTGGCGCTTTAACTATAATTTTCTGACTTTTCTTGATGTCATGTGAGCTTTTATGGCAGTATCACCTTCCTTGAAAATGCACTTACTTTCAATGTTATGAAGCTACGCCTATGCACACACATATACTTCAATGGTACCATAGTTGCTTAGGTTTTCTAGAAACGTGTTTCTGATTTGGGGGAGCGTTTCTTAGAAACGTTTTTATTTTTTTATTTCAAAGACTCACAGTGAGTCACCTATGTATGATGAATTTTTTTTTAATGCGTTCGTTAGTCATCTTCAGCTATGCAGCTGCTCTATATTGCAGCTTATGCGCTTGTTTTGGCAGTGCAATTATGCTCTTTTCAATCAGCCTACGACTTATAAAGATTTTCAACCTTGATCCTTTTGAGGACATGCCAGTTATAGGCATCTGATGACAAAAAGTTGGCTGGTCATTTTGATGTTAACAGTTAAAGGTGGACAATGCCAACAACAAAGGAAGATGTTTTCTTGCTAACCAGTCCTTGAGGAAATTTTAATTAAGAGATTGCATTAACTGATCATGTGGGAAATACTTTGTAGACATATACAGCAAATCAGTTATCTAATTTTCAACTTTCGAACTATCTTCTTATATGAACCTTAAGCTATTTGTGTCTATCAGGCAGATTGCAAGGAGCTTTTTCTCCGAATTTTACCTGAATTGGATGACTCCATTGCTTCTAAGCTACATGAAAACTGCATTTCTTTGGACCAGGTCACTTTTTCACTACCACTTCACTGTTGAATTCTTGGATCTACAGCTTTCTCAAGCATCATTCCATGTTCTCATAGTTGTGACTTTGGATATAGGACAAATGTAGATAAAGTGTGAAAGTGAACGAGTCGTTTACACTCGTTACTTTTCATCGACATGGAACAGGCATTGATGAAATCCCTGTTCTGGCACATTGTGATTTATTTTGCAGGTAAAAGAAAGCTTGTTGAAAAAGCATAAACTTATTGTGGAGAAAGCAAAGAATGATGCCACCAGAGCTGCTATTATTGAGCAGTTAACAAAGGTCTGCAAAGTAATCCAATTTCATCATCATATGTTTTGTTTAGCACTCTGATAGTTATACTTTTATCTGTGCTTTTTTTAATTGTGAGTGCATTTACCATGTCTAGGAAGCTCATTTGTTTGTATAATTATATGGAGGCATTTTGCTACATAGCTATTCAAGTTGTAAGTTCATGGATTGCTAGGTACACAATCTATTTCCTGGGCCAAGGGATGCTGAAGTTCATTTGTGATAAACTTTATCATGGCCTATTGCGGTTTTGTCTATCATCTTAGAGTGAAGAAGTTATATAGGCAGGTATATGACACTGATTTGGTCTATACATAGTTATATGGTACCTTGAGACCTGCTTATTTGTCCTCAACTCATTGGGTTATATGAGAGAGCTGATAGGTGATAGTTTAAAGAACTGAGATTCAAAACGTTTTGAACTAGTCAAATGGACTGGAGATTAGAATAGAAATTTTTTATTGAAAGAAGAAGCGATAGTTTAGGCTGTTTAAAAACAGATTCTTTGGGAAAGAAACGGATTGAATTGGTCTAATTCCAATGCCAATTCCTCTACAAAAAATGCCAAAAAATAAAAAAACAATGATTTGTCTTGCATTTCACATAGTTTACTTCTTAGTACTACCTAAATAATACAGAATCATCATTGCAATGACAAATCTCAAGTGCTGATTCTTGAGTACACAATGCACAAAATAATTGACTAAATTTGTCATGATTCAAACTCAAATATAACCACGATACAAAATTGAGTATAACCATGATTTAAACTTAAATATAACCATCTACTACTATAAACAAGATTCAAACTCAAATATAACTGTTACGAGCTCGTAACCAGTGCCGAACCCTAGAGAACACAGATAGGTCAGATACCACAGTCAGGGTCGTGTCCAGCGTACACGACCAACAGGGCAAGACAGTGTGAGTAGTGTGCCCCAGCACGGTCCATAGCCATGGTGGTCCTAACATAGTCTAGGGACCCTGTCAGCAGGATAGGGCTCCCAGTTGGGTCTCGACGTGGCAGACACGTGGCCGACACTTGGCAGTTGCATGCTACCAGTCCTCACATTGGGCTAGGATGGGCTTACTCTATATCAGGGGATAGGCAAGGTTGGGTGGATCAGTTAGTGTTTGCCCTACTGTGGTGTTAGGATCTATTACATTGGTATCAGAGCCATCTCCATCTTTGGGAGCTTAGTAGCAGCAGTAGAGAAAGCTATAAGAGGATAGGAAAGATCTCTCAGTTTCTCAGAAAAGATTAGAGGAGGAGAATTGCTGTAGGTGTAGTGTAGCCTTCAAACTTCTGATTTTCACTGAGAAATCACAGTAGTAAGGAGTGAGATTCCATGTGTAGGTAGCTCGCTGGAAAAGCAGCTGTTCTTCACAGATTTCAGAAAGTTTTCTACATATTTTCCAGCAGAATCAGAGTAGGAAGAAGTAAGCACGTCCATCGCTGTACATTCAGAGATTAGCATCTGATTTCTAGGGGAAAAATTTAGTAGTTCTCAGCGAATTTGAAGCCAAAAAGGAAGAGCAGGGTCAGCGCTGCCAGTGCTTCTGAAAATCCAGATTTTGGACAAGTTTTTGGGCCCTAACTTCAGAGATTTGGAGCAATAGTTTTCCTACCAGATCAGCGAGCAGGGGGCTTCTGAAATTTCAGAATTCAGAAGTGTGTTTGGACTTCAGATTTGCCTTTTTGTGGACAAATAGAGATGCTGTCAGACCAGCGAGGGGGGATAGCAAAAGTTTCAGATCTTTTTGCACTTTTTCCAACCTCTATTCAGATTTTTGAGAACCACAGGTCTGAAAGCAGTTGAGGAACAGCTGAGAAGGGCTTTTCTTGATTCTCTCTGTGGAAGTACAGTTCTCAGAAAGAGCTAAGTTTTCTTTCCCTCCTTGTACAGTTGTAAATTAGTCTTTTGACTTTTTTTCATCAGAAGTTAAGGTACCTCTTTTTTAGTTCCGAAAATGACCACTCCTCAGGGACCTGATCAACCCCCGGAGAGAGGCTTCGATGAACTTGAAACAGAAGCCTTGGCTTACAGTAAAGGGAAAGAACCTATGGAAATGGAAGCACAGGAACAGTTCGCCGAAGAACTCGACGAACTAGTTACCAAGGAGCAGTTTCTCCAATTGGTAACAGAAGTGGATGAATTGAAGTTGGCATTAGCCAATTTCAAGTCCAGTGTGGACGACTCGTTCACTGAACTCAAAAGCTTGATTTTGAGTTCCGCGAAAGGAAGCCTTCCCTCCACTTCTACTTTTTATGGGGAAGAGAAGGATAGAAATGCAGACATTCTACAAACCTTCCTCAGCAAATGGAAGCACATTCATGCTTTTAAACAGACCCCTGAACATTTGCAAGCTATTGAGGCCAGTCTTTCCTTAGGGCCCATGGCCTATAAGTGGTGGTTAAATCTCCAGGAGACTGGGCAGACTCCCCGGTCATGGAAAGCTTTTGAAGAAGCCTTCCTAAGAGAATTCCTACCTGAAAATGAACTTGATAGAGCCTGGGAAGCTTGGGAAAGAACAATAATGGACAAGTCCCTTATCCAATATATCTTGCAGTATCGAGAAGCAATTTTAAAGATTAAAAATATGGATGATTATTAGAAAATCAGGGGATTTACCCGTGGCCTCAAAGATGAATATAAAGTAGAGGTCAAGAGAAACTCGCCTACTACCCTTGAGCAAGCTCTCAGATATGCTCAAATCTATGATGATTCAGTGGGTAGGAAGAGGGCAAGACAACAGCCCCTTTCTGACAGCCTCCTCAGAAAGACTTTCAATCTAAAAAGAAATTTTTAAAAAGAAAGAAAGAAGAAAAATTTAAAAGTGAAGCTCCACAGAAACGCCCTTCACTCATACAGCCCTTAAAACCAGATGATTTTGAGAAAGCCAAACAGGAACGTTTGTGCTTTGTGTGTATGGGCAAGGGACACACAGTTACACAGTGTCCCAAGGGGCCTTTCACAAAAAAAGATAAGAAACAAGTTGATCTTGTTCAGACTGTATGTTTCCCCAGTGACTCGGCAGCTTCCGAGATCAAAGTGTATCATGAAGATCATGAACACTGTTGCCAGCTGACCTCTGCAATGCTAGCGAGACCCTTCAGCTTTGGGCCACATGACCTAGTACGTATGCATGGGAAAGTTGGTAACCAGTCAGTAAGAGTTATGGTTGATGATGGGGCAACCCATAATTTCATCAACTACACCCTGGTTAAAAAACTCAAACTTCCAGAAGTACCTAGTCAACATAGGTACATAGTCTCATTAACTAAGGGTGAAGATAAGAAAATCTGGGAAACTATGGTAAGTAACTTGAATCTTGGTATTCAAGGGTACCAAGATGAAATAAACTTTCAGATAATGCACCTGGATCGCACAGACATTGTTCTCGGGAGAGATTGGCTCTATAGTTTAGGACCTTCCCTCCACAGAAACTATCAGGAGAACACCCTCAGCTTTTAGCATAAAGGCCGAGAGATCCAGTTGCATGGGGAGCATGATGTTCCCAACAGTCCTATGGTCTGCAGTTCAGAGCTCTGTCAGCTAATCGGAGACGACGACCATCAGGTATTCTTATGTGACTTTCAGTTTATTCCTGAAGTTTCTATTTCTAGTTCTATACAACAGAAAATTAGTAAATTAGAAACTTTATTGTCTAAATTTAAAGATGTTTTTCCTGAAGATTTGCCACATGGTTTGCCACCTAGCAGAGAGGTAGATCATGTAATAAACCTAGTACCAGGTACAACCGTATCGGGTCAGCCGAACAGAGGATGAAGAAATAACTAGGTAGTTAACAGATTATCTTGGGAAAGGCCAAATTCAGACCAGTAGTTCACCATGGGCCTCACCAGTCCTTTTGGTGAAAAAGAAAGAGGGGTCTATGCGTCTTTGCGTAGATTACAGAGCCCTCAATAAAGTCACAATAAAGAATAAATACCCTATGCCTCGGGCAAACGAGTTGTTTGATCAACTCGACGGGGCTAAATTTCTCAGTAAAATAGACCTGAGATCGGGATATCATCAAGTCCGTATAAAATCGGAAGATGTCCCGAAAACAGCTTTTAGGACTCGTCACGGTCATTATGAGTTTAAGGTGATGCCGTTTGGGCTCACAAATGCTCCAGCTACCTTTATGACCTTGATGAACAGTGTCCTCAGACCATACTTGGGTAAATTCGTGGTCGTATTTTTAGATGACATCCTCGTCTACAACAAAACGAGGAAGGAGCATCTAAAACACCTCAGAAAGGTGTTTCGACTGCTCAAAAAGCATAAGCTTTATGCTAAACAATCCAAGTGTGAATTCTTCGTTGAAGAAGTAGCATATTTGGGTCACATTATCTCGTTAGAAGGGTTCAAGATGGACCCGAATAAGGTTAAAGCCATTCTCAGTTGGCTGAGATCTCAGAATATTTTGGAACTTCAGATCTTTCTTGGTTTGGCGGGATATTACAGACGATTTGTCAAGGAATATGCTCAGATAGCAGTTCCTATGACAAATCTTCTTAAGGGGAAGGGAAAGGAGTTCATTTGGGAGTCCGCACAGCAGGAGAGCTTTGATGCTCTCAAAGTAGCCTTAGCTACAACACCAGTTTTAAAAGTCGTCGACCCCAATCAACCATTTGTGGTTGAAACAGATGCTAGCGACTTTGCAGTAGGTGATGTGCTAACTGAGGGTGGACGACCAGTTGCGTTCGAGAGTAAAAAACTCGAGCCAGCTCAGACTAGGTACAGTGCCTATGAAAAGGAACTCTTTTCTATAGTCCATGCCTTTAAGACTTGGAGGCATTATTTGTATGGTGCCAACTTTGAGGTCCTGACAGACCATGAAAGTGTCAGATACCTTTGCAATCAACCTGAGCTTAGAGGTCGGAAAGCTCGTTGGGCAGAGTTGATGCAAGAGTTTGATATGTCTATCAGATATAGACGGGGGAAATTCAATACAGTAGCAGATGCCCTTAGCAGAATGCCTATGATAAACGAGCTGAGTTTTACTCAGATTCGTAATGAGTTACTCGAGTCCTTGAGAGGGAAGTGCCAGCATGATGCATTCTTCTCTACTATCTGGAACTCAGTCCAGAGCAGACAGTTACAGATTCTAGAACCACTTCCCGGGGCTGGTGCCGGTTCATCCAAGAATACGGCAGCTTCTGTTGAGGATGATGATGAGTCCGAGTATACGTCGTCAGATGACGTTGATTCTGAGCCTGTATTACCCAAGCAAACCCCAGTGGTTGAGGGTCAGTTGACTCAAGGATTCAAATGAAAACAGTATTTCATTCAGGATGAGTATTTGCTCTATAGAGATAGAGTATGTGTCCCCAATTCAGAGGATTATAGGCAGCAGGTCCTATATGAATGTCATGACAATCCTAGTGCGGGACACCCAGGCATACAGAAGGCCTATGAGCTTCTTCGTAGGCAATTTTTCTGGCCCAGTATGAAAAAGGACGTCCAACAGTATGTAACCAGTTGCCAGAAATGTCAAGTAAACAAAGCAGAGCGTTTAAAGGCAGGAGGGTTGTTGCAGCCCTTAGAAATACCAGCTGGTAAATGGGAGAGTATCTCCATGGATTTTATAGCTACTAAACCGAAAAGGGTAATGACGCTACATGGGTCACAATTGACCGTATGACCAAAATGGCTCATTTTATTCTGACCAAAACAACCGTTAGAGCTCCAGAGTTAGCGAGGTTGTTTGTAGACGGGCTATTTAAATTGTACGGTCTACCTTCCGGCATAGTCAGCAACCGGGACAGTCAGTTTACTAGGAAATTTTTGGAGGGCAGTATTCCATCATCTCCATACTAAACTTAATATGAGTACCACCTGACCATCCACAGACGGACGGTCAAACAGAGAGGGTAAATCAGGTGCTGGAGGATATGCTTCGTGCATACGTCAACAAGAAGTAGACTAATTGGGAGGAGTATCTCTCGATATTAGAGTTTGCTTACAACAGTACCAAACATTCAGCTACGGGATACAGCCCATTTATGCTGATGTACAGTTTTTAGCCACGCTCACCCACAGTTGTAGGGTTTAAACAAGAAAAAGTTGAAGCAGCCAGAAACTTTTTAGAGGACCTAAACCAAATGATAGTACATGCTAAGCGTAGCATCAGGCAGTCCCAGGATCGAGCCAGGCATTATGCAGATCCGCACAGACGGGATGTGCAGTTCTCCGCTGGTGAGAAAGTCTACTTGAGAGTTCCCAGTTCGACTCTAAAACCCTCAAATCAGGAGTGTGTGCTAAGTTGTCTCCAAGGTATTGTGGTCACTTTACCATCAGTAGGAGACTAGGCGAGGTACCTATGAACTAGAACTCCCACACAGACAGTAAGGTTTTTCCAGTCTTTCATGTACGTCAGTTACGAAAAGCCTTAGCCAGATCAGAAAATCTGGTAGGGGACAGTGTTCTAGTTCTCCCATTGGATCCTCAGCAACCTCGACATGAACCAGAGGAGATTCTTGATCGTAGAGAGACGCAGACTCGTCATACTCTATACCGAGAATATCTGGTTAAGTGGAATGATCAGCCTGTTGAGAATGCCACTTGGGAAAGAGGCAGCGTCCTTCGCAAGATTTTTCCAGACTTTGTCTTAGAGGACCAAGACGGTTCTTAAGGGGGAGGGAGTGTTACGAGCTTCGTGACCAGTGCCGAACTCTAGAGAACACAGATAGGTCAGATACCACAATCAGGGTCGTGTCCAGCATCATACACGACCAACAGGGCAAGACAGTGTGAGTAGTGTGCCCCGAATACGGTCCATAGCTATGGCGGGCCTAACACAGTCTAGGGACCCTGTCAGTAGGATAGGGCCCCCAGTTGGGTCCGACGTGCAGTCGGCCACGTCAGTGACACGTGGCCGCCACTTGGCAGTTGCATGCTACCAGTCCTCACACTGGGCTAGGAGGGGCTTCCTCTATATCAGGGGGTAGGCAAGGTTGGGTGGATCAGTTAGTGTTTGCCCTACTGTGGTGTTAGGATCTATTACACATATTTTCCTCACTGGGGATTTTAATGCCCGGACATCGTCGTGCAGACAGAGTTCTTTGACACCACGGATCAGCTTCGTGTTCATGCCCTTGACAGTGATATGCTGGGAGTTACCAGGACTTCCGCGGACAGTTGGGGACCTACTACTCCATATGGTGAGCACTTACTATAGTTTGGAGAGGCACATGAGCTAGCCATTTATAATAGCTTACCCTGTTGACCACATTCAGACATTTATACATGCAATCCTCACAGTGGAGGACATAGTGTCGTTGACTATCTCATGGGGTCACCATCCTTTGCACCCATAGTCTCTGACTTCCATGTTTCCCCAACCACCCTTTCTGATCACTCCTTTCTCTCCTTCGATATCGGTCACCTTCTGCCCACTCATTCATCTCCGCTACTACGGTTGCCCGAGCACCCAGATACACATTTGATCCCATTTACATGCCAGTATACCGGCAGTCCTTGGCTTTGCTTTTACACTCCTTTCCTCATGACAGTCCTGTCGACATCCAGGCCGCTCTTCTCACCACCTCTCTCCACACTGCTGCTTCACTAACTTTTCCTACCAAATCCCATCCTAGTAAAACTTGACACACACCTCGACCATTGCACCCTCCATGGTATGATACCGAGTGCTGTTCTCTTCATTAGTCAATAACCTATTCACATATCCATGCTCCACATCTACTTTGATCTTCTCGATGCTCTTACCATCGTAAAAAGCGTGCCTATGATGATTCTGAAGGTAAACGTCTTATTGACCTTCTTTTTAGTTCTTCCTCAGGTGCTTTTGGCGTGAGTTCATTCCCCGTTCTCCGCCACCTTTCCTGGAAGACCTCCGCATTTGGACGGCTTATACCACTAGCTTGTATACCATCGCCACCGACTCACATATCTCTATATCTCCACGACCATCTGAGTTCTCCTTCTTCACATCTGATATGGTACTTGCAGCCATTAAGAAGATGAAGTCCCATAAGGCCAGAGATATTGAAGACCTCGAGTATGAACTCCTTTCTTATGCATCTGACTTACTTGCCCCCACCATAGCCACTCTTCTTAATTCCGCAGTTGTTTCTGGTTTCCCATCGTCTTGGTGCACTAACATTATCCACCATAGCCACTCTTCTTAATTCTGCAGTTGTTTCTGGTTTCCCATCGGCTTGGTGCACTAACATTATCCACCCCATCCATAAGAATGGTGACCCCATGGTTCCGAGTAACTACCGCACTATCATGATTGGGCATGTCTTGGCGAAGCTATATGGTACTATACTTTAGCTGTTGTGAGTTCAGAGGTGGAGACTTGGAGACTACTTGCTATGGGTCAGGCAAGTTTTTGGGCCCATTATTCTACTACAGATCACATCTTCACATTACTGGCCTTGATTGAGGAGGCTAAGAACAGGAAAGAGAGGGTTTACTGTTGTTTTGTGGACTTCAGGAAAGCCTTTGATTCTGTTCCTCGATCATTGCTCATTACAAGTTGAGCTTGTGTCAACCGTCTACCCTAGGAATGCTTTGTCGCTGGATGAATCAGGTGATCTTTGGAAAGCACATGGAGCAGTACATTTCAGTGAAATCGTTCACACTGATTCACGCGGCTTTGCATGGTACACCGATTCCATGGGGCAGGGTTTCTTATGATGCATTCACAAAATGTTTAGAAAGTAATAAGAAATATAGTGAGTGGGAGCACATACTACAAAGATATGTGACAAGTTCGGCGTACTAATCAGGAGTCATGGTTACTCCAACAGAGTTCCCTATAGGAATGGGCATTGAGCAGTATTATGTCGCTACCAGACCTGCCGGGCGAGGATGTGGAAGTGCAATCAGACTCATTCAGCCTGAGGCAACAGCAGGAAGCAGAAACTGAAGAGGAAATGGCATGAGATTTGGCTGACATACAGTAGCGGAATGAGGACATATACGGGGACCTGTCACGACATTTCACAATCGCAGTCGATTTGATGCAAGAAACCACCAATCCTCCGCAAGATACAGACGCCTTGGTGAGTAACACCAGGTATGTTGATGATGGCAAAATCCGAATGTTCTTACAAACGGCCAATAATTTTTCCCCGGGGCTACAGTTATGGACTCGGCTCATTACATTCGCCGCGTCCATTTACATTTACTTTACTTTATGCATAACCGGGCCTTGGGCCCTTTTTTATTCATTAGTGACACTTAGACTATATGGTTGGCCTTTGGCCTTATTATTCATTATTAGGCCATTTGGACATATTACTGGAGAGTGGGGGCCTTCTTGGAGGGCGCACTATTTTCCCTCCCAGTTGGGCCCTAGCCACCGGAAGCTTCCTTTTAGGGCTTCCTCTTGGCTATAAGTAGGGAAACTGTGTCATTTGTTATTCAGCTGATGATATTGATCTCTCTCTTTAGTCTCCTTAATCTCTCTCTTTTCTGCTTTCTAGGGTTAAGTCTTGCTTATGTGCTGCTTTCATAGCTTAAGTCTTGCTTATGTGATGCTTTCATAGCTTAGCTCTAGATCAGCTGTGGCTCTATTCTTAACTTGGTATCAGAGCACTTTCCTGATTGCTGAATTTCAGATCTGATTTTCTGATTGGGTGCCCATTTTCCTTGCTGATTTTTCTCTCTTTGCTGAGGGCTTTCGTCTCTTTGCTTCAGCAACATTCAGCACAGTTTGGAGGAGGACCAGCTCCTATCAAAGCATTTTCCTTGGCGGAGCTTTAGTAGATAGTTAGCGGAAGTACTTCCGCTAAATTTGGCGGCCGGAAATTTTTTTTTTTTTTTTTTGGGCAAATTATTTCCGGCGCCCAAGTTTCAACCCTCTATCACCCATTTCCAGCTTGTTTGCAGGCTCTCCAGCGCCCAATTCCCTCATCTCTTTCATCCGTTCCTCCTCCCATTTTCAGCCCTCTCACTTTTGTTTGCAGGCTGTCCAGCCGCTTCATACTTGTCACTTTCGTCCGTTTTTGTCAAATTCCTGGTTTGCCTAAGGAATTCCATATCATGCCGATTTGATACAGATCTTCCCCATCAAAGTAAAACTCCTAATCTCAAAATTAAAACACCAATAATTTTCTTAAAACAAAAAGTAAACTATCATGACGCGGGTAATCACACGTGAGCACATTCCCCAACTTCAAGCCCCATCATGTTAGTAGTAGTAGAGCTTGTTGTCCCATCCTTTGCTTATGATTCCTCAAGTTGTCATTGATTGAATGTAATACCTGCTTTCACAATATCAAACAAGGAATAGATTACTCCTCGATTGATATCAGCCTTCCCCTCATGAGGATGATATACCTTCACACGACTGTTATTCACTACAAAAGGTATTCCTGGTGGATGATGCCAAGAAATCAGGACATTATTGCTAAACGTATCTAAAATCTGATACGGCCCTTTCCAACACTGATCCTTCGACTTCAGAGTATTGGTGATACTACCCGGGGATTATAACACCAAATCTCGCTTCCTAAGTTCCCGCTCATGGACATGTTTATCAAACCATCTTGCCTGCTGCTGCTTAATTACCCAGTTCTGCCAGTAGGCGTATCCTCGATGCTCCTCCAGTTTTTTCCAATACAGGCAATCGTTCACGTAGTGCCTCTTCTGGCCACAAATTATAGGTGGCTTGGATTCGCAAAGTCGGTAACACAAACTCATAAGGCATGATTGCGTCCAAACCATAGACCAACTAAAATGGCGTGAATCCAGTAGAGATTTTGTAGGCTGTGCGATAAGCCATAATGCTGGCTATAAAAATTCATGCAAGATCCCCCTTTTCTAATACTTGTTTCGCTAAAATAGCCTTGCAACATCCGAATGTTCTTACAAACGGCCAATAATTTTTCCCTAAACATGGGTGCTTTTCATTACAAGTTTCTTCTCATACACACCTAAGATAGTTCAGAACTTCTAGAATTTATCTTTGGAAAGTCCTTAAGGGAATACATCAGTGACTTGATCATTTGTAGAAAAATGAATAACTTCTTTTTCTCTTGCTTAAATTTTCTGTACCTTGCATGAAGAACTCTATGATAAGTTGTAGAGATGCAATTTAAGGTATCACAAAAAATAGTAGTTGCATCTTGGAAAATTTCAACTTCTCGAAAACGTTTTTTTTAAGTAATCTTCAGTGGAGGAGAGTGTTACTATGGGCTGCTTCGTGCTACCCATGATGTTGCACCTGAGCCAAGTGAGAAAGCATAAATTGATCTCTTGGTTCCAATGTCACTTGCCCAATTTGCAAGTCAAATTTTTGCAAGACAAGATCACTTTGAGCTATGTATTCAAGGCCAAAATTCAATGTGCCCTTGAGCATAGGAAATATTTGGACAAGTGATGTTATAGCATAGATGAGGCTTTCAACGAGCCTCCTGAAAAGTTTCACATCAACAAGCTTTTGAGCCAAAGAAAGTTGTGATCTTTAACTTAGATTCAACAGGAGCAGTGTTGCAATCCAACATGTTGAATCTTTCAAGAATTTAAAGTGATACAAACTTAGCACATTGGTCTTTGTACAGATGCCTCAAAGCTAATGCTGACATATGTTTGTCCATGTGAGCTGGTCGGACTCTTGGATGTTGACGAAATGAGTAGGATGTTGTAGCATTTGGTGGTTGGACTCTATACGGTTGAAGAATTGCACATCTCCAATGTTATGTTAGATATTTTCCTAGACATAGCCTCGATACACCTTGCATTACCTTTCTAACGAAGGGCTCAATAAGCTACGGAACTCAAAACCTACCGTGAGATGAATACCAACTGGATTGGGCCTGATTTTGGTGATTAACTGGCAAATTGGGCCCTTGTCAAAACCCATATATTCATTGGCTTCAATGACAGTAAGATCCCCAAATGATCATATAGCATGAATGTGGCACCCCCACAAACCCTCTAGTTCTAAACAGTATATGTTATCCTCAGTATCTGTCAACACTCAAGGGTGTTGTGACAGTCTGGTGTGTTGTCGATAAGAAGTGAAAAGAAGTTGACGTTGCCTGAAAGTTTATGAGACCAGAAGGGTGGCTTCATATCTGTCACTAGAACAATATGACATAACTATTCATTTTCAGTTCCTTAAAATAAAGTATAGCCGCTAAAAGTTGCACTCCATCTTGTCGCTGATAGCAAGGGATCTTAGACTTCAAGAATAGATTGTAAGCATAAATCCAATCATATTTTCTGGAATATAGCATGGTAATAAGCAGACTTTGGAGGGAATATTTGCCCAACTTTTATAGCCCTTCCCATTATCTTCCAGTATCACCAATGTAAAATTACCTGCTACTTTGGATTGATGAATCCAAAAATGTTTCCTAAATGTACACAAAATTGATAAATGCATGGTAATCAAAGTAATGAAGCCAAGGGAAAGTCATAACAGTGTCAAAAAATTCCCCAAACTTGTCTCCTCTGTAGAAAAATAATATTTGCAACTATGTTTGACAAAAGATATGCCATGACCCTGAAACTTTTCTCCAAGATCTAGTAATAAGTCATAACAATGAATCCTTGAGAAAGCGCCTCTGCTTTTCACAGAACGGCCAAAATTCTATTTAATTCAGCAGTACTAATGAGCAGGGGACTTGAAAAATGTGCCCAAATATAGCGTTGATCAGGCTTAAGCCTTTTGATGAAATTCAGCAGCACTATTAAACTCAAATCAGGTACAAAATATCTTCAACGAGTTCTCTTTGCCTATTCCTCTTTATTGAGGGTTCAATTTGGAGCAACGCCATAAACAGGTTCTTACGTTGAAAGATGGAAGTAAATTCCTTCAGGCAATGCTTTGGACACAAAACATGCCATGTAAATTAAGATGCTGGATTTTATTATTTTGAGGGCTAGCACCTTTTTCTGAAAGAAGTCAGTACAGTACGCACGTCTTCTTTTTGCACTGCGAACCAAGTGATTGAGGGCCAATGTCCTATCTCTTTCTCCTTTTCGCTGCAGAAAATAATAATTTGGCTTCATTGAGAATGACTACTTACTTCTGAACAGAATATAAATAAGATTGTTCTTCATTTCGCTCTTTTCTTTTTCCAGCAGAACACAACCAAACTGAAGCCTGGCTATAGTTGGCACTTGCTTCTTGCGTGCTGAAGACATTAGTGTTACAGCTAGATCAGTGCAGGCTTTACAGCCATAATTTGCTGCAAAATGCCTGAAATATTGTCTTGTTTTTTGAGTTCAAGGTTGTAGTAGTTGATGTTCCAAATTCATTGTTGGAGGAGCAAGGCGACAGATGTATGCTATGAGTCTCATTGAGCTCCAGGCAAGCACTCTACTGTGACTCTGAATCTCTTGCTGGAAAAGAAATGGTCTTATACAATGCAAGTTTTCTTGTTAATAAGACAGGAAGATATATTCTGGCAGGGCAACATGAGTCTGAGCAAAGAGCAAATGATTTCTCTCTCCAGTCAAGAAATGGTTTGCAATTTTATCCAATCAAAGAAGGCACAGATCACAGATGCTGTCAAACAATCTTTGGCGGTGACTGAAATTTTCAAACTCGAAAAGCTACAGGTTCTCCTCTCTCTCTCTCTCTCTCTCTCTCTCTCTCGTCTCTCTCTCTCTCTCCTCTCTCTCCGTTTGCCCAGCTATGGCACCCTAGCTCCATCTTTCCATCGCTCCATCATCCCTTTCCCGATCTTACATGGCACCATGAAAGTGGGAGGGGGCTAGCTCCCCTTTCCCACCATGTACCCCCTCATTATCCTCTTTGCCTGCTGCCATGCAGACAGCCGTACTGCCTGCACAGCAGTACCCTGCAGGGGCAACTGGACTCCTACCCTCGATTCTTCTTCTGTCCTACCGCCTTCTACCTCCTTCTACCACTGCTCCTCATTCTCTGTTCCTCATTCTTGTCACCCTATTCTAGCCATATCAAAATCTATGCTCCCACAAAGTCTTACGAACAGTTCGTAGCTTGGCAAATAGAGCAACTCAACCTGGAATTCCACTCCATGAAACAGGAATTGATTCAACTCAGGACTACGGTGGCCAATCTCACAGAAGACAAAATCCAAATGCAATCCAAGATTACCTCTTTGGAACAAGAATTGGGTAGCCGGAAGAATACAACACCGGCATTCACCTCAACGAAAATATAAGAGCTGGAAGTCCAGCTAGAGCAACGGCAGTACGAGAGAATGGGAGAGATTGGCCGGAAACCGCCTAGTCTCAATTATCCAGGAAGAAGTCCATGATAACCACAATAGGTGATAGAAAAGTAGACAATATGCGGCACCTGGAGTGCCAAAAATGGGAAGAAACTAAAAATTTCAAAGCAAATTTATACATATCAGAATCAAGATTTGTAAAATGCATCAAGGGCACCTTACTATAGCATAGTAACAACAAAACTGCGACTCAAAGCCCTCTGAACCAAGCTGATTCCAATCAAGATTCATATCAAATTTCTACGAAATCTTTTTTTGTGAGCAAAAAGTGATTTCTCCCATGTTTTTTTGAAATTTTGAAGAGCAATTAAGTTTTTTTAATTTATTTTGAAGTAGAACGCTTTGAATTGTCAAACAAAGTCTGAATCAATTCAAATGCTATATAATGTAGGAAGATCTAATGGTCCAAAAGGGAGGAAAACAGGTATGAAAATGGACAGTTTTAGAAATTGCTGAGAGGTAAGATTTCCACTGCTATGCTTTCTTGTGCACAAAACACAAATTTTCGTATATATTCTTGGGTTGCTTGGTAGAGGGGAATTCAAAGATCAAATAAAAGTGAAAAGTTAACTAGTAGCAAAAACAAAGTTAAAGGAACAAACTTGGGGTTTTCACCCAGAACTTAAAAACTTGAAAAATAGTTTCAAGTAGTAATGATGGCCCTAATTAGTATATAATTGACACCCAACACCTCAAAGCGAAACATGTGCTTTGATACCATTTTACATGCAAAACATCACATACAAAACACATAATGGAGAGAAGCATGCATATAGATTGATTATGTGAACGAACAATTGCCATAATGAATGGTCCACCCAAGGGGGGCATGTACGAAATGCTGCTCCGTACAAATATATAAAACTTTAAAATTTTCGTCAAATAGGCATTGTTTTTTTGAGTTTCTTTTGAAACAACCCCCAGCCTGTTTTGAACCTTAAGAGTGTGCTAGAAATAGGCTGTTGAGGGATTGATTTGGCAGCGAGGAACTGTTTAGGAATTTATTTGGCTGCTAACACTGTTTAGGGATCAATTTGGCAAAAATGAGCTCTCCAGGGATAGATTTTACACTCGTGACCCTAAAGACGTGCTATGGATGATATGTAGCCTATGGAAATCCCTAGAACTGGAAACCCGGGTTTATGATTGTTGTGTTCATAATAATATAAATTTGATTTTTGTACTTGCTGCCAACAGTTTGAACTAGCATCTCAGGTTTAAAATATATGACAGTCAATTTGGGAAGTTGGGTCTGAATTATTTTATTCGTGTTCATATGTACGGGTCTGCCGATATCCTCCTCAAACTGACTAAGCTGATCTCAGCAAGCTAACTGGACTATAACTAGTCATTTGATCAATTATCTAATGAGGCTCACATGTCTTTCTTATACTATCTGAATGCCTACGGTCAGCAAGTTAAGATGGAGGCCCAATAATGATCATTATAATTCTAATACCAACAAATAATAGGTGTCTTGTTCCATATCAATGTCCGTGTGCATAATATTTGACTAATACTTACCTCCTCTTAGTTGCTGCCCATTTACCTTCTATCGCCGTTGGACCTCCTCCATTCTTTTCAAATTGTATTAATTTTTTTTAAAAACTTCAATTGCAAAGAACGAAATTCCTTGTTATTGAGTGGAGAAATTACTAACATGCCTTTTTTTTCAGTTATTTTATTAACCTAACCAAAAAGTCCTCACTCTTCTTTTGCTACACCCATCTTCTCTTGTAGGAAGTGGAGAAGAGAGAGCCTCCAACTCTTGTAAAATCAAAAGAACAGATTTTGTGGCTCTTTTCAAGATCTCTCATTCATCGTGAAACCTTTAGTACCAGACCCCCTTAACAGTCTCCTTGCAGTTAGAACTGGGCCTCCACCCTTCCATCTCTTCAATCTGTTCTGGATGCTCTTTGTTTTCCTCCCTGTGAAATCTATTCTGCTAATGCATTTGATAAAGTGGCAATTAACTTTCATGTTTGCTTGAGATTTTCTTCAATAATCAGGCCTTGTCTATCAATACAGAATGTTTATGTTGTAGCTTTGCAAGCTTTGAACTATAAGTTCGCAGTCTTCAACTTCAAAGGTGTTGCCCCTGCTGTCTGTTACTTTTGATTAAGCCCATTTGACCTGCAAATCTCCTTCTAGATAGATGTTTCATTCCACCGGATGAAATTCCTGAAGGAACCAGATCAAGTTCGATAAAAAAATTAAACATTATGCTACAAGTAGGAAATGCAGCTCAAGAATAGCTTCAACTCAGAGATGACATTCTAAGGCTGGCTCAATCTCAACCGCATGTATACCCTACCTTTAAAGCTACGTGAGAAATAAAGAACAAGGATTAAAATTTCTGTAATTGTCGTCTGAAGCGATTGAGATTTGATATAGAGAGCATTTTATTTTTGTGCAGTACACTGAAGAAGAATTGAATGAGGAGATACAAAATGCTATTGCAGAATTCAAGAAGTACGGTCAAGAGTTTGATGAGGGACGTGTCAAAGAGCAGGTACACTTGGTTGATTGCTCATTGCACATTATTCCAAGAATTCTTGGAGAGGTTTTGTTTTTGCTCCAAGGTTCCACAGTACTTGAGCTATATCTCTTAGTACTGTCTAAACCTGCTTGCAGGCTTGTGAACTTCTTGAAGGATCGAAAGTTGTGGACTGGCTTGTTGAACATAGTGATATAAAGTATGTGAAAAAGAATGCAACAACAGACGTAGCTAGGAAGTAGTTCAAATTTTGGTAAAAGTTTTGAAGCGTCACTCTTTCATGTGCTGGGCCAGCACAAAGTTCCATTCTGGGATGCTCTTGAGTACATAGGTGAAAATTTGACGCATCGTCATTGTGCTTATTGTGCTCAAGCAGCAGATTTGAGATCTTTTTCTTTTATTGCTCCCAATAGAGCTTATCAAGGAGATCTGTATATAAGGAGCTATGTGAAAACATTTCTTATGCTTCAAAAGTAGTTGGAGCAGCTCGTAAGGCAATATGATTGGACATGGTCAAGACCTCTGACTGGCAAAATGTTGTAGGTAGGTTATTTTTTGTTATATTTCTTTTGACTGACTACGACAGTCTACTAATTCAAAGTCAAATTTCCTATGAGCTGTGTCTCAGTAGTCCAAATTGCATAGTTTTGGCATGATTCGAGTACTTATCGTAGTTTGCAAGACGTATCCCGTGGATTGCATGCCTAGCTCATGCACAACAATTCATTGTTTTGTCCTGTTAATATTTTTTTGCAAATCATTGGTATGTTTGTAATAATTTGCTATGCAATTCCTAAGAAAGGATCCTAATGCAACATACACTCAAGGGATTTTCTACTTGTCATCTGCTGATTGTTGTCACTTGAAATGCATGTTGAGGACTAGTGCTTGGGGGAGAGCATCCGGAAGGTGATATTGACATGATGGGCCGTTCTTCAAAAAATGTGTAGTATTTTATTAAAGGATTACAGCAAAAAGCGAACCTGTATCATTGAGAAAAACTGCTCTTTCTGGCCATTGTCTTCTCCAAATAATGAGACAGCTAGGAACCGAGTCTGGGCAAGCTTGTGGCCCATATACTCGATCATCAGCAAGCAGATGGTGGGCATATCTATCCACCATTTGGGTATGAAGAGATCCTTTTCTTGAAGATGGATCCTCTTTTGTCCTGTCACCAAGAGTGATGTTGATATAGCAAATGCATCCAAAAGTTTTGAAAAACTTGAACACTCGGCCTTCTACCAAACATCATCTCAAAAGGGGTTTTTCCATCCAATACCACACTCGGCCATCTATTGCATAGAAAATTATCACACAACAAAGCTTGATCCCAAAAGAATTTAAAAAGATTTGCACCTAACGTCATGGCTTTGGCTCCTTCACATAAGGTTCTATTCTTTCTCTCAGCCTCTCCATTTTGTTGTGGTGTCC
Organism: Diphasiastrum complanatum; assembly: GCA_029204225.1. Lineage (NCBI taxonomy): Eukaryota > Viridiplantae > Streptophyta > Lycopodiopsida > Lycopodiales > Lycopodiaceae > Diphasiastrum > Diphasiastrum complanatum. Next base: position 42,287,039 of record CM055112.1, read on the forward strand.
TTGGGCTTGTGTGCTCCCTCTTGATCCCATTTGCATCACAAAATGCCTTGAACTTGGTAGAAATGTACTCACCACCATTGTCACTACTCAAGCACTTGATCTTGTAGAAAATTGAACCTCCCTTCCAATCTTGAAATTAACAAAGACATCAAATACCTCATCTTTGTTTTTTAGTAGATACACCCAACAAAATCTCTAAAAACATCAATAAAAGTCACATACATTTTAGCACCTCCATTGGTTAATTGTAGTAACACCATGAATATCCGAATGCACAACTTGAAAAGGCTTACTTGACCTTGATGTAGATCTCTTGTAAGGTAACCTATGTGACTTTGATAAAGCACATTGCTCACAAACATGATTCAAGCTTGTTAAAGAATTGGGAAGACCAACACAACTTACCTCTGTCTTCACCTCCAATGACTTGTACTTGAGATGCTCAATATCTTGTGCCATACCTCTTGCATTGACAATTGCTCCTTTGCCAAATATCCAACTTGGTTAGCAACAACACAAGCATCAAGTTTGAACAACTTACCTTGCCTCTTCCATTTTGCAATTAATTCATCCTCCTCCTTGATCAAACAAGCATCACCATCAAACTCCACTTTGAATCCCTTGTCAAGAATTTGACTCACAACTAAGAAGGTTCTTAGTGATAGATGGAATGAACAAAACATCCTTCAAATTCATATTCCTATTCGTAGAGAGGAAAATAGGAATTGTGCCAATCTCTTTCATTGCACACTCACCATCATTGGCCATGTAGATCACCTTTTTGTCACCTTCAAATGCTATCAAATGCTCCTCATGATATGCCATATGTGATGTAGCTCCACTATCAATCCATCAAGAGAAAAAATCTCCCAAGATTATCCAACAAGCAGGATGACATAACAGAAGCATCATTTGAATTTTGTTCATCAACACCATCTTCATCAAGAGTTAGATTGGTTTGTTGAATAGCAAAATTTTGCACCAAATTAGCATGATCATTCCAACAAGCCATTAAGAACAACTTGAAAAAGTTCCACACATTTAATGCTTTTACTAATACATGCTAGTTCATCACTCAAAGCTTTACCTCTAAAAAAAAAAGCATGAGCACCTTCATCTTTCTTTTGAAGACTTTGAAAAATTTGCCTCCTTAGATTAGAACCCGAGAGGACTCATAAATCTGCTTCCCAAGCCTCAGTTGATGTTGAGCACTACCAACTTCCTTGAGAAGCTCATTAGTCAATTTTATCTTGATCACATGTAAAGCTTTCTTTGGCCTCTTGTCATATCTCAATTGTTCTTGAGGTGCCAAAGGTCTCTCCTCCACACTACAACAATATCCATCAAATCATTCATCTTAAGCGAAGATTCATCCTCACCTTCAAGTAGAATAATTTGTTGACTTCCAATATGAAGCCACTTAAGGTTGCCATGTTGCAATGATCGTATTTTTCTCTTTAAACATGTTCCAATGCACTTAGCACTCCTTGAAAATCACAAATGAAACTCAAGAATAAATCACAAGATATGGAAACAATCTAGCCTCTTTTTTTTCTCTTTCTAGCAAAATCCTAGCACATAGAATGTTGATTTCTTGATCACAATATATCTAAACACAATCTTATAAACTTTTTCCAACACCTAAGATTGAAACACACTCTTGAAAATGTCCAGCAACTTAAAATCAAGAGATCCTATCAAATTTAGAGTTATTCCAAAAATGCAAAATATTGAATCAAGCAAAATCTATATGCAAAAGCTAGATTCTAGATTCTCATTTAATAGAATGTACCATCCACAATCGTGAGCAATTTTTCTCTCCACATTCTAGTAAGTGGTTTTAAAAATTGGCCATCTACAAGTATTTTGATCTAAGATGATTTTAAGATCACAAAGATCCAAACTCTATACTTGAAACTACAAGATTTGAGATAGAATTTATGGCGTCCCTCAAATCAACCTCTAGATTTGGAAAATCCACCAACTTTGGCCTGCAACCTGCTCTGATACCATGTGAACAATACAGATCCAAAATACAATTAAATGGATCAACAAGATCTTAGCCAAATTTGGTTGCACAGCTAGAAATAGCTAGAAGATAGAAATCACTACTTTATGCATGCTAGAACTTAGAAATGCATAATAATATTGTCATAAACACTTAGATATGACTTAGTACTGTCCTTTTTTGTACAACAGTAGTATAGTACTGTACTTCACACATGTGGAAGCAAGATCTACAAGAAAATCAACATTCTACACATAGAAAATCCAAGATTTCAAGAGGAAATACACATGAGATGGACATAGAAACACAAGAGATCAATTCTCCACAAAGAAAAAAAAATTGATGATAATTTTTCCACGTAGGTACAACTATTTTTAGCTTTCAAAATGTCATTTGGCCACTTGCTCGAAACTTGATGTAAATTGAAAACTTCTAAATACTAATAGAAAAACCTATAAATTCAAGTCTAGATGCAATGTATCAAATTAGCCAATTAGAATGGGTCCAAACTTGGGTCCCAAACTCGACCTCATCCACTTACCTACCTGCCAAAAATAGCATAAACACTATTTAGGCCTTTATTGACCATTACGAACCTATCTCTAAGTTGAGATTTCATTTAGGCCTCCAAAAATGCCAAAACACCAACAAACTAGTTGACAAGTTTTCACACTTTACGAGAAAAATGATATTAGCATTAGAGTCATAGAAAAATGTGCACAAGGTGTGCACTTCAAGTATTTCAGAAACATGCATTCATATGCATGTAGTTCATATACATGCTAAGATCCACATGTGGTGAGTTGGTCTATCATGCTTGGATTGGGCTCACCAACCAACTTCAATTTTTTGGGATCCCACATGGTTGATAATATCATAAAACATATAGATGTTAAGACATTATAAAGTTTGGGACACAGATTTTGAGCAAATCACAACTAAATTTGATGTGCAAAACAAATTGCAATATTGGAGATATTCCAAGATTTTAGATTTAGATGTGTATGATTTCAACAATTTGCTCTCAAGGTTTTGTAGAGGTAGATACTTCGCAAGAAGTTGCTTGTGTCAAATTTTGAAAATGAATCCATGAATCCTATTGGTGTTGGAAATGACGAAGCGGGAGATTGAGAGAAATAGTGTGAAACAACTCCCGTTCGCAACAGGGACCAATGAATTAGTTCATACTCAAACAGATGAATGAGTACAATCCACCGAAGAGAATAAATGGGTTGTGGAATTACTATAAAATAGTTTCAGTTATGAAGTTCAGTTTCATAATTTTGTATGATGACAGTGCAATATGATAATGCTATTCCTCAGGCGTCAAAGACAGCCATCGTCTGATCAGAAACTAAGGAGTCATAGACATCCATGTTCTGATTAGAGTGAGTGAACGAGCATAAGCATGTAGTAGGAAAATGTAATTGAAATCACAACACGCATACATCTACGTTAGACACATATGAGAAAGTGTTGCTGTTATATTACACTGAAGTCTTGAACAACATGAAATTGTTACAGCTTGAATGTCGCGTACTTGGATGCTGAATATCTTTCGATCAGATGAATAAGTTTGCATCACGGAGCATCAAGGATTGATGCGAGATGGAGGTGTATTTATTACCATCGTCCTTGTAATCACTAGAAATGTTTAACTAATCTATATTTACAAGACTAGTTTAACTTAATTATTTCTTGGTCGTGTACTTTTTAGATTTTTTAGAGTACAACGACATCTGAATTGGTGTACGTGGCGACTTGAGATCGTTGACATGGACAAAAATGTCACATACTTCGCATTTCTTGGAAAAGCAGCTGGAGATGTTTCTCTCGTCGAAATAGAGCACCTTTGCACTTTTCGCATTCTACAAAGACACTAAGGTGTTGAAGAAAACCCGAAGGTGATGAAAGTGATGCCGAAATAATCACAATTTTGCATTTGTGAAAGAGCGAAAAAACCGACAAAGGTTTACTTCTTCAAAATAGTTTGAAAAGGAGTCAGTGTCGGAAATTGAAAAATGCAAACTGTGCGACAAACATTTTATTTCTGCAGACTGTTAGAAATCCTGATTTGTTAAAATCATTGAAGATGGCCAAGTTTTCAATGATCTTCAAACTCTTGAACT